>OZ008367.1:353519951-354119951 GCA_963931995.1 Phaonia tiefii | reverse complement strand
ACGATGTACAATCGATTCGGCCAGCAATAAAGAATATAACAAAACATTTAGGCATCCTATGATTACAACTCCCAATGGCATTTCAAAAACCATTGTATATTTTACTTTATAATTTCCAGACAGACAGAAAGTTGCCTTACCAGAATTACATCTGCTACAGAAGTACACGTATACGTCTAGAGGGAGAAGCCGGTTCTCATCCTGTTCCTTTGGAAATATTTATTGAAATATGATAGCGAATTAAAAATTACCTAAAAATTGAATCGAAATCTACGGTTTTTGTTGTTTACACACCTTTTGTTATTCTCGGGAATATCGAGTCAGAATGAATAATTGAATTTAAGTGTGAATTTGTTAATCTCAGTTTACTGGAGAGTGTTTTCAGTACGTTAATGAAAGCTTTGATGTCATTGGCTTAAAAGAGAAGCAAAGCTTTTCAACGTAACCCTCAGAGAATCCACATTCTAAGTTAATGGATTCAAAAGAGATTATTACAATGCTCAGTTGGCGCGTACATTGACATTGAAACAGTGGTTGGAGGCCACATTAGACCACCTATGGTTCCCTTCGGCGGTGGCGGGAGAACAACCAAAAGAAGTATAAATATATATGTACATATGGACCTACCCCAATTACAACTATGTATATGCCAGTCGTCGTCGCACAGTGGTTCAGAAACAACTTTCATATACCAAAATGCAATAACTTTTGATCCGTAAAAATTATTGGGTTCTGTAAAAAAAAACACTTTAGGTAAAGGCTCATTAAAACTACTGCCAGATTGTCAGTATTTGTCTTCAAAATGTGTCAGTAACGTGTAAATGTCAGAATTTACTGACACAAAATTTTCTGACACGTTCTTGTCAACCTTTTTGACAAAAATACTGACGTCGTGTAAACAGCATCAACATTTTCTGACAGAATTCTGACGACTGTCAGTATTTTGACAACATGTTGTCAAAATATGTCAGTAAATGAACAGAGATAGGAGCCGAGGCCGGTACGACGCCGCCGCCGATACTTTTCCATTAAGCTACGCCGCCGCCGATAATACCTTACATGCAAATGATTCTCATATAAAAAGAAAAAAGGGTGGTTACGTCCGTTTGCATTTAAGGTGGCAATATTTTTCATACTCATTCATGAAAATTAACCAAGTTTGTACCAAATTTCACAACTGTTAAATCGGCTCAGCGCTTAATCCGCAGCCGTCGAGGAGGGTTTTTCAGGCGCCGCCGCCACCGTCAATTGTACCTCGGCTCCCTTCTCTGTAAATGAATCAGCTGATTGGTGTTTTGTTATTTGCCTTTACAAAATCATAAAGTACTTGCAAAATTGAGTTGGTAAGTATTTTAAGAAAGTTTTTAGAATTAATGATGTATTATAAATGTACAAATTGTATTTTTAGCTTAACAAAAGACGGAGACCGCTTAACTTTATTTTTATTTTTATAAACACAATAACTTGCTATCATGTGTGGATAAAGCAAATGAAAAACAGCTGAGAACAATTGTCAGAATTTGGTCAGTAAACACAAACAGAAAATGTCAGTAGTGTTAACGGATTTCAAAATATTCTGATGAAGCTGCAAAAAATACTGTCAGAAAATACTGACAAAATACTGGCAAGGTTTTCTGCCAAAATATTTTGACAAGTGTAAACACTAGTTCAAAATGTTGTGTCAGAAAATTTTGACGAGTGTCAAAATCTGTCAGTAGTCTAAATGAGCCTTAAAGTCAATATCAATAAGAGTCCACTTGCCGGTGTAATGTCCAAAAATACCTCATAATGCACCATTTACCAGATAAACCGAATTACCTCCAAAATTATATGATATGAACACAGTTGAAGAAAGTTGTAAAAGAAATCAATTTTGTTTTAATTTTCAATACTTAAAAAGGTGACCATTTGTAAAATGAAAAAATTTCTTTGAAATCGCAAAATGAAAAAGTAGTCATGTTTTGGATAATTTCTAAGCTTAAGGGCAGTGTTGCCAGAAGCTATCAAAAAAAGCATCCCAAAAAAAGTGCAATTTGCAAAAAAAAAGTGTTAAAAGTGAAACAATCAAAAATTGTAGTACTGCGGGCACTTTACGCTTTATATTCGATAAAAACAAACAATTTCGTAAACCACACATATTCGAGCACCCTCACTCAAAGGCATGGGGGCATATGTCATTTGATTCGGGAAACTGTAACGCATAGTGTGAATTTTGAGCCATACCCGTCTGTCTGTCTGGCTAGTTTGGTCAACACGGTAACTGCCGTAAACCTCTTTAACGATCACAATGAAACTTTGTCATTGGCAATTATTTAACCAAACTTAGTTAGGGATTGGTAATGGGTTCTGGTACATTCCATACAAATCGAAATATTTAGTATTTAGTGTATCTGATTAGCTTCAAATCAGATATTTCTAATAATCTGTAAATTTGTACTTAACTGGAGAAAATTGGCGAGCTCAGTACGCCCTCCCATACAAAGTCTGGCCGGCCGACCGGGATATCGATGGGAAATTTGTATTATGCTTCATTTCGTAAACCGCCACTGACTCACTAAAATAATGATGATTTTGCTACACCTATTTATGTGTCTCCCATTCATAATATGGGCGGCTTTCAGGATAACCGACACGATCTCACGTAAACCAAAATCGATCTAAGTGAAATTTGGTACTAGAATATTTTTCAAAAGCTACTGTGTAATTGATAATGTTTGTGGTAACCATTTTGGAACCTCCCATACAACTTTTGAGCGGGCAATTATCTGGTAGTCATGCTAAATACCCCAAATACACAACACATCCTAATAAGATAATATTTTGCAGATATCACTGTGCTATTTGGTCAAATTTACCACGGGTAACTGAAGGTTGATCGGCTGCCAAAACAAAAATTTCAAGCTTTTTTAATGGAAGTCAGACCCAAAGGATAACTAAAAAAAAAAATGGTTTCCCATTACATTCCATGAAGGAATTGGGGAGAGGTTCTCACAACCAGTGAGCTGTGCGGTTTCTAGTTTTACACTCACTGATTGGGACCTACAGTTTTACACCGATTCCAAACGGTATTTTGAGACGGTTTTTCATTGCTAAGTACTCGATAGTGTCGCCGTCACTATGCGAGGTGACCGCCGCCGAAAGATATTTAAGGTGGTCAAAGCCGGGATCGAACCCAGGATCTCATGTACAAGAGGCGCGCACACTAACCATTGCACCACCGATGGCCACAAAGAATAACTAAGGGTGAAGATATGTTTAAGTTGGTTCAGCCGACTGAAATTTATGTACTAGTTTCGAATTAGGTTTAGCAACCATTATCGTTTCAATACGTTAATTTTTTTCTTAAATTTTGTTTCTGGAATTGGCTTAGAAAAATGGTATCGGATAATACAGTGTATTAAAATTTTAAACACGTACTCAAATTTTATCTTTATTTTAAATTTTAAAATTATATTTATTTAATAAATTGTTTTATCAAATTTTGAAAAATACAACTTTTAAATTCATATGTAAAATTTATAATTTAGATTATGTGGCACATTTTTGTATAAAATGTCATATACGAAAACCATACCCAAATTAGATAATGTATATCATTTCAAGACTAGCATTAAAAAGCCGTATTCAAATTTGAAATACTCAACTATATAAACTCAAAAGCGGTTAACCGAGTAACCGCTTTAATAAAAGCAGTTTTCGTTTTTTAAACTGATTAAAGTAATTAGGCTGTTGAATCATCTATTCCATTTTGACCAGTACTAAACTGGAGGCAAAATTCACAAACCGACAAATTTATTTTTGTTTTTTAGAGTCATGGTATCCGTACATCAATATTAATGAAATTAATAAGAGGTCTTCTGTACCAACATACTTTTGCAGTAACGGATTTTTTAAAGGCCAACTAACGTACATATTTAAGATCGACACCCGTGATAATTCTATATGTTACGAATAAGTAAAAGCTTTTGCTTACTGTTAATGACTCTACTAACAGTATGTAAATAACAGGCGGTTAGTGCTGCGCCTGAAAGTATGCATTGTAACAACGTACCAGCTCGATAAACCAGTAGCATGAATTCACCTCAGTAAAGATAACTCTCCGCCATTCGAGATTGTTCTACAAAGATAAGCAACAACAACAACATCCAGATTCTAGAAGGTTCTTGAATTCGCTAGATATACCTTCATTTGAGTATGGTGAGTTGGTATAAATAGCGGAGGTCTTTGGAGTGGAGAGTTCAGTTTGTGATTAAACCCCGTAAAGTGAGCAACGCGAATCGATAGTAAAATATAAGACTTGTTAAAGTGTTATAAATAAAGTAAACTGTTGTACTATATAAGAAAAATAAAAGGGAGTGAAACCGTTGTAATTATCGTAATTTAAAACGAACCTTGTTTTATTATTGGGAATAAAACAACGCAAAAAGGACGAATAAGGAAATTCGTAACAATATGTATATGTTACAATTACTGGTTGGAAATATGCATTATTTCAGAGTTCAGTTCCGAAAAACAGATTTAAATTATAAAAAAGTGCAATTTATCGGCAAAAAAATTCTAAAAATTGAGTTTCCAAAAATTTCCCAAAAAAATGTTAAAAAGCATTTAGCATGTTTTTCAAACAAAAAGTGCAGCTGCCAAAAAAACAGAGCTAGAATTGCACTTAAAGTGCTAAACTGGCAACACTGCTTAAGGGTGATATTTTTTTGGATTGGGTTTTTCAGTGTTAAATATTTGCCAGTTCACGCGTGATTCGTGGCATCTGTCAAAGTCAAAAATATTCTGTTTTTCTTGTCACTTCATCATGAATAGACTAACAAACGAACAACGCTTACAAATCATTCTCAAAATTTGTGCTCTGTGACAAATGTGTTTCGCAAGTTGCGTCCATTTTATGGGTGTCATAATCGACCCACCGAACAGGCTGTTCAAGAGATTAGTCGTGTTTTGGTTACAAGCACACGATTATCGCTTGCTAAGTTGCAAAGAAAACGGATATTTAGCAATAAGTAATTTTATTCAAAAACATGAAAAAGGGTTGGAAACGGTAAAAGATGTAAAAAAATTTTTTAAACTTACCGAAAATGATTCGCGTCGCTAAGTTCTCGCTAAGTCTTCGCTAAATGCTTCATACAAAACAAGCGAATATATAAGAAAGCGGTGTAACCAAAACCCGCTTATTGTGAATTTCGCACCAGTTTTACTCTATTGGACAGTATCCGTAGAGTGCGTACCGAGGATAATATTGTTGCTGTATCCGCCAGTGTTAAAGCCCGGTATTCAGTTTTTATTAAATTTGTATATAAAATATATCGAACATTTCATGAACCGACAAATTCGCTCACTTTTCATTTAAATTGTACTCAGCTCATTGCGAAAATTTTGTAGGCAAAATTAATAACAGGGTTGTTACGCAAAAGTAATTTCGTACGAAAACAATTGTTTGGGAGCTGAATTTTGACATTTCGAAAATTTTAACAGGTGGTAGCTCCGCAAACAAAATTTTTAGTTATAAATTTAGTAAAAAATTTTATAATTTACTAGATAAATTAAAAAATTTCTTACGAAAATTTCGCAAGAACTGAATACGGGGCTTTAATGAAGATTGCGATATGTCCATCCGTCGTCGACCGCAGCAATTGGGATTGAGTCATTCGACCACCTGTAACAGTTTATATGAGAACTTTGGTCTAAAACCATACAAAATACAGCTGGTGCAGGAGCTGAAGCCGAGCGTCCTACCAAAAAGTCGAATTTTTGGTGAATGGGCCTTAGGGAAGCTGGAAAAATATCAAATTTTTATCGACAAATTGTCTTCAGCGACGATGGGTACGTCAATGTACAGAAGCACCTAATTTAATCCGAAGAGCAGCCAGAGGCTGTTCAAGAACTGCGAGGCATCCTGAAAATGTACTGTTTGGTGCGGTTTATGGGCCGCCGGTATCACTGGACCGTACTTCTTCAAAAACGATGAAATCTGTAACGTTACGGCCAATAGAGCAAGGTACCGTTCAATGATCACGGACTATTTTGCGTCATATCTTCTGTTACAGTTCTGCAATCGGGTTCGGTTTGGCGTCGTAGACTCTACTCTTCAAACAGCTCCAAAGGTAGAAATCGAGATCTTGGAGACAAATCGATATCGCCGTTTCGTGAAAAGATGAAGCCTGGAAATTTGGTGGGCAGTAGCGCGATTGTTTCTGCTGATGTCCGATTGCTATGAAACACTATAATGGTATGTCGTCTTTGTGCTATATCTAGACTTAAGCTACTGTACCATCTAGTTTGGAGCCATAAAAGTAAATACGTTTTATTGTATGATATGCGTCCTTCCAGTACTCTCTTATTATTATCTCCAGGCTAACGTTGTTGTCATTGTTCACGGCAGATCCAAGGTAGATAAATTCATCTACCACTTCAAAATTAAATGGGTTGTTGACGTTCAAGTGCGGACGAATTCGAGAGGTTTGTCTAGTCGTTGGCACTATCAATTTTTCCTTGCCCTCATTTACAGCAAGACCCACCATCGCCGATTCTTTTTCGATTCTTGAAAATACTGCAGTAACCTCTCGCAAATTTCGGCTAATGACGCCCATATCGTCAGCATATGCCACCAACATATGGCCTTTCGTGTTGATGTGTCTTATTCATATTTACTTCTCATTATTATATTCATTAAAATTTTTACGAGATTACACGAAAATGTGACGCCTTGTCTCAGTGCTCGCTTGATACAGAATGGTTCGGTGAGGTCTTTCCTCGCTTTCACTGCTGATTTGGTCAGCGTCATTCTACTGAGGCGAATGAGTTTTGCCGGAGTCCCAAGTTCAGATATACATAGCTTCGTACAATTTTCCCCGTATGGGGCTATCGAAAGCAGCTTTATAATCGAAAGAAGATGGTATGTATCGACTTGCTTTGTGAGATGCTTGGACTGGCCAATGAAGGAATCATTTCTGGCCACTCCCTAGTGAATGGCTATCATTAACTTTCTACCGCCACAGATAGTCCCATGATCCCTTTTTACGCAACACTATCGATATAATTATTATATCTAAATATGGATGGCTCGATTTCAATAAAACATCGGTTTTTCTATACTGAGTATCAGATGTTATGGCCCAAAAAATAAATTTCGTGACTATCAACAAAGCGAAATTATAGTTTTGATCTTGACCTTGGACAAAGATACATCCAATTGACTAGTGTTTTGGTATGACATGTTTAGCGTGTTATACGGAGTTTATATACAACTAGATTATCGGTGGTTTTGAAATTTGCCATTTGTAATCTGTCTAAAGTTTTCATCTACGTCTGCATCGTAAAATAAGTAAGGTAAACTCGTTAGAACAGCTGATTTGGACATTTTTCTTGCTTAGGTGTTTCTCTTATGTCAAATTCACATGTATTTTGTTTTTGTACTTTTTTTTACTTTTACAGTTTATACACACATGTAGAAAATTTGACAGTTTATTTACACCAAACAAAAACAAAGTACCTGTTTTTGTTGTACCAATTCCTACTTATTCCTTACTTATTTTACCATGTACGTCTGTGTAAACGCCGCATACTCCTAATAATTTTAGCCTGGTATTCAGTTTTTATGAAATTTTCGTTGCCATAAGAGGTACGTGTATAAACAATAACGAAAATTTCATGAACCGAAAATTTCGTTCACTTTTCATTTGCTTGGTACTCAGCTCTTCGCGAAAATTTCGTAGGCAAAATCAATTAGAGGGTTGTTACGCCAAGTTATTTCGTACGAAATCAATTGTTTGATAATTGTTTGGGACCGGAATATTGACATTTCGGTAGTTTTAACCATAGATTAATACTTATAGTAGATCTAATAGTTCTCCCACCAAATTTATGACATTTGGCCTGGTGTTATATTTACGTTTGATGTTGAAAAGAATTGCTTCACTAATACCAGATAGAGGCAATGGTTCAAAACAACGAACAAAATAACAACAAAGGCATATCGTTTTGTGTGTTAAAATTATTGTGTTGAATACAAAACAAATGTATGCTAACAAAACAGTCAATAAAAAAGTTTAAAACATATTTCAATTGCACAGTTTGTCACCAAAATTACATGAAAAATTAAAGCAAGAAGTTATTGTAATTCCACGTGGTGTATGTCATTTTTCGACAAACATCTCTCTATCACACCGACCGCATCACGAAGAGTGTGATAGGAAACGTCAGATGAGCCAAATATTTTCTCTACTAAGATTTACTCGATGGTTTTAACTACCAAAAGTAATACGGCAACAAATATTTGCAAGGTAAATCAAAGATAGATGGTAACTCTCCACAATAAAAATTTCTATTTATAGCAAGTTCAGACGGCTGGCTTTTTTCGTGTTTCGTTCTCTCATTCGTGTTTGGCCCCCCAATCATGTTTGAAACATCATGGTTCGCCATACAAAATTTTGAGACCGAACCATCTCGTTTCAATTCGAAGCATCTTACCAAACATGAATAATTTACTACCATCTCTAATTTATTTAGTACGCTATCGCTTTTTTATCTGAACTAGTTGTCAGAATAAGCAAAACAAAGCAAAAAATAAATAAACATAGAGCGAAAGTGAAGTTTGTGTTTAAATATAAATAAAAAGCAAAGCCTTGATTGTTAACACAAATAAAACATTTGCTGGCACTTTTTCTATTTACTAAAAAATAAGAAATTTTGGTAAAAATACTTAACATTTGGTTTAATATTTTCTTACCTTTCTTTTCCATTTTATAACCAAAACGTACAAAAACAACTATTTTTTTTTGACATAAATCACAACTGTCAATAGAAACACGAATGCGTCTTGTGAACAGGGCGATTCACAATCATGGTTGAGTAAACGAAACAAGTGTTTCACATCACCGTCTGAATTAGCTATTATTAGAGATAAATTACAAAATTTCGTACGAAAATGAACGAATTGAACTGAATACGGGACTCTAAACCGTAGAAAAGGGAAATAACTAGACATCGCACAGGCGTTGTCAAGTACTGCCACTAGGTGGTGTGTTGTAGTTTTGTAACTCTCATTCAAGTTTCTCACAACATTCATTGACGTTTATTCAAATCTGTGGGAAATTGTGTACCTACCAAAAAGTATCATTTTCCAGGTTGTGTTATTGGAACAACTCGTTTAATTTTGTTCATATCGTTGTGTTCAGAACTTTAAAATTCAAATGTATTTTGATTATGTGCTTTTTTGGTACCGTTATTGGTGATATTCGTTTGTGTTGAATTTGAATTCATCAGTCAACCAAACAAAAACAAAATGCCTGCTGATGGTGCAGAATGCTGTCACCTGTTATAAATACATCTTGCAAGGTTAATATTTTTTGGGATCAATCGTAATAATTATTGCTTTCAGCTCCATCTAGAAAATATCACATTGAACAAGACATTTCATAAGACCTGTGGGATATCCTGTTATTTTCTTTGTCTATGATCTAAACTAAATCAGGTTATAGACATGTTTCTCACCAGATTTGACTGTCGGTGTGGCAATGGGCGACTCTTGTGCATGTGATCGTGCGTTCAAACCGCGCTCTAACCGCCATTTATTTTTTACGATGGCGGTGAACTCGCTTAATGACGGCGATATTATCGCGCAATTAGTCATGAAAGCGTATGAAAGAAATTACTGATATCGGTGTAAAAGTGTAGATCTCAATCAGTGAGTCTTAAAATATAAGGCACATAGCTCACTGATTGTATCGCTTCATGGGATGCAATGGGAAACATCCCAGCAAACATGTTTACAATTTAGAAGCAGTACATGTTTCTGAAAGCTCCTCACTGCTTCTGGCTTCAAAAATGCAACGGAGTAAGGGAATATAAAGATTTTTGTTATACTCAAGTGCTTCTGAGGAATAATAAATAAACAGTGACATTCTTCACAATTTATTAAAAACTCTTACTTACTATCTCAGGCACAAACATTTCTATCAATAAATCACTTCTTAGAAGCAATGAGTGTACTGATTTCTGGAGATAGTATCCAGATCTTTTAACTGGGAATTTTGTTAGAAAAACAAGCGCTTCTATTAGCGCATTGGCTAGTGCTTCCGAGCCTTCCAATACAGCATTGCTGAGAAGTAAGCTGTTATTCGGTACAAAAAACAGCTGTTTTGTTTAAATCTTAAATTCTCGTACTAAATCAACGTTGCTCTGAATAGGCAGAATCAAACTCAACATTTCTAAAATAAATCTCGAAATATAATGATGAGCTTGGATAGATAATCTTTAATTTGGATAAAATTTAACTCTAGACAACAAATTGTATTTATTAAAATGGCCCTATACTGATTAGATTGTAAACGTTAATCAGATCTTAAAAAATCAGACTTTAAGTGTTAACAGGCCCAGAAATTGCAGCTTTATTTCGCTTTCCTCGAACCTTTTCTCTTTGGTTTTGATTTAGCCTTTGGCTTAAATTTTGTATTCGATTTTGCAGAGGTGTTTAAGACATCTTCTTCATTTTGTTGAGCTTCTTCGTATTCTGGTTCTGGTTCTGGCTCTGGTACTGGTTGGTCTTCATTCCCACGATAATGGCGTTTTATAAAGATTTCCAATTCAATATCTTTGTATAGAGTGTAGACCAAAACTAGGCAGAATAATTGGATTACTAGAGAAGCGGAAACAATATAAATGTCACATTATTTTTGGATTCAATCATCTTGAAATAATTGTATATGTTGTCTTAATAATTGTGAATGTTATCTTACCGAAACCTACAAACAATACTGCAAAAAACTCGCTCAAATTTGCCACATTTCGAAAAGCCGACTTCACATATACATCTTCCAGAACCACAACGACACTGTAAATTAATACTATAAATGATGCCAACAACCAAGGCGCTATATAACTGGGACGTTTCTATACAAGGCGGGGAAAAATTAGGCATGTTATAAGATTGGAATTGAAATAATTTTTGATTTACCTCCACAACACCCCAAATAAGTAAACCCGACAACATGGCCATTACAACGCACATGGCCGAATAGAAGCTACCATAGATTTCCCTTTGGATTTGTGCCTCTCTACGTAGCCTATAACTATCGTATACATCTTTGTGATCATGGTAATCGTATTCGGAATACTCATAATATTTTAGATTTATTAGAAGCACTCCACAGACAACCGTGTATGTCAGTATATTCAGAAATCCAATGGAAACGACTAATAGCGGACGATTAAACAATGGCATTTCGGAAAGATGAATTGCGATGGAAATGAACAAGCGCGGAATGTAATTGATCTGAGACAGCTAGAATGTGATATGAGCCTCAACTGAGTATAAACTAGGGCTGCCAATCGAAATTTCTAGAACTCCGAAAAGCCGCGCTTTTTACGGGTTCACAAATCCCAGAAACCTTCGATTTCATTACAAATATCCCGAGATTAGGGGTTTAGGGTTTTAAATTTAAATGAAATTTAAAAGCTTCGGTTTATTTACGATAAAAGAAATTTATAATTTTATTATTTATGATTTAAAAGACGAATTGAATAAAACTCTTACTAACAAAAGGTTAAACAGCGAATAAAACTCTACTCAACTCCTTATAATTATTTAAAGTCCTTGTTACACTATTCGATAAATCGTTGAACATGAACCCATGAACCATGAACTGATGATTTTTGTACGCCAACACAGATGATTTACTGGTTTGAAATATAGAAAACTTCGAAATCGCGGTATTCCTGAACGCCGCTTTACAATAACAAAATACATTCCGTTTTTGGGTGCGACTAGGTGGTAGCCATGTCACAGCTGATCGAAATGGTAATTGGAATTTGATTAAGAATAGAGTGTATGGGAGAATAAACGACAAGAAACCAGAAGCCAAACCAAGCAGCAATCCAATTTTAAATAGTTTTTGAATGATACTAATGACAGCAAAATTATGTTTGCTCCTGGTTGTATCGTACATCGCCCACATTCTCTTTTATTTCTGTTCGCTTTATGCCCAACTGTAGAGTACGATAATATACAACAGCAACTCGCACTCTATGAAATTGCCAATTACCTCAATGAACGCAAAATAACGGATACAGTTACAAAATTTAATGGCTCTATTAAGATGTTTAAAACTCCTAGTAAGTTGCAAAAAGCTTTTAATTGAGACCAAAGAAGAAAATGTTCTCGTGTTCGAGTACTTTTCCAGTAAAAATTATCAAGTAACTAGTTTTCGGAGAGTAAGAATGATTTTGCTCTCTGAGTAAAAAATATAACAAAAAGTACGCGAACGACATCCAGTAAAAACTTGCAAGAAATAAGAATTTTGAATGTAAACAGCTGATAAGCAATGTAAACATTGGAAGAACCAACAAACGCAATTCGAACAAAACATTACAAATCACCAAAACTGTTTTCTTTTTCAACAGAAATACTTAAAGATTTATAACAAAACATTCAAAAATCACATTTTCTCTTAAAAACTAAAATTCCAATGATAAATTTATTATTTTATATTCTTTCTACGTCCTAATTTTGTTTGTTTGTTACTTGAAAATTCTTACTGGCAAAAATTTCTCCAGTAAAAACTTGCAAGTTCTCTGTCATCGAACTGTCAAAATAATCTCTCTCTTGCTCTCTCGTTACTGTCTTTTTGGTGTAAACGAATACTGTCAAGTAAGAAATAGTAATAATTAGTACAAATTATCCAGTACGCGAACAGACTTATTGACAAACAAGTTTACCAACCAACGTCTATTGTGAGAGATTTTTGTCATCGACAGCTCACACAAAAAGTCTTTTCGCGTACTGGTTAATTTGTACAAATTATTACTATTTCTTACTTGATAGTGTTCGTTTACACCAAAAAGCCAGTAACGAGAGAGCAAGAGAGAGATTATTTTGACAGTTCGATGATAGAGAACTTGCAAGTTTTTACTGGAGAAATTTTTGCCAGTAAGAATTTGCAAGTAATAGGTCTGTCTGCGTACTTTTCCAGTAGCAAATACTCAGTAACTTTTTTTGGGGGAGTAAGAACAATTTTACTCTCTCGGTTGAAAATATCTCAAAAAGTACGCAGACAGCATCCAGTGAAATCTTGCAAGAAAACAGCTGATCGGTGTGTAAACAGTTGAAATATCAAAGCAAACGAATTTTAGCATATGTGTTGCACGGTCGCACTGTATATTTGCACGTTTCTAGCATGAAGTAAAATGTTTTGTTTATTATAATTCATTATAAACGTTAAAAATCAACACAATTCTAACTTCTTACCTCTGCCATTGTTAATTTCAATTTTTATTTTCATTTCACAAAAATTATTTCATTCAAACAGTAAATAAAAACAGCTGTTCAAACTAGTTGCAAAAACTTGCAAGCAGAAATTTCTCCAGCAACATTTTGCAAGCTCTCTAACTTCCAACTGTCAAAAAATTCTCTTTTTGGCTCTCTCGCTCTCTCTCTTTTTGGCTTGGAGTACGCAGACAATATTTTGCAAGATTTTGCAACATTTTGCACAAAATGATGCAAAATATGTGTACGCAGACAGAGCTAATAACAATGAAATATTTGTTAAAACATTTTAATAACCCAGCAATATTAGCGAGATTTCGCCGACCATATTTTCTGGAAGATACATAAATACTATTGTGGGCAATATTAGATAAATCGTTGGATATATTAAAATTTTCATTTGCGGAGAATGAATGGAATAGTGTAATTTGAGTAGAATAAGTTGTAGAAAAATTTGTGACATCCGTTAGAATTCTCCCATTTTTTGAATTTCCTCATAAAATTATGCGATGCGAATGAAACGAACGTAAACAAAGAAAACGGGAATAAAAATTTCGTCGATTTTTTCAAATGGTGCATCTTTGATCAAAATATTTTTTCTATCTATTCTGTTTTTATTTTATAACTCTTGTATTTTATTAGTTACTTTGCACACAAATGTTTTTGCATTGTTCAAAACATAGAACACATTAGAATAGAGAAACAATTTCTCTCATCCGACGTTTCATTTCACACTCTTCGTCGTAGATTTGTGCAAATGAGAGATATTCGACGAAAATTAATTTACACGAGGTGGTGTACAAGATCTATTGACTTATCTTTTTCATGTTGTTTTGGAATAGAACTGCGAAATTTAAATGTATTTTACACTTTTTTATTGGATTCATTGTTGGTCTACATTTGTTTTGTATTTAACTCAACTATTTTACTACACAACACGAAATGTGGTTGCTGTTGCTTTGTTGGAGGTTTAGTTCCAATGTCTCTATCTGGTATTATTGAAGCTATGCCTTTAAACTTCCAACGTTTACATGCAGCCAAACCTATGAAGGTAACATATAACAATTATTGAAAGAATAAACTTCTCTTTTCTAATTTCCTCTGTAGTTCAAAACTATTTTGAGTTTTATCAAATCTTATGTCAAAATATTGATATGTACATCGCGTCAAAATGTACGTAAGTTCTAGAAAGTCAACTGCTGTTGGCAATACAAACGTCATTAAAGCTGATTTTATCCCCTGCTAAAATAATTTTCCGATTTCTTTATATGCGGAGCTGGGCAGTTTTAAACGGTTTCAAGCGTTGTCCCATAAAAAGTGGTCGAAAAATTAGTTTAGCTGGATAAAAAATCACGCGAAGAAAAATAAAGGGATGATTTTTATTTATTTATTTGGCCTTTTTATTGGTACTTTTTTGTTTTAATATTCAAGCTCAAGACCATTCTATACTTCTATTAATTGAAATATAGTTTTTTAAAAGAAATTTTATAAAATGCAGATTCCTGGCAAACCGTATAAAACAACGCAAAAATAGTTTCCGTATTGCTTCACCGGCCATATTTCCAGACGCCATGTTAGAGAAATCGTTGAGCTACAACGCTTTAGAAACGCCTTTTCTGGACACAAATTCGCCACATCCACCTTCTACGAAATCTAAATATAAACCATTGCCTTACTTCACTACATCTTAGTAAGCAAACGACAAAAAAATATAATCGTTGTCTTATGATATCGCCTAATAGCAAGCGACATAGTAAGCAATTAACATTACTTTCATCGGCATTTTTCAATAGATTGAAACCAAGATGGATTCATAGCCGGTGAACCCTTAAGCACAGCTCACTTGCTTTGTTTACATTGCAAACCACTCTCGAACTGTCAAGTTCACATGTTTTTGTATGTGTTTGTTTACATTTATTGTTGGTATACGTATATGTTGGATTTGACATAACGTAAGTGACAAGCAAAAATAAAATGTATGTTGTAACACCTCCTGCGTCTACCATTAGTAGTTTTATCATGATTGAAACATTATATAAAATATGCCTTACGTTATTCCATATTCTACGTTATACATGTAAGGACTTATAACTTAAACTTAATATTGCAAAAAAATTTCATCCGGCTTCCCAAACACCGACAATTTTTTGCGGGTATATAATATTTTTTTTGATTGGTATTGCTGAAATATCTCAGGAATGATAAAAGGAAGATCCATAAACATTTTTCATGACGATACCAAAAATGATATTTCCTTAGCATCCTTATAGAGATATACATATATATTACTATTGGTAGTTGGGTCATATATCGGGTTTTCCAATACGGATTTGTGATTTAATACAAACTCGTTTTAGGATCTGCCAATGTCAAAACATCGGTCAATGTTTACATTGTTATCGTGGCGAAGATCATAAAACTGGACAGCAACAAATCTATTACATGTCTTCAAGAGACTCGATTCCATCCACAAAAACTGGTGGTGAGGTATGGATTTTATGCTGGTGGTGTGGTGGTGTGGTAACGTGTTGGATGACTATTTTTGTCCAGAATTGGATGGCCTTGACATCAATGATATGTGGTACCAACAAGATGGTGCCACATGACACACAGCTGGTCAAACAATTTCTCAATAGAAGGGTAATTCTGTAATATAGCAAAATGTTTCGGTCAATTGGCCGCCTCATGCGATTTAACGCCGTTGAATTTCATTTTTTACGATTAACGTAATCGTCCTTGCTATGTTTCAAAGAGTGGTGAAAATTGTATATCTACAGCAAATGGCAAGCGTGCTGGCACTGCTCACATAGATTAAATCATAGTAGAGAAGTTTATGGGTTCAATAATACCAGATAGAGGCATTAGTAGAAAACACCCAACAAGGCAACACCAAGAGCATTTCGTGTTTTTGTGGAAAGATGGTTGTGTTAAATACAACACAAATGTATATCAACAATAAAAGTCAAAAAATACATTTCAATTTCGCATTTCTATACCAAAACTAGATGAAAAAGTTAAGTCAACTCCACCTGGTGTACGTCAATTTTTGTCGAACATCTGTTATTTACACAAACCCATGACAACGAGTGTGAAATGAAACGTCAGATGAGAGAAATACTTGTTCTATTCTAATTTACTCTATGGGTGTTCATACGAACGAGATCGAATTTTGTTATTATTACACTTGGAATAAACTTCTAAATTATTCTATGTTTTATTTAAAAACAAAATTGTTATGGCCTTATTGGAAAAACCCTTTAAGCAAAAACATTTTTTTTCCATTTAAAATTTCAGTACAAATCACTTGAAGTTTCCCGAAGCCCCATATTTAAGAAATTACTCTTGTTTGGCATCCCTGATATTTAACTAAATTGAATTTAAAAGCTGTTTTAAGCTGGATGAATGGCTGTGACTGGAGGTAGCATAATGCATTCAGCTCGCCTTATCTCGGATGTGGGTCGTGTATTGAAGAGATACGTCAACTCAAAGTGAAAATGTTATCAAATCGTTTAGTACGAATTTGAGACAATTTTATGATATGATGAATTGAACCGATGATCTGAATTCCAGTTGTAGACTATGAAAACAAAGATCAAAATTCAAAAGATTTAAGTTTGAAGCCACATATAATTAAAAATATGACGATAATAATAACTCGATCTGTTTACGAGACCTTAAAATACCGGAGTTGTCGATCCCCAGAATTACAACCTTATGAGTTGATCTTGACTACAAACCGAAAAATACTAAAGAAATAACCTTCAAAAAATCTATATGCCTTCCATCTCTGGCAAATGAGGTATGCATCCACGTATACTAAGATAAGCAATACAAAATCAATAGATACCTGGTTGCAGCGAAGACATGATAGACCAATTGGAACTGCGCGAACATGACCATGGCCAAATAAGTAAGGTAGAAGCAGTAGGAATTGAAGGCATTTTGTTTTTATTACAGGAGCCGATCTTGGAAACCGAATGTGGAGGAGAGGGTGAAAAAGGGGTCTGTTTATCTTTACTGCTAAAAAGGGGCGACAGGAAAGGGTTGGGAACTGTCTCCTAAAATCACCATGTGGATTTATACGGCAATAGTCAGACCAATACTTCTATATGGCATCGTAGTTTGGTGGAGGTCCGTCCAAAAGAAATATATTCTGAATTCCTTGATGAAAATTCAAAGATCAGCACTGATTATCGTTAGTGGGGCAATGGGCACGACGGCAGGTACTGTACTTAATGCTATCCTGAACATCTGTACTCCTGATATCATGGCCGAATCGGCAGCCGCTACATCCCTGGTAAGTATCAGAGATGGTGGCGTATTGATATCGGGGCATTCCGGACACGCTGAATTACTACACCGGATCAACTCTATTACCGTAAAAACGGACTACTGTATCTGGTAGAAGGCAGCGACAAATGTAAGGACTTCTATTCCGAACAGGAATACCTGGGAAAGTCACTGAAAGGGAATACCAGTAGTATCAGATTTTTCACGGATGGATCAAAGTTGGACTAGCAAGTAGGATATGGGGTCCATTCACCGGACCTAAATGTAAATATCACCCTCAAGCTGCCTGATCACTGTAGTGTATTTCAGGCGGAAATTACCACCATACTGGAGGTTGCTGAACTACTGACAAGTAGTGTCACAACCCTCCGGAGAATATGTATCTACACAGAGAGACAGGCTGCCATAAAATCCCTGGAAGCCATGTTTGCTACGTCCCTGACGGTGAAAGAATGCCACTCATCACTTAGGGTCATGGCGGAGTATTTTGACATCAGGCTCATCTGGCTACCGGGACACAGCGACATTCCAGGTAGTTGCGTAGCGGATGCGTTAGCTAGACAGGGCACTACGGCACAGGTTCTTCCGGCACAAGAAGGTGTTAGTATGCCTATCTATACCTGCAGGCAGTGGGCCGATAATATGTTCAAGGACAAGTGGAGACTTACTTCAACTTGCAAACAAGCCAGAGTCCTCTGGCCACAGGTGGACAGAAAGAAGACTAGGCAACTACTTAACTTGCAGAGAGGCAGGTTATACACAATGATAGGAACACTTACGGGACATTGTCTTGTAGGAAAACACACCCTAAGATTGGGACATAGAAACTACACTCTCTGTAGATGCTGCATGGAAGAGGACGAGGAAACGACGAAACACCTTCTCTTGGATTGCCCTGCTCTGGCAGGACTGAGAAGTAGGATATTCGGAACACATCTAGTTAGCACCGTAGCCCTACAGGATATTCCTGTAGGCCTTATAGACAAATTTATTGAAAGAGCAAACTAGTCAATAGTTGCTATGGAGGAAACTGCAGGTATCACAATGGACTTCTTTAGTCTAAGTGTGCTAGACAGCGTGCTGTCTTGCAGCCTTTTCAACCAAAGTCAATAGTTGCTATGGAGGAAACTGCAGGTATCACAATGGACTTCTTTAGTCTAAGTGTGCTAGACAGCGTGCTGTCTTGCAGCCTTTTCAACCAATCATTACCATTGAAGAAAATCCTTAAACTCATAATATGATCATTAATATGTAATTTTATAATAAAACTCATAATGATTACGGCCCGTGGTAAATTGACTTGTACCTGGTGGAATTACAAAAATTGTTGACTTAATTTTGTCATGTCGTTTTGGTGGAGAACTGTGAAATTTAAACGTATTTTGAGCTTTGTTATCTTTTATTGTTAGTATATATATGTGGTGTTTTTACCCAAAAATGTTAACGCACAAAACGAAATGCCGTTGCTGTTTTATTGTTGGTTGGCCTCAGTCCTATTATTAATTTACAACATGCAACGTCCATATGCAACCACACCAAACATCGTAATTATACTGAGAGAAATAGATACTCTAGGTATATGAATTACTCTATGAGCAAACCATGCACCAAACTAAGTTTAAATAGTGTTTGATTGATACTAATGACAGCTGAATTATGTTTCATGCATTCCCTTTTATTTCTGTCCGTTGTATGCCCAACCAAAGAGTAACATACAACAGCTGCTCGAACTCGATGAAATGACCTACTACCTGGTCGTCTTCGAGAGAACGTAAAGAGAGGGAAGGCGACTCTTATCTAATGCTCTATGTTTAAAACTATTACGCTCAGTAATTAGGACCTGTAATTTTGCATCGCATCCAAACGGTTATACATTGAGAAGCTTTGTTTGTCATGGCTAATTACTCCATAATCCTCAAAATTTACTACTGTTTGGAAAACAAATTAACTTAGTACTTAAAATAAAAATTACTCAATTCTTTTTTTTAATTTGTCACCGTTGTCATTATTTTCCCGTCATTTTTTGTGAATATGACGTTTTTGGCTTTATGATCAACAACATTTTCCCAAGGTCATGTTTTCCTAATTATATTTTGGTATACATATATGAATGGAATCGTTCATGCGTGAAACTTAATAAAATTTGTTTAAAGTTGCACTAATTTATTCACAACGAAAATTAAGTGATTTCGTCAGTATTGAGATTTTTAAATCTTCATTAGTTAATTTGCATTACTTAATCAAATGTTCATTGTTCGCAATTAGTTACAATTCATAAATTTTGAATTGCTAATTGCCCAGGCAATTCAAATGCATGGTTGTGAAATCTAATGTCAACTGTAATAAATTGTAGCGCCGGTAATTCTGGTTTTAATGTATTCTAAGTTCACCACACACCAAAGCGTATTTTTTGCGTCAAAAAGTATTGAACCATTGAGTAATAATGACACCTAGAGCTGCCATCTTCTCATCAGACATTTCATTTCACAGTCTTCACAGAATTACTAAAATTTTTGACTTAAATTTGTCATGTCGTTTTGGTGGAGAACTGTGAAATTTAAAGATATTTTGGACTTTTTGTGTTCTTTTATTGGTAGTACATTTTTGTGGTGTATTTACACAAAAATTTTAACTCACAAATCGAAACGGCGTTGCCGTTTTATTGATGGTTGGTTTGAGCCATTGCCTCTATCTGCTATTATTAAACCAATACTTTACAACATGCAACGTCCGTATGCAACCATACCAAACTTCGTAAATTTATTGAGAGAAATCGTTACTTTAGGCATATGAATTCCTCTATGTATTGAGCACTCCATTATTTTCTACATAGCGTTAAAATCGCAGAGAAATACATATATAGGGAAAATATCGCGCTCAGCAAAACATTTGGCCCGGCGTAATATGAAAATTGCATGTTGGAAAGAATTGCTTTATTAATACCAAATAGAGCCAATGGGTCAAACCAACCAACAAGAAAACAACCACGGCATTTCGTTTTGGGTGTTAAAATTATTGTGTTACGTACAACACAAATGTATACTAACAATAACAGATAACAAAAAAGTCCCAAATACCTTTAAATTTCACGGTTCTGAACCAAAACGACTTGATAAATTTAAGTCAACAGTTCTTGTAACTCCACCTGGTGTAAGCACACCAGGTCCTATCACACCGACCTCATCACGAAGAGTGTGAAAGAAAACATTACATGAGACAAATGTCAACTATGTATTATTACTATAGGTTTGTTTCTTTACTTTTTGTGTAAAGTGCGTGTAAATGAGAGTAAAAGCAAAATTCACTGTCAAATACTCAAAATTACACAAAAGTAAAGAAACGCAAAAAACCACTTTTCTTACACGCAAACAAATGTCAAAACACAAAACATATGTTTGACAACAAATCTTGCATATCATGTTAATTTTCACTGTTCATTTGCACACTTCCCATCTTCTTTAAATAAGCACTCTCAAAGCAATCACTTTTCAAGTTAATAAAATTGTAAATTCAATAATTTTTGATGTGTTAACATCTATACGCGCGCCTCTAGGGCAGTAAACTAGAAATTTAATACATACGCAAGTGTTAGGTTTGTAAGAGTAAATCATCGTTTGTTTGTTCGTTGCTTGGCAGTCGGTATAGAAAGTGATTATTGGGCGATTTTCATATAATTTTCCCACGCGATTTTCTCCGGAAATTCATAGCCGATTTTATTAATTTTTGGATTAAAAAGCTAGTGCGGGTTTCGACGAAGAGTTTAGGCCAAAAATTAAGGCGATCCGATGTCGGCGAGCCGAGATTTAAGTGTTTTAATTTGGAGTATTAATTTGGAGTAATATTAAAAAAGTGTTTTATGTTGATCTTCGGTTATATCGTACGAATATAACAATGTATGTATGTATGTACAAGTGTCTGTTGCTTTGCATTCTTTGACTTTTGTGGGAATAAAACAAAAAATATTGAGCAAGAAAATAATGACACATGTGCTTGCACTGGGTCTTTAAATAATTTTAAGTATTAATATTATTTAACTGTAACGTCATCATATGATTGAACGCTGTTTTCTATTTTCCAATGTAACATTTACGAATGTGTTCATAGAAATCGAACAGGTACCGTGTAGCAAACAGGTGTTAACACATCGCCCGTGAGTTCGAACACTCATTGGATTTTTTTTCACTTGCGTTATTTTTTTCACAAATAATACATATGTTTTTATGTTGACGTTTCGAACAGCTGATTATTTGACACTTTACACAAACTTACCCGAAGAAAAAGTCTGTGTAAGTTTGGGTAAAAGAGAAACGCATTTTGACGTTAAGAGAAAAAAAAATCTCTCTCATTTACACAATTTTGGAGTAAAGAAACGCTTTTGTGTAACTTTGTGTAAATTTTGTGTAACTTTGTGTAAAATTGTGCAAGTAAAGAAACAGAGCTTATGTATTACTCTATGGTTTTGATGATTGTTTTTTTCAACGTCGTCATACACGTATGTGAAGTAAAGCATAGAACGAGTCAGCTTGATTTCTTAACAAATAAAACATTTCAAAATACGTACAGTAGTTGTAAACATTTTTCACTACACATCTTCCCTAAAACATAACAACAGCCAAAGCAACCCAAAATTGACGAATGATTACTCGTTTTTGAGGGAATGTTACGAAGTTGTTGATTCACAGCAAATCATCAACTCACAAGTGTATCAAAGTAACATCTATGTTATAGTGCTCCTGTTGTTTATGCATGGTCTATCCTCGCGCTACAAGCTATAATAACATGAACACTGTTCTATTGCACTTGCTGCCTTCTGTGTCAGTGTGGCAATGAAACATTGAAGGAACGCGGATAGCAAAACATCGCTCTCTGTGTAGTAATTGATGTGCCTGTGTATGTATTAATTTTTATACTTTTTTTTAAATGTTTATATGTTATTTCATAGAACTTTCTTTCCTTTTATAATATTTTAAGTCTATTTTATGGATAAATGAATTGAAAATGTGATATACATATGTACTTATATATTTATTTTTGTATTTAATACCAGATCTACGTGAATTGTTTTGATTAGTTTTTTATTGGTACTATTTTTCTTTTGAAGTATTCCAAGTTTTTTTTATGTTTTAAGTTTAAAGATGTTTGTAGTTAACCACATTAAATAATAAATTAATATTTATATTACTTCTACATTAAAGAAATCTTTTTTTCCATTATGTTTACTACATCAAAATAGCTTAATAACTTTGCAAAGAATATACATATGTTTGTATATAACAGCAGAAATGTTGTATAATGCTTAATTTAAAACAACACAACAGTTGCTATTGCTTTCCACAATATTCTACTACTTGTGCTTTGTTACTGTGATACACATATGTTATCTACAAGCGCTACAAGCTATCATAACATTGATAATATTCTACTGCACTCGCTGCCAACTGAGAGTGTGGCGCTGAAACGATGAAGGAAAGAAAGAGCGCAATGCCACACAAGCATGCTCTCGAATGATTCGATTACACTTCTCTCAACGCAGCATGTGCTTGATCGTTGTATACCGCGTGTTTTGTAGTTTTTTTTTGTTGCTTTGATTGAAGTTCTACGTTGTATGTTCAAATCGTTCCTCAGCAGTAACTGCTTAAACATTAGTTGTGAATGTTAGGCAGCACTTGAAATGGGAACGAGTCATTTGAAACTGATTCAACTCAGCTTGTTTCAGATGTTTAATGTGAAGTAAAAGATGTTTTGATTTTAAATATTAAGAAATATCGGTTACAGAAAAATTGAATCTGTAAAAAATATGTATGTCTATCTATAACATTATAGGCAGCTAGATTGCATCTACGGCTGCCATCCGGATGGTCATGTAACAGTGCTGGAAGGTACTCTTAACATTTCTGCATTTGTCGACTCCTCGAAAGCGGAACCATTATTAGATCGGAAATACCCAACTCTCATACCGGAAATATATTTTCAGAACAAAGGAGCTCCTGGTATAGAGGGATACCTAAATTTCTACATGGTTGGGTTGCAAATTAATGGGCAAGAGCACTCCTATATGATAATGGACATAGATTGTTTACGCTCAAGACAAATCCTGCCCATAGTGTATAGCAGGAGATCCATAAACCTTCTGTCTTAAGCTAGGCCCAAGGTATCAATGCTTTTTTAGTTTTGACTGGGCACTGTCTGATTTATAGAAATGGGGCGAGACTAAAGGTTAGGGCAAATGACTTCTGTATAAGTTGTATCGATGAGGAAGAATTCACTGAACATCTTCTTGGTACTTGCCCAGCACTAGCCGACAGGAGGATGTCTACTATGAGATTCTACCTATTTAGGGACATGGGAGAATTATCTCAGATAGGCGTAGACAAGATCTTGAGCTCGTTGGAGCAAAGTAATTGGTCCTCCGGTGGGGGTAACATTTCGCCTAGTTAGCCCGTGGTATCACAATGGTATAATAAGTCTAAAATGTTGCGCAGTGCATGTTGCTGATATTTCACTTATACAGGGTGATTCATGAAGTTCCGGACAAATTTCTCCAGCGTATTCCTTGGCTCATTTCATGAAGAAAAGTCCACTAGGACCATGTCCGAAAATATAAGGGTGCGAAATGGCATCGGGTTCAAAATTTTCGGATTGGTGGTCGGGGGGTAGTAGAGTAAAGTTGCTAACTTCTGAGCCAGTGGCTGCCATTTCGCACCCTTGCATTTTCCGACATGGTCCTAGTGGACTTTTCTTCATGAAATGAGCTAATGAATACGCTGGAGTAATTTGTCCGGAACTTCCTGAATCACCCTGTATATAGATATTTCGCCGGCTTTTTTATATGGAGTTTTATAAAATTTCACGTGAAATGATCATCTTAGTACGCGCCTTCATGCTGGCGTCAAAAACGCTTAGGTGTTCAAATGCGTCTTTCGAATTTGTATGCGTGAACTAAAAAACGCACGCTCCGGTGTCTGCAAAGGTTTATGAATTTGAAAAGGAATAAGGGTATTTTCGATCAAATCCACAAACCCACATATACTTCAAGTGTTTTAAAATTCACGCAAGATGTAATTTTGACAGAAAACACAGAATTTTAATTAAAAATTGTGTTTTTTTATTGATTCATAAAGTGTACAGCATAGGTTTTCGTATGGAATAGCATATCGGATAAATGGTTTCCCCGTCTTTGCTGGCACATACGCACTCTTTTGTGGAAATTTTTCAATTTTGCGTAAATGTGGCTGAACTTCGTTGATACGACGCTGAATTTCTACCATCAAGGCGTGGGTCTTCTCGGACTTGTTGGCATAAACCTTAGACTTCAAAAAATCCCAAACAAAAATGTCCAACGGCATTAAATCGCATAATCTGGGAGCTCAATTGGGATCACCAAAATATGAAATTAAAAGTGCAGGAAATGGCTCAGTATGTAGTAGTTGAATTGTTTCTATAGCTACGTGACATGTGGCATCATCTTATTGAAATTGAATGGTCCGATGATGCTTCCCGCCCAAAATTCGCCCCAAACAGTGGCAAGTTGGCATTAATTTATTTCTCATTAGCACTCGTGAATTTTCTGAACTCCGAATACGACAATTTTGACGAGTAAAGACCCGTATTCAGTTCTTGCGAAATTTTCGTAAGAAATTTTATCATTTATCTCTAAACAGAAAATTTTGTTGTGGAGAGTTACCACAAATCTTAGGTTTATCTCGCATATATTTCATTTACAATTCCTCTACGCACTTCATTTTATTTAAATTAAATGCATGCGTTGTTACTTTTGGTTGTTAAAATTAATGCCAAAATTCCGGTCCCAAACAATTTTTTTCGTACGAAAAAAACTTTGGCGTAACAACCCTGTACTTGATTTATCTCTAAACGGAAAATTTTGTTGCGGAGAGTTACCACAAATCTTAGATTTACCTGGCAAATATTTCATTTATAATTCCTAAACGCACTCCATTTTATTTTATATGCATGCGTTGTTACTTTTGATTGTTAAAATTAATGCCAAAATTCCGGTCCCAAACAATTGTTTTCGTACGAAATAACTTTGGCGTAGCAACCCTGTACTTGATTCTGCCTACGAATTTTCGCAAATGAAAAGTGAGCGAAATTTTCGGTTCATGAAATTTACGTTATTTTTTATACACGTAATTCTTACTTTATTGTTTTATATTTTTTTAATTCTTACGGCAACGAAAATTTTATAAAAATTGAATACCGGGCTGTACTTTTAGCAGAGCTGAGTATCAATTTCGTGAACCGAAATTTTCCTAATTTTTAATACACTTAGTTCTTCTTTGAATGATAATTTCATAAAATCTGAATACGAGGCTTAATCCTATATCACCTCGCTGGCCAAAAATTGTATTGAGCAGAGTCTGGCGGTCACAATAACGAATAAACCTGGTAAACTTATTTTTCGACCACTTTGTTTGGAGACTTGATTGATAAACGATTTTAAGCATCTCCCCTTAGAAAATGATTATGATTAGTTTAGCAGGGGATACAAAACACGCTGAATGTCTATGAATGTCTATGATAAAAAAATCGACTCCGACTCTAGCCTATTTTCTTGAACTCCGACTCTTGAACTCCAACACCGATTCCACATCCCTGTCATCTTTTGAATCCCTACAAACTTACCGGTAAAAGTAAACTGTTTGTACATTTTATTAAGTATCCACTTTAAAGAGTTTGACTTCAAAGCTGAGCCTAAATACACATTCAAACAAAAAAAAAGAGTCAATTATAAAAGATACACAAAGCATGTCAGGCAAATAAACATGAGTAGGTGGCAGAACAAAACAAACCCGATCAACATCATCTCATCTCTCCGACACGAAACTTCCATCATAAGTCTTGGGAATGGGATGTCATCGTTGTTATTGTGTTAAAGCTTTTTCTGATTGTTTATTTTTTTTCATTCCCACTAAGTATGCTGTCACTTTTTTTATTTTGTTTTTGATTCGATTGAACGAACCGACCTCACCGGCGGTTGTTGTTCACCACACCACATACATCACTTTCATATAAAACTGTCGAGTTCAAAGCTTTTGTATTTAGTTGAGGTTTAAACGTAATCTCGAATTGAGTGTAAAATTTGGTTTAAATCGCCTTTTTTAATTGTTCTACATATAAAATAAAACAAACAGAATCGTACAAAATGCGTTTTGCTTTGGTCATATTCTTGGGTAATTATTTTGTTTACATCATCTATTTTATTGCAGTACTTAACTATGTAGTATATTTTGTTATAATTGTTTTAAACGATGATTAAATCATTGATAAAATGATGTGAAACTGGATCAAAGTGCTTTATGTATGAAATTGTAAGCAAATTGAAATTAAAGTGCAATCTGTATTATCAGCAGAGTGAGAAATTCAAATCAATTTGAAATACATATTTACATAAGTATGTACATTACATCTGTACTTATGTATATATAGCCGATCGAACAAGGTTATAGACGTAAAGTATATTGGTTTCTTTATGGGCCATCACTTATCAAAGATTACATATACATATGTACATATTGCCTTTGTATTGTCATTCTACTTCCTTACTCTTAAATTTAACTTAAACTTACTCGAATACATTTCGCTCGGCGTCATTTTCATATCTTGTCAAGACATTCTAGTATAGTCAACTAATTCCCTCATCAAGTGATAAGTAATCCATATACATTTAACCCCCGAATACTCTGAGAGATACTTCATCCGCTGGCAAGCTGCACCAAAAAAAGATTGCAAAGTAATCGCATTGATTTGTTTAGTTTTAGAAAAGGTCTTATCTGTGAAACTGTTCGATGTCAAATTCGCAAATTCCAATTGTGACATTATAACCCCTATCACAAATAAAACGAGCCTGGGAAAATATCGTGAAAATCGGAAAAAATCTGCGACAAACCCATTTGAAATAGGGAAATTTATGCCGTTAACGGAAATGGATTGCACGAAGAATTTTCGAATGGGAATTTTTCAAATTATTTATCAAATTATTTAGTGGTTCCAAAACTATTTTGGTCGTGGAACCCCCAGATTTTTTGCCAATGATCGCGGAACCCTGAATATTTTTTAAACAACGACTTTTCAAAATTTAATGAAATTTTAAATGAAACAAGTATTACTTTGTTATTTCAGTTTTTATTCAATTAAAAAAAACTTTAAAAAAACCAGTTCATCATAGAAATAATTAATAAAAATACAAAACATAAACTAAAATAAATTTAAAATCTTTAATGTGAAAAATGAACTTGCTTCTTTTACTCCATAATTCTCTTAAAATTGGGCGTTATATTTGATAACTGAACTCGCATATCTGGTGCAGCATCAAGTTTGTTACGATATTTGGTTTTTGTCGCAACATATTTTGAAAACCCAGCTTCACACAAATAAGTGGTTGCAAATGGCAATAGTATTCGAATAGCATGCTTTGATAAATTTGGATTTTCATCGAATACACCTGACCAGAATATTCTAAATTTTGTTTATAATTGTATATCCGAACTCAATTCAATCAAATTTTCATAATCCATGGAATGAAATCTTTTTGGTTTTTCTTTTATTTCGAAAGGATTT
Organism: Phaonia tiefii; assembly: GCA_963931995.1. Taxonomy (NCBI): domain Eukaryota; kingdom Metazoa; phylum Arthropoda; class Insecta; order Diptera; family Muscidae; genus Phaonia; species Phaonia tiefii. The sequence continues at coordinate 354,091,816 of OZ008367.1, read as the reverse complement.
TGTACCCAGTAATTATCTTGATTCTCTAAGTTTGGAAAGTAATCACTGAGTGATTGCTGTAAGCTGGACAGATGTGTTTTTATACGAACATGGATTTCCATATCTAAATCCACTTCCGATTCTTCGAGAAAATCACTAAGCGTTTGGAAACACTCGAAGTTATTTTGCTCCACAACTGAAATACAATATTGTATTGTAAGCTTTTTAAAGCGTGAAAAGAGGAATAACCAATACGCTGTTAATATTGTAGGTATTTATTGAGTAAATTATGAATATATCAAACACCATTCTTATTTTTTTAATGAAATACAATTTGTCACGCAGAATACCAAAATGTTTTCGTGCAACCCCAGGTTTTCACGGAACACACTTTGAGAACCACTGGCGTAGAGGAATTCTAAATTAAATATTTGCAAGTTAAATCAAAAATAGATGGTAACTCTCCGCAATAAAATTTTCCATTTAGAGATAAACGAAAAAAGTTCTTACGGAAATTTCGCAAGAACTTTACAAAAAAAAGTCACTTTTGTTGTCTGGCTCTTGATGCAGCCAGTGGCCGTCGGTGGTGCAATGGTTAGTGTGTGCGCCTCTTGTACATGAGATCCTGGGTTCGATCCCTGCTCTGAACACCTTAAATTTCTTACGGCGGCGGTCACCTCGCATAGTGACGGCAACACTATCGAGTATTTAGCCATGAAAAAGTTTATCAAAATACCGTTCGGAATCGGTGTAAAAACTGTAGGTCCCAATCACTGAGTATAAAACTAGAAACCGCACAGCTCACTGGTTGTGAGAAGATCTCCCCAATTCCTTCATGGGATGTAATGGGAGACCATTTTTTTCCTAATGCAGCCAGCTACATTTCTGTATATACTTACTTAGAACTAGTGTATTCAAAATCGAAACCGGTTAACCGAATTCCGGCCGGTTAACTGTACGTCGGTTTTTTAAAAAGTGATATTTTCGAAGAACCGGTCTCACCGGTTATTTCAAGTCAATTAACCGGGTTTTTCGTTTTATAAAACAGTAAACAGTATTCACAATCCAGAAATACGTATAAAACGTCCAAGGAATATTTAATGAACGATGATTTTGCCTAACTGGGGAAGACAAATATTAGAACAGATAGGTTGAATAAAATAAATAAAGGGTGGGCAATGTAAAATTTGGAATTTTAACCTATTTGACATTTATGAAGTGTCAGATTATTAAGTAAAGAGCAGAAATATATGAAATGGATGTAAAGCGATCCTTGAAAAAGATTGGGAAAATATTAAAAACTTTCATCTAAATTTCTGAGCCTTCAACTCAAACTCTACGAAATCAATCTAGGAAAAAATACTCTAAAGAAATAGAGTTCCAACAACGCCGTTTGTGGATCAATTTGTGAAGCGAGTGTGCTGGAACAGCCATCAACATCAACTCGCCACCGTTAGCAGCTATCAAGGCTGATCTATAGTTAGCAATATGTCAAAAAAAAGTGGTTTTTCCAATTTAAAGATATATGTACCAAATTATATGTACTGATTTGGGGATACATTCGGCTATCTGAAATGCTCATTAGGGTGGCCCTCAATTACATGATTATAGGGTGTTCTTGTTGTCATTGATTTTTCAACTGATTACGAATTTTTTCCTGTAATTTTATTAATATCCGAAAAACTGGAATTTTTTAATTTTTTACAAACTGGTTTAGTAGCCTTTCATTTAAGATGAATATTTCATTCGTACACTGAGAGAAAAAAAATTATTATAATAATAAGTGGTAAAGGTAGATTTACAACTTTTTCATTTAAAATGGCACAAAAACGGCTAAAGATTTTTGGCCAAAATTTTCTATTTCTCGTTTAGAACCTTAAAATCTTAAATTCTACCAAGGCGCTTCGCAGTACAATGTTTCGTTTGGAAAAAAAATTGAAAAAACTTCAAGAAAAATGGAAAAAATCCAAAATTTTTAGCTTTTTTACCTTCCTCAACTCATAACGTCCAAACTAAGCTTTGTGACGTGAAGCGCCTTGGTGGAATTTTAGATTTTAAGGTTCTAAACGAGAAATAGAAAATTTTGGCCAAAAATCTTTAGCCGTTTTTGTGCCATTTTAAATGAGAATTACAGAATTCCGGTACAGGTATTGTAATTTGTTATTTATTTTAATTTTATCACGGCTTTTGAACTTGTACGATATATTAATTGCATCAACCAAACTGCCATCGGTGATCGGTATTTATTCCCAAGAGATCGGGATGTTATGCCCATTGCCTTACTTTCCCGCATCTTAGTAGCTTAGATTAGACAGTCGATGATCGACTCACTTAGGCTTACTAGGACAATTCTGATACCATCCAACAAGTTTAAGCGTTAGCCCCAGGAGTACCATATAGTTTGATCGAAAAAGCTAAAGATCTTGTCTACGCCTATCTGACATAATTCTCACAGGTCTCTAAATAGGTAGGACCACATATTAGACATCCTCCTGCCGGCTTGTGCTGAACCAGAACGTTTCTATGGCACAGCTGATCGAAAAGGCACTGGGAAATGATGTAGAATGAGAGACAAAATAAGACATACAGATTATAGACCATGCAGCAAACTATGTTTAAAAGTGTTTGATTGATATCTACTAATGACAGCTAAATTATGTTTATGTTGTTTTCATAGAACGAAAATACGCATTCCCTTTTATTTCTGTCCGTATTATGTGCAACCAAAGAGTAAAGTACAAAAGCAACTTGAACTCGAATGGCCTACTACTTCGTCGTTATCAAGGGAACGTTAAGAGAGGCATAGCGGCTCATTTCCATTTCTCTATGGCTGAACACATGTAGAGAAGATGTTCAGATCGGAAGATGTTCAAACGGAAACAAGATGTTCAAACGGAAACAAGCATTGATGCCTTGTGGCTCGCTAGAGAGAGAAGGTTCATTGATCTCCTGCTGTCCATTATAGGCCAGCTTTGTCTGGCGCGTACAAAATCTGTGCCTCTCGTCCACGTCTCCTGCATCATATAAGAACGTTCCAGCAGGATATGCTTACAAGTCATGAGGAGCATGCTAACACGTTTCAATTCCTGTGGAACCAATAAGGTAGTTCCTAGTCTGACCAGCTCATCCGCTCTGCAGTCCCCGGATTGTCCCTGTGCCCTGAGGAGAATATCGCACTGCTGGATTATATGCGTCAGTCCTGGTCAGATGTTGAGTTGAGAAATGCTGATTCTTGGGACCTTATGACCGCCTGACTGTCAGAGAAGACATTGACCCAATGATTATACCACAGCCGGTCGGTCACTTCCCTAATAGCCTAAAATCCCGCCTAATAGACGCTACAATGTTCAGGTAGTCGAAGTGAAAGGGACAGGAATAGTGGCCGTCGGTGGTGGAATGGTTGTGCACGAGAACGTGGGTTCGATTCCTGCTCTGACCACCTCAAATTTCTCTATCGGCAACTTAGCCATGGAAAAGCTTCTTAAAATACCGTTTGGAACCGGTGTAAAATTTTAGGTCCCAATCAGTGAGTGTAAAACTAGAACGCGCACAGCTCACTCGTTGTGAGAAGCTCTCCCTAATCCCTACATGAGATGTACCAGGAAACTATTTATTTGTTTATTGGGAGCAGCGCTAGTTCATGGAAGGTGCCAGCACTAATTCATGACCGATTACGACTATGTGAGAGTTGCCTTTACCTGATGGCCGACGTAGAAACAATCTGCCTGACAATAATGTCCACCGGCAATAAATATAACATTACATTCAATGCATCAGTAACAGTGGTGCGCCGAGAACCCGCGATGCACATCGTCGCCATTCTCTGAACACTAGATAATAGGTCACTATATGTGGGTTTATCAAGCCCTGCCACCGTAGGATATCAGTCTCACCACCGCTGTATAGATCCAGTGAACAATCCTCAGAGAAAGTCCCCATTTACAACCTATAGGTATCTTGTAGGTGTATAGGGCAATCGTCGCCTTTTTGCCCTTTTCACTATGTTGGGTCTGACACTAAGCTTACTGTCCAAAATAACACACAGGCATTTTGCACATTCTGCAAGCTTGATTTCAGCACCAGTCAACGTTATAGGTTTCAAGGTAGGTAGCTTATGCCTTCGGATAAAAAGTACCTGCTCGGTCTTGGCCGATTTTACACTTAGTCTATTTTCGCTCCCGGATTTTCGAGTCTCCAGTATTCCAATTACGCAAGGTACCTTAGAAGTGGAGACAAGACCCCTGCTTGAGGTGAGCCTTTGTTAACATACATATTGAATCATCGCTTTACTATATCCATAGAGTAATGATGTATAGAGACGCCATCTCTCTCAGTATTTTGATAACATTTAGTGTGTTGCATATGGACGTTGCATGTTGGAAAGTATTGCTTTAATAATACCAGATAGAGGCAATTGGTCAAACCATTCAACATTAAATCAGCAACGGCATTTCGATTTGTGCGTTAAAATTTTTGTGTAAATACAGCACAAACATCTACTAACAATAAAATATAACAAACAAGTCCAAATCACGTTTAAATTTCAAAGTCTTTTATCAAAACGACATGAAAAATTTAAGTCAACATTTTTTGTAACTCCACCTGGTTTAAATCAATATACGTCAAATAACTCTCTGTCGCCACGAATAGTGTGAATGGCAATGTCAGATGAGAACAATGGCGTCTCTATACATCAATACTCTATGACTATATCGCATTCAAGGAAGCGGCATGGTAAACAATAGATATTACTTTACCTTTGTCGGAATTTTGAGATATGTAGATTGAAGCATTAAATAAATTAGTATACCTTCCTTTATTGCATTTTCGCGCATGACTTTCAAATAATTTGTATGGAAATAAAGTTGCACTTAAAATGTTTGCTGGGTTGTTATACAGCTGGTTCGTTAGTCAGCAAAAGTGCACAGAAATCGCATATATTGAATACACGTGCTGGTTGATGAATGTTGCTATATTAAGAAACTCAATTAACTTTGTTTAAATTTAAAATTATTTTTAGTGGTTTTTAAAAATAATTACATTTAAATGTCATTCACGCTCGGTGACGCATGCGCTACATCTTGTCAAAATATTAGCGGCATTCCTGCAAACGTGAAAGCCGAGAACTTTTGCTCAGCGCAAGTTTCCCTCGCACCGTTGCATGAGGCACCAGGTAAAGTTGCTCAGCGTAGTTGTGCTCAAAACCATATCAGCTGACCAAGATGGATACATAAGGTGGTAGCAGTAGCAATTGCATGTATTATGTATCATAGATAAAGGAATTAACTAGATATCGCACATGCCTTGGGAAATTTCTTGTTCAATGGGATATTTTCTAGATGGAGCTGGATGCTATAATTACAACGTTTGATCCCAAACAAAATATACCTTGCAAGTTGTATTTACAACAGGTGCTAACAATAGGTGTGGTAGGCAACATCAACAGGGATTTTGTTTTTGTTTTTTCAGCGAAACAAATGGTCGCCTGTTACTTCGGCCGGCCACTATTCCGATTGAGCACCGTAGGACGGTCAATGCTGAGTGGTACACTATTTGTTTGTTGGAAGTCTTCGTTCAAATTCGTAAAACCAACCGCCAACGACACATATCGTCAAACAGGTGAATTTTTGAGCAGTCAAAACATCGAATTAATGACTCATCCTCCGTACAGTCCTGATTTGGCACCCAACGACTTCTTCTGGTTCCAGAATATCAAAGGTAAACTGCGTGGTCAACGATGTACGAGCGCCGAAGAAACAGTTGAAGCGTTGAAACCCCATGCTTTGAAGGTACTAAGATTGTTCACGTGAAAAATATTGAGCAACATCAATTTGTTTCGCTGTGAAACGGGCCAGCAACATACATATCAGTGATGACGAATCGATTTTTCTCTGTTTTTTTAATTTCTTTTACACTTAAAAACTACTTTTGTTCAGAAAGTAAACGACAGTAGACAACATTGATCATATCTTCCTTCAATTTGATTTATTTAGCAACATTAAAATGTTGCTCAATGCATTTTGCGTATATTTCCCGCGAACTTAGTACTACACGTGCAGAAATATTTCGTCGATATTCCGCATGCATTTTTTTGTATGGAGTTTTGTAAAACTGCACGTGAAATGTTTGCTCTTATTACGGACCTTAATACGTAACATTTTAAATAGATTTTTTTTTATTAATTTGTTTAAGAGATAGTCTTATTTTCTAACACGATGTACGGGTAAATGCCATAGAAATTGGATTCATGCTTCTGTTAAATCAATGCTTCTGTCAATCGACAGGTTTAACTAAGGTGCAATGTTACCAAACGGAGAATAAGATGCTAAATATTAGAGGTATCAGCCACAGAACCACAATATGTGCATATTTTCCACACACAGCTTCTTCCAAGTGAAGTAGATCAAGAAAATATTTGACGTTATTTAAAATTGCGATTCGAATGTGTTTACTTATATATGAGAGCCCAAATGATCTAACTCCATAAAGCCAAAATTGGAGAAATTGCAAAAGAAGTTTGGGACTTCTATATATTCTCATATAAATCTAGTCTGAGGCCTAAAAATACTTGATTCTTGATGAAAGCTCGCTCTCCTGCTAGAGCAGAATACTCCCCCTCCTGAGGACCCATAAGCGTAGTGGAAGCACATCTCCCATTATTTGGAAACCGCTGCAAGGATTGAACTTGGCTATCAAAATCCGCAGAAGGATAAGCCATTGTACGACGAAGAATGTCGCATTGCAACTGATAAAAAAGACGTTGCACGTATGGAAACGAAACAGTCAGTCACAATGCGTGCTGCGAGTGAGCGGTACAAGAGACTGAGAAGTGAGGAAAACCAACTATTTAGGAGAAAAAAATGGCAGTGGGAGCTGAGAGTTAAAAGACCGAAATGTTCAGGATGAACAACGAACCCCGAAAATTTTTCCAAAGGGTTGGACGATCGAATAATGGGCTGCCCTCCTGCAAAGACGAGAATGGGAATCTGGTGATCAATAAGCAGTGTGTGCTTAGAATATGGAGAGACCACTTTCCAAACTACTCCGCTCAGATTCTTCCACAGAAGTAATGATTGTGGAAGACAGTGTAGATTGTACCCCACCCAGCCAAGGCGAGATTAGAACGGCAATCTCACGGCTTAAGAATAATAGACGCTGGCGTGGATGGGCTATACGCCGAGCTTTTTAAGGCCGGTGGCGAAGGACTACTAGTCCACATGCTTTCAACTTATATGCAGTATATGGTTGGGGGAATCTATGCCTGACGATTGGAGTCTCAGTGTATTATGTCCTGTATTCAAAAAGGGTAATCCGTGTGTATGTTTCAACTATCGCGGTATCAGTGTTTTATCCATCGCGTATAAGATCTTGTCGAGCGTGTTATGTGAAAGAATAAAGCCAATTGTTAAAAATCTGATTGGACCTTCTATGTGTGGTTTTAGACCAGGCAAGTCCACAACTGACCAAATATTCAAGCTACGCCAAATCCTGGAAAAGACCCACGAAAAGCAAATCGATGCACACCATCTTTTTGTCGATTACAAAGTTGCTTTCGATAGCCCCATTCGGGGAAAATTGTACGAAGCTGTCTGAAATTGGGATTCCGGCAAAACTGATCCGCCTCTGTAGAATGGCGCTGACCAACACCAAATCAGCAGTGAAGGTGGGGGAAAGACCTCACCGAATCATTCTGTACCAAGCGAGGATTGAGACAAGGCGATAAACATCTTAATGGAGATAATAATGAGAAAATCTGCAGTAAATACAAACAAGACCATTAACACGAAAAGCCATATGTTGCTGGCGTATGCTAACGACATAGACATCATGGGGCGAAATTTGCGAGAGGTTACTGCAGTATTTTACAAGACTCGAAAAAGAATCAGCGGAAGTGGTTCTTGTGTCAACGACTAGACAAACCTCTCGACTTGGGCCGCACTTGAAAGTTGACAACCGATTTAATTTTGATGTGGTAGATGAATTCATCTTCCTGGACAGTTACGTCAGCCTGGAGATAAATAGGAGAATTGTGCTTGCAAATAGATGCTATTTTGGGCTCATCAAGCGGTTTAAAAACAAAGCCCGCTCTCGACGGACAAAGGTCCAGCTATACCAGACTCTCAGTTTACCAGTCCTGGCATATGGCTCCGAAACTTGGGTCATATCGCAAGCGGATGAAAAACACCTGGGGGTATTCGAGAGGAAAATTCTTCGTAAAATATATGGTTCTGTTAAGGAAAACGGCGATTACCGACGTCTTTGGAACCTAAAGCTATATAATTTATATTCTGACGTGGGCATCTCTAGGCGAATCAAATTAGGCCAGTTGCGGTGGCTAGACCATGTTATCAGAATGGATGAAGATGAGCCAGCGCGAAAGGATTTCGATAACGTACCCGATGGAAGCAAGAAAAGAGGACGACCAAGACTCCGATGGAAAGACCAGGTATCCGTATCCTTAGTGTTACCAACTGGCGTCAAAAGGTGAAGAATAGGATCAGTTGGAGAAATATGTTGAAATTAGTTTAATTTGTTTGTTTAATTAATATGTGTAAGATATCTGACCCCATCAAGTTGTATAATAGTCAATAAAAGTAAGCTTAGTCCTTCATTTTGCGGATGATAAACAAGTTAGTTTTAATAGCATTGAATTCTCAACATTAGTAATATGTGCATTTACTACAATTCGCAACTGAGTAGCTCAGATATTCGATTTTGAACATAAAAAGTTTGCATATTTTTTATTTTATCTTTTTATCTATTTTATGCCTAATTCTATAATTAATAAATAATTTCGTTTTGCTTTAAATTTCAGTTGTATGCTTGGTTGCCGTCGTTGTTGGCACTCCAGCTAAAAACAACCAGCAAGCTTCAGCCTGTAACCGCAACTGCGGTGATAAGTATGAACCCGTCTGTGCTAAAGCTAAAAATGGTAGCAAGGAACGGCTTTTGACTTTCGGAAGTGACTGTGTCTTGGCCAATTATAACTGTCAACACAATGATGATCGTAAGTTTTATACAACATAGAATACAAACTGAGAATCACTTATGACTAATGTGCCAATTTCATTTTACAGCTTTCGAGGTGAAATCCAAAGGTGAATGTGGCGGCAATGTGAGCGTGCGTCTATCCTAAATAACTATGAATATATGAATGCAATCCACTTTACGAGCATATAAATAAAATAACAATATATGAATAGATTTTCATAACAATTAAAGCATATATTTTATTTGTGTGTATTTATTTTTATTTGTTGCAAAATAGTATATTCATATTTGTTTATTTTTGTTGGCAAAAAACAGCATCGATTCGGTTCCTTTTTTTTCAAATATAAAGATTATAAATGGCTTCGTTCACTTGTCTATCCTCTAAATATCAGACTTAAGCTTTTACTTAGAATTTCTTAGTGTATATTCATCTTAAATAGTACCATCAATGAAACTTTCCAAGAAAGCTGACGCAGATTTCTATATGTGTTAATAAAACAAAGCTATTTAACTCCTTTATATACTACAACGACATCGTATTGAATATACAATGACGTTCTACAAAACTAGATAATTTTTTTCAAATGTTCACATTTATGTGTTTGTTATATGTATAATGTAATCAATCTGTTGCAATACCAACAGATTTAGAAGTTTTAAAAAAAACTTGGGGATGTATCGTCCTTTAATTTGCTGTCTTCTTTTGTTGCTTCACTTTATAATCAGCCAAAGCAGCCTTTATGGCATCTTCGGCCAACATCGAGCAATGCAACTTAACGGGGGGCAATCTCAACTCCTTGGCAATATCAGTATTCTTCAATGTGCCAGCCTCATCGATGGTTTTACCCTTAACCCATTCGGTGGCCAATGAGCTACTAGCTATAGCTGAGCCACAGCCGAATGTCTTAAATTTGGCATCGATAATTTTACCATTTTCATCGACTTTGATTTGTAATTTCATGACATCACCGCATGCGGGTGCTCCCACGAGGCCAGTGCCAACGCTAGTATCTTTTTTATCTAAAGACCCAACATTACGTGGATTCTCGTAGTGTTCAACCACCTAGAAATAAACGAAATAGACAAACAGATATAAAAATTAGTGGCAAATAGTAAACAAGCAACAACAATTAGTTTCTTATCTCACAAGGCAGACCAGACAGATAAACGTGAAAGCATTAGTTTACAAAATTTATATGTTTTCCCATTGTAAACCTTCATGGAATCGAATGTACATTCCACATTTAGACTTACCTTTTGGGTTAACACACACAATTTTACAAGGGCGATAGTACCATCGCTACTATTCTAGCAGTTTGCCTCTTGTACTATTGCGAAGCTAGAACACGCCGCGTTGTCATGTGCAAGATTCAAACACGATAAACATACCCAGATAACTGAATACTCATTCTTCAAAATATTTTATAACTTAAGTTCTAAGACAGCATATCGTTAGCTGCGCTGCAAAACAATGTAACTAGAATTTAAATTTGTACACAGCAGCGGAAAATTAAACCTCATAAAATGGTAAAGAATATGGTTTTGGAATACCCACGTGATCGATCTGGTATAACTTTAAAAACAACTAAACATACATATATGCAATAAATTAGTTTTGATATGAAGGTACACATTACGTTCAAATCAGGGGTTTTCGATGAGACAGCTGATCGCCCTCCTAGTTGCAAATTTGATATCGGACTGAATGTGAAGGAGAATGAGCGATAGGCGAACTGAAAACCCTGACTTTAAATTTGATTTTATTGACACTTATGACTTTTAAAATAACTTTATATATACAATACATGAGTTTTCATTTGATCTAGCATAAATTAGAACTGTATAAAATGAAATTATCCCAGTGAATTTCGACGAGAGTTTTATCGAACTGAAAAAGTCTTGCACAATCTTTAAATATATTACTCTATGCTTCACCGATGCTATTGTTTTTTTTTTAGCATTCCCCTTTACAATCTTGGCTTTTCCATCACATTCCTTACAAACATATTTCAGAGATCTGTTTAGACGCAAAGCAGTCTAGTGAATGTTCACAATGTGGATGAAAGTATTTCGAGCAACCTCCACAAAGCAATCAGTATTGCGACTTTCTTACTACCTTCAGCTTGCATACAGGACAAATCCATTATCGCAATGTTGGGGCTATTGAGAAATGAACCTGTACGTGTATGTTCCAGAACAACTTAACCGGTGTAGCACAACAAAGGCAGAACAACAACCTAATGTGCACATAAACGGATCCATTACGAACTCGTTACGAGTCCGTAAAATCATAAAAAGCGAAATGTGAGTTCTCGAATTCGTTTCGAGTCCGAAGAAACAATAAAAGGCGAATCAGTGAAATTTTGATTTGGCGGATCCGTCTCGCAATCGTTACGAGTCCGTAAAAACATAAAAAGCGAATCGGTGAAACAGATTCGAATATGAAGTTTCTTACGAGTTTGAGACGGATCCGAAAAAGTACAAAAACCGATTCGCGGTTTCGAGAGGAATTTCATACGAGAACGAATTCGTTATGAGTTCGTAACGGTTGTCCGTTTCGGACAAAATGTCAGCAGAAACGGATCCGTCTCGAATTTAATTTATTTCTATTTTTTTTTTTAATAAAATTCTTTGAAGCGAGCGAATTTTGCTCATCTGATCATCACGGAGTTGCCAGATCAGTTTGGTTAATTGGTTCTAACGGAGAGCCACCATCCAAAAAACACAACTTTATAAAAACTTTAGTAAATTTTAGAAAAACTTGATTAAATAGCATTATAAATGTGGGATAGTGGCTTCACAACAGCCTTCAAAATGATTTCTTGGTAAACTCTTGAAGATATTTTGAGCCCTTGTTCGCAGAAATTTAAGTCGTTGACCCCATCCTAAGAGACACCCCACCAATCGATGACTGAAGCTGAGTGATGAACATTTTCAACCTGTGGGATCAGTTCAGAAGGTTCCTTAGATGACCATGAATGTACTCAATCATTTTGTTTGTTAAATTTTTCCTACACGGTACAAATTTTCCCATCGGTGAACAAGATCTTTCAGTGCCAGCTTCACCAAAAGACGCTTGCATTTTTTATACACAAATAAACTGAAACTAAAACTGCAGTCAACAAATGTGCGTCAACCAAGTCCCAAATCTTTTGTAATAATTGGAATAATGAACTTTTGCCTGATATTCATCTGATGGGAAAAGATTTTCTGTTTTCTGATCGCATTTCGCTGAATTCTTGATTTGAAGCTTTTGACAACTTACGGAGTTCGAACTGCGCATGGACGGGCCCGACCAGCGGCGGTCTCTGGCATCTCCAGTCTCCTCATACAGTTTTATCACCGGTAGAAAAACATGCCACTAATCCCGAGCGGGCGAAGCGTTTTGAAAACATCGCCTTTTTTCATTTCACACTTAAAAAGCTCTTTTTTGTATGATATGTGGTAATAACGGGGTTGTTCAATTCTACTATTGGAATGGGTTCAATGTTGTAACAGTATTTATGTTCTTGACTTGAATCAAAAAGTTCTAGTTTCAAAGTTTGAAAAAGGGTCAATTTCTGTCAAACCAATACTTCGCAATGTTAATTTTTCTACAGTTGTTGGTATATAGATAATCTGGTTCAATGGTAGAGAAATGGTTCCGAACTAGTATTTTTCCCCACTGGGAATATAGTTTTTGTACAATAAATATTAATGTTTAAAATGAAAATATTCGAGTGTTAGGTTAATATTTGAAATTCTTCGAATAATAATACAATACAATAAGGTCGAATAAATTATCACATTTTCAATAAATAATAACATAATAATCCGACCTTTAACATGTGCTTTTGTCAAAATTAACACATTAATAAGTTTCCAAATAGAGCCAAGGTTAGAAATTAAATTTGAGACACACACTTTTTTATTGTGATCGTTTGTCTTCAACAATGAAGCGCGTGGGTACTGCTCACACGATTGGTATTCTTTCCAGCAAAACTTTTGTGCACAAATTATCATTTGCGTGTGTCATCTTCTAATATTCCCCTAAAAATAGCATTGTCGTCTGGATACTTAAGCAAAGCAGAATTCTTATTATAACAAGCATATTGGTTTGTTGCCCTTTGCAAATTAATAGTCATGTTTTTTGGTAGACAACGCTAAAAAAATAGTCGCTTATTTTGTTAGAGTATTACTTTTCTTACTTTTAATGTAAAACATTTTCGGAATTAGTTCTAAAATAACAGATTCCTTAGGAATAAGTTATGATTCCCCGAAACTGACACTGATGAAAGAACATACTGACTGATGAATGAACGGATTTCCAAAGAAATTCATGGAACTTCCTTTTAGTAAAATGAAGTATTCTATAACTGGTTTCGTAAAGATTCTTTAGGAAAAAATTATATATCTATAATTATAGATCTTTGTCATCCTGCCTACTGTTACCTGGTTCCACAGGGCTTTTTGGACCGATTCTCCCCATTTACCCAACTCAGCCTTTGTCACAACAAAAGGTTTCGCGCTCTCTAGGCTTTTGTGTTTGAAGTTTCCTGGCTTTCGTTGCAAGGAGGTTCGCACATTCGTTGCCGACTATTATAAAATAGTCTCCATGGCCCTTGTAGAGGTTGTCCTCATTGCACAGCTAATACCAATGCAGCACATTCGTTGAACCTTTGGCAGTATTGCAATATTACATTTCCTCTCAACTGCCATCCACCATACTACAGAAGCATATGTTAGTTAGTACGGTCCTAATTACGCTTCTATAAAGCCAGTGTGTTATTTCCGGGTTGAGGCCCCATTTCGATTCTATATCCCTTCTGCATAGCGACCAACATCTATCTGTATGCCTTATTGGCCCTGTCCTGTATGTGGTGCTTCCAATTCAATTTCCGATCTAAGATTACCCCTAAGTATTTAACCTTATCGAATATTTTAATCGTCTTTCCCAGGAATCGTGGCTCTTCAAACTCTGAGATTTTCGTTTTCCTTGTGAATATTTCCGTTTTGTCAAGTATGTAACTAGTAAATCGATAAGGTATCACCCGACCTTACTTGATAACAAGACAACTTAGGAACGGTGTTGAATTCTGAAGAACCATTTTTATATGTAAAACAAGAAAAAGGTCAAGTATGGAACTAGGAAGTCGATAATACGACTAGTGTTAATTTTGTCGAAATACGACGAAATAATCACCAGTCATATTTCGACTACGACAACCGTAATCAGGGTGAATGTCTCACTCTACTTTGCTTGATAACAACACAACTAAGGAACTGTGTAAAAAATTCTGACAAATCAAATCCTTTCTGCAGTAAAATCATATCCAATTGATGTGGAAATGGAGTCTTTAAATTACGCCACATCCTAATGATGCCGGGTTTTCATTGCAGTTTCTTTATATTCGTCATAGAATAACACATACTATAGAAGAACTTATTCTCTCATCTGACGTTTCATTTCACACTCTCTCGGTAGGTCTGTGGAAATGAGAGCAAATTAAATTTAAAATTTACATACACCAGGTGGAGTTACAAAATATGTTCACTTAACTATTTCCTGTCGTTTTGGTGTAGAACTGAAAAATTTAAATGTATTTTGCACTTTTTTGTTGACTTTTAACGTTGGTATTCATTTGTATTGTATTTAACACAACTAGTTTGCCACAAAAACACGAAATTCGGGTGTAGTTCCTTTGCGGATCGCTGTATACTATTGCCACCATCTGGTATTATTGAACCCATATTTTCCACCCTCCACTGTGTAATTTCCATCGTACCTATGACGTTTAATTTATTGAGCGAATAAAAACTTCTATAGTATGTGTTATTCTATGATATTCGTGAATGAAAATAAATTTTCGTCCGAACAATTCAATGTCACTCTGGTTTGGGTGTTTCCGTAAATTTTTTATATATTTTGAATACAATTTAGAGAAATACTAAAGAGAAGCCATGAGTGTTTCAGTTCCACCAAATTCCCGTCGAAAGTCACTGGGCTAACGACAGTTTTGATACAGCCTTTTATGCCAGTTTTGCCTGCCAGAATTTGGACGTAATACACATAAAAATTAAAGAAAATGTTTTTTTTTTTTTTGTATATGAAGTTATTTTAAAAGGCATAAGTGCCAATAAAACCAAATTTAAAACCAGCTTCTCAATTCGCTTATCACTCTATTTTTCATATTCTGTCCTGTATCAAATTTGCAGCTAGAAAGTCGATCACCTGTGTCATCGGAACCCCCTGCTTCTAGCATTCATTGGTCTAAATGGGATGGTTGTAAACCCATATCACTGTTCCCAATCTTATCAATGGAAGTTGAGCATGTTCTATTGAGAGCAGGTCATTATTGCACTTGTCACTTTTAAATGAACTTTATATACAATAAATTAGTTTTGATTTGAAGAATACAACAATTTTCTTTACTTTTATTTGTATTCCGATATAAAGCAAGATGTAAAGAGTATGCATGTGTGTCACTACCACCTAATTCACTGGGTTAACGACAGTTTTGATACGTTTTTTATGCCAGTTTTTTTTCTGCTAGAATTTAAACGTAATACAAATAAAATTTAAAGAAAATTGTTGCTCTTTTCAAATCAAAACTAATTTATTGTATATTAAGTTAATTTAAAAGTCATAAGTGCCAATAAAACAAATTGAAAGTCTGTTTTTCAATTCACCTATCGATCATTCTCATTGAATTTCTATCCTGTATCCAATTTGCAGCTAGGAGGTCTATCAGCTGTGTCATCGAAACCTCCTGATCAAAACATATCTTACTCTTTGATCGAAACTGTCGTTAGCCCAGTGACTTTCGACGAGAATTTGATGGAACTGAAACAAACTTGCACACACTTTATATCTAAAGCGAACCACAGATTTATCATTCAAGAGCACGAGCATCAGCCTTCGTTGATGATTATTGTCGATTTACCGCCCTTGTTTATACCATGTAAGAATGTAATCGAACTTGTTTGCGTCACTATTATGTTCACAAAATTTGTTGGTAATATTTTTTTTCAAATTCATCAGTCAGATAAAAAAGTTTTGCACCAAGCTCGTGCTCATGAATGACAAGTCTGTGGTTCGCTTTACTCTATGGAGTAATATACAAAGAGTGTACATGAGTGTTTCAGTTCCACCAAGATCTCGTCGAAAGTCACTGGAATAATGAAAGTTTTGATACAGTTTTTATTTATGCTAGAATTTGGTCCTGTGTTCGTTCAAATCAGAACTCAATTATTACATATACTTATTTTAAAAGTTATAAGTGTCAATAAAATCAGATTTAAAGTCAGTTGTTTCAATTTGCCTATTGCTCATTCTCCTTCACATACTATCCTGTAGATCGAACAGCTGTTCAGCAAAACTCGGTCATAAGTGATAATAATATCAAATTTAAAGTAAATTTTTCATTCCGCCTCTCGCTCATTCTCCTTCTCAATTTACCATGTGTCAAATTTGTATCTAGGAGGTTGAAACTGTAGAGAAAGATATAAATAGCGTGCATGTGTGTTTCAGTTCCACCAAATTCTCGTCGAAAGTCACTGGGCAACGACAGTTTTGATACGATTTGTATTTATGCCAATTTTTTCTGCCAGTATTTGGACGTAATACAAATATAAATTAAAGAAGCTTGTTGTGTTCTTAACTAATTTAATGCATATAGTTATTTTTAGTCATAATTGCAAATAAAATCAAATTTAAAGTAAATTTTTCATTCCGCCTCTCGTTCATTCTCCTTCTCAATTTATTCTGTGCCAAATTTGCAGTTGAGGTGGAAACCCCCCGAGTGACATTCGACGAGAATTTTGTGGAACTGAAACACTCATGCACACTCTTTAATCGTATTATTCTATGAACCGAGCCTGTAAAATTGTATATAGTTAAAAATTTCGACAAAATAATCAACAATTTAACTAAGCGATGGCAAAATAAAACATGCCATACATATCGCACCCCAACTACAAAAGTGATATCTCAAAATTTTCAGATTTTAATTTTCCGTTGTAAAAATTTGTTGTAATTTTATCTTCCATTTCGTCAAGCAAATTCTGTAGGAATATAAATGTATATTACTGAGAATTTGCAAACATTTGTTAACTTAACACCCAGTTCTTTAGCTCTAAGAAAATTGATAAACTTTACCTGACTTTATATTTAGTACTGTGGACGTCAGTAAAAAAAGTAGATGTTAATACCCACTGCTTTGGAATACATGGCAGACTTTAGAATCTGTTGGAGCAGACTATTTTGGCCCGTATTTATTTATAAAACGTAATGTTTTTTTCTACAACTTAAACATAATTTTCATACAAAAATTATCTACTAAACCTCACACAAATACTATAAGGATATCTGTCACTAAGTTTGAATTAAGTTTTAGTTAACCATTAACGTATAATCCAACACTTTGAGAAAACAAACCCTTCTGAAGATATAAGAGCAAATAATTAACAACGTTGATTTACAGGTGTTTCAAAAAGTGTCAAACGAAATGCTACCCACTGAAATTCAATGTGCTTGACATTCAGGTTTTATATGATTGGGTTGTGACTCAGTAAAAATTCATTGAGGTGGTTTGTTTCCATAACAGTAATTAGATTATTGAAGTGACTTAATGCTTTGTTGCTAAAAAAAAATAAAGCATTTCTTGCTTTGCGTTATTAAGTGCGTATATGCAAACCAAAAGAAATACCACCAAAAAGTTGTGAAAAAATTTCACTCCAAGATTAACCCACGTTTTGTTTTATGTTGACCACCCCCAAATTTTCTTTAGGCTCATATAATAACCATTCGTGAGTAAGACCAATTATGAGAGACCTACGAAGTGTTCTTCATTCATATACGCCGTTTGTAATTTGAACAGACGTCGATTGTATAAATATTTGAAAGAACATATTTTGGATTAATATTAATTTTAGTTAAGCTAGTATGTAGGGATTGTAATCCATAGATATAAATAAATAAATATCGGACCAATTCAATAAAATCATACCTTTACCACACCAGACGGGAGAACCAAAGTACGAGTACTTACAACCTCACACTTAGTCCCGTTCCTCCAAATTGTTTGGCATATTTAGAGGTTTGTATAGTCTTTGATACACTTGATTTTGGGTGTTCTGGGGTCACGTAGAATAATCTAATATAATCTCCCCTATCATGAATATAATTACTCGGGGAATAGTGTTCGATGGGAAAAATAAAGAAATCAAAGTGAAAAAATTCCGCACGAATCCTTTTACGATAAAGGCATAATTCTCCTCATGTTAAGGGCATTTTCGCGGTTTTTCTTCCCTCTTCGCTTTTTCTCTGGCGAATACAATATTCTCCGGGGAATTTTATTCTATAATGGTCCTGTTCAGTAAACAGAATCTAGACAAAACACAAAGTTTCAGAATTATTGGGTTTCTGCAAAACAATTCAGATGGAAAATATCGGTTTTGATTGAGAATGCAAGTGCATTGTGATCTTGGAGTTCGAAAAAACAATCATGTTTTAAGAATACAATTTGCAAGCTTTCTATTCAGAAAAAACATTGTGATTCAAAATGATTCTGTGTGCAGAACAGTATCAATTATGGTGATAAAATGCCCCATAGTTCGAATTAATGAATTGGTATAGTTGTATCATCTGAAAGGTGATGATAAACAGATTAGATTTTGCAATAAGTTGTGAAGACAAACGAGAAAACGAGTTAAAGCTACAACATAATGCCTTAAATATTACTTTAGGGGCATTTTGTTTCAGTCTTTTAAGAACTATTCTTTACAACAAATTTCTATACGAAATGCCTCAGTTCGTAGTGACATCTATGAGAAATGTGTACTGCATTCTCATCTCCACGCAAGCCTCTCTCTAATTATGTTTCACATGTAACTTTTAAATCATTACTAGTTATAAAATAACTTTTTCAAAGTATAAATTAATCGTTACACAAAGTACTAATCGTCACGACTTACTCCATGATTATTAAAAACCCTGATTCGCCTACATCTTAATCATGTTTTAAAATACACCCTTAACCACAGAGCTCACCGCTTATGACTATATATATAACAAATCCGAACATTAGACAAACCTTTACAATTAGGTCCAATTCTCAAACATGTGATATACAAATCTCGTAAGGAAACTTAAAGGTATTTGTGTTTTCGGTTTTTTTTAATTTCTGCCAAAAATTAATGATTATTATTTGATACTATTTATTACTTTCTTTCTCTTTCTATTAGTTTCACATATGTCATGAAAAAGTTAAACATATATTTTGTTTGATAAATTTTTAACAATATACAGAAAAAAGAAAAATATTATTGAAAAGTATAAGCGATTTTATATGAGATAGATAGAGAGAGAGAGAGAGAGGGGGGGGGGGGGAGGGAATAATCCTGATGACATTTGTTCGGGCATCGTGTATAGGATTTACTGAATGCTTAATGGTACATAATTTTGTATTTGAAATGATACAGCAACGGTGAAGTGGTTTGTTGTTTTTTGAAATATATAAGTTTATTAATTATCACTCGTGCCATTATTCTTACAGTCACTCTTCTTGTTCTACATGAATTGAAACTATGTCGTGTGATTGATTGAACTCGATCGCGACACAAATTCGTCTTCGCCACATGTCTTCCTGTCTGCTCCTTCGAAATGCTGCTGCTCCTCTTCCTCGTTGTTCTCCCCTACACTACATGCATGATGACTTGTAATTCTTCCTATTGTTGATTATTAGATTTCATTTGACCATTGACAATGGGTGTAAAGTAGGGATGAGCCATGGCCTCGCGAGCCGTCAATCGCTCAACATGATCGTAGCGTAAAAGTTTATCCAGGAAGTCGAGAGCTTCAGGCGAAACGAGATGTTGATTATCAGAGTGAACGAAACGTTCCCAGCGTTTGCGTGAATGCCTCTGCAAGATATCATGGAATCGTGGATCCAATTCTATGTTGTATTTGTCGAGATAAGCGTAGAGCTCTTCTGTTCCCAGCACTTTGGCGATACGTACAAGCTGATCGTAATTGTCGTGACCATGGAAGAAGGGCTCCTTGCGGAAGATCATCGAAGCCAACATGCAGCCCAGCGACCACATATCGAGGGAATAATCATACATTTGATAGTCGACCAACAACTCGGGTCCCTTAAAGTAGCGCGAAGCTACGCGCACATTGTACTCCTGTCCAGGATGGTAGAACTCGGCTAGACCCCAATCGATCAGACGCAATTTACGGTTCTCATGATCGATCATGACATTGTGGGGCTTAACGTCGCGATGCATAATGCCCATACTGTGACAGAAGTCGAGAGCCTTTAGCAATTCGAATAAATAGTAACGAATCTCGTAGTCTGTGAGAGTCTGGTACAACTGCTTGAAGTCGGTGTTGTTGACATGCTCAAAAATGAGGGCTGGAGTGCGAGACACTGGATCTTTGACCACGGCCAACAATGTGATAATGTTGGTGCCTCCTCGCAAATTCTCCAAAATTTTGATTTCGCGCTTGATTTTCTTCTTTTTCACCGGTTTAAGGATCTTGACCACACACTTTTCGTTATTAGTGATATTGATGGATTCGAAGACTTCCGAATATTTGCCACGCCCCAATTTACGTACCAACTGGTAATCGTCCTGATTGGCCCAATCCACTACGTAGTTTTCATAGTCCCAATACTCATCTGGCTTGTGGGCATTGACATCCGTGTAAACACGAGCGGCACTCGGCAAAGTCATTGTATTATGTAAATATCTTTTGCAGGCTGTTACTGCCTTCCGATTTCCAGTTTCCAATCGACTTGTTGCTACAGAAAGTTTCCAAACGTGTCCAAGATAGCGGCGATACACCCTGTTTTCTTCTGTATTGATAAATGTTGCAAATACAGACTTCTGCCAACCGTTTCCCCCTGAATTCCTGGTGTATGTTTTAGTGTGGCAGCTATGAAGTTCGCCCAATCCGGTCTGAAAATTATCCACAAACCTTTCTTCAAAATTTGCTCGATAACCTCTTGGTAGGCGTCTGTTACAAAATGGAATCAGCAGTAACCTAACAATGTTTGATAATTCTTGCTGGTTATTCCACACAAGATTTGGACAAAGCAGCAGCGAAAGTTCCTTTTCATGCAGTGTTTGCGACCGGCAGCGACGGGGGTACAGCAGCAGCAGCTATGTTGGTGCAGACACACTCACACAAAAACACCAGAAATCAGTAACAATGCAATCCAATAATGTTTCTATTCGACTAAATCGAATTTTCTGTATTGTAAAATGTTATTAAAATTAATTTTTCACAATAAAAAAATGACCACCGAATGTGAAGAGCTTCAGGAAAAATGTTTGACAAATAAAACGCACATTGCTGCTGTCAACGAGCCGATTGGCAACGCCGTTCAGGGCAGAGCTGCCACAAGCAAAGCAAATCGTATACCAAAAAACGTTTGGTCAGTTTTTTGCATTGCGCCTGGCAACACTGTAATGATATAAGCAAGAAAAATTTTCGCTGTCAGTTTATCATGGGAGTGTTTGTGCACTTATGGGAGTGTGTTTGGTTTGCACAATTGTGTTGCCAACTAAAATCACAAATGGATTTTTAGCACTTTTTCATGTGTATCGGAATTTCGTGTTGGACAAAATAAAAAAAAATTGTATTGCAAAAATACAATTAAGAATTCCAGTACTCATGAAATTCGTAAAAATCTAAGATGTTCTCGTACACATTGGCGAAATAGCTACGAAATGGATTTGGTTTTTGGTAAAAAAAAAAAACCTAAAATTTTTTGTCACATTTTGTTTAATTTAAAAGGAAGTTTTATATACACAATGTATATTCAATTTTACTGATTATTAAGTGTGTTCGAAAACTTTTCCAGTAAAAATTCTGAAGTAACTAGTTTTTGGAGCAAGAATGATTTTGCTCTCGCAGTAAAAAATATCGCAAAAAGTACGCGAACGACATTCCGTAGAAACTTGCAAGAAATAAAAACTTTTGTATGAAAACAGCTGATTTGCAATGTAAACATTGTTATAACTATGGAAGAATGAGAAGGTAAACTCAGTAGACAACTGATTTACATTTTTTCTTGTTGTTTAGTTGGCCGCTTCTGTCAGATTCAAAGGATTGCTGGTATACTTCTGTGTTGACTTTGACATGAGGAGAGCCTAAACAAAAGCAAAATGTCAAACGGTAATTCTACTATGGGAAGAAGACCAACAAATGCAGATCGGCCAAAACATTACAAATTACCAAAACTGCATTCTATTTAAAAAGTAATAATTAAAAGTTAATTACAGAGCGTTTAAAACTTAAGTTTTCTTAAAAAAAAAAAATTCCAATGATTCATTTGATATTCTATTTTCTTTGTGCGTAGCTTCTAATTGTGTTTGTTTACACAAAACATGTTTTGAAACATGTGTTCGAACTTGCAAATTCCTACTGGAAAAAACTTATCCAGTAAAAACTTGTATAATTGAACTGTCAAAATATTCTCTCTGGCTCTCCCGTTACTGGCTTTTTGGAGTAATCGAACACTATCAAGTCAGGAATAGTAATAATTTGTACAAATTATCATGTTCTAGAACACATCCATTATAAAAATTACGTAGAAAATCAAAATGTTAAATGTGTTGCCAACTAAAATAACAAATTAATTTTTAGCACTTCTTCATGTGTATCGGAATTTCGAGTAGGAGAAATTTAACAAAATTTGTATTGCAAAAATGCAACTAGGACTCCCAGTGCTCATGAAATTCGTTATAATCGAAGATGTTCTCATGTACACATGAACGAAATAACTTACGAAATGCTAACTTTTTCAATTATAATTTGACTTTACGATTGCTCGGTTTAGTAAATTTGTCGGATCTTATTAAAGGCTCTTTCATACTTAAGTATTTCAAAATTTTTTAAATGTTAATATCAACTAAAATTGCTGCGACACTTTTATGTAAAACGCTTACGTATTTTGCTGTTGCAGCTTTTTATTTACCCCCCTATTATCATCTCTTTGGCGATGGGCGAATGCTAGTGTATCGAAAAAAGCGATAATTCGTATTATTATTTCTAGGCGCTTGACAGCGCACAATTGTAAATACCGAAATGCATTTGCTTTTATATCCGATTGTGAATGCGTACAAAACAGGTGTTGTATACATGCGTGACCAAATGTATAGTACCATTCAGGTTTTGAAAAAGTTTGAAGTGCAAATAGAATAAAATAATATATGCCCAAAATTAAAGTTTTGAACAAAATTGATACAATATTAAATAAAATGTTGACAGTAACACATTTTTATTTTTTCAATGATAAGTCTCAAGCATAGATAAAGGAAATAAGTAGATATCCCACAGGCGTTGTTAAGTACTGCCACTACGTGCTTTAATTGACGTTTCTTATAACATTCACTGACGTTTATTCAACAGTGTGGGACATTTTTTCAATACAAAAATAGAATAATTTTCCAGGTTGTGCTATTCAAACAACTAATTGATTTTTTTTCATGTCGTTGTGTTCCCCACTTTCTAATTAAAATGCATTTTGGTTATGAGCTTTTTTGTTGTACTGTTATTGTTGGTATTCGTTTGTGTTGACTTGTACAGCATCGGCCCACTAAACAAAACAAAATGCCTATTGATGTTGCCTACAACCCCTACTGCTATCACCTGTCCTAAATACATCTTGCAAGGTATATTTTATTTGGGATCAAATGTTATAATTATTGCTTGCAGCTCCATCTTGAAAATAATATTTTTATACACGTACTTTTTATTCTACTTTTTATGGAATGAACAAAATTGAAACAATGAAATCAGCTGTGCTACTGATATAACCTGAATTAATAAATTTTGAGAAGTATTAAGAAGCCTCAGTAAATCTATTGAAATTGAAATTTGACATAAGAGAAACACATAAGCAAGAAAAAAACAAAAAAGTACAAAACAAAGTGTATATAAATTTGATAGAATAGTAATACACAAACAAGAAAAAAGTTTAAATCAATTTTTCTAGTGCATCTACTACAATAGTTCTACCATAATTGAACTATGCAAGGTTGTGTTGTTAGAACAGCTGATTTGATTTTTTTCTTGCCGTGACAGTTGGCAAACTGTCGGATTCATATATATTTTCTTTTGTACTTTGTTATTTACTATTGTTGTTCGCATTTTTTAGAACCCCAATTACAACAAGTCCTCCTGCAACTACCGTGTACTTTGACCATGAGTTCTATCATGGTAAAATAAGTAAGGTAAATTCGTTAGAACAGCTGATTTGAACTTTTCTCTTGCTTAGGTGTATCTCTTATGTCAAATTCACATATATTTTGTTGTTGTACTTTTGTTTACTTTTACAGTAGATACACACATGTAGAAAATTTGAAAGGAACACAAAACAAAAATAAAATGCGTTTTTGTTGCCTATAATTACAATTCCTACAGCGTTTACCTGACTTTTTTTACCATGAGTTCCACCATGCTGAACAAGATTTATTTATTCAGGTTATAGCAGCAGCTGTTGATGAAATTAAAGTGCCTAATATGTCAAAGTCAGCTCATGTAAACACAACGTGAAAATTGAAATTTAATTGAAAATGTGTTAAATTTAGTGTTTATAATAAAGATTCAAGTCAATTTTTGTAAATCCCTTTAATATGAACAAATTGTTTTCGCAAACAAATCCATCTACTTTATTACAAATGCTTGGAAACTTTGTGAACAAACTAATAACCTTAACAACAGAAATGTAAACAAACTTTGACATATTAGGCACGAACAAAATGAAATCAGTTGTGCTACTGCTATAACCTGAATGAATAAATCTTGATGCTGAATTTGCTGAAGTCTGATATTTTGGTTCTATGTTCCAACAACAAAAACGATGTATAAGTAGACAGTCAAAATGTCTCTTCACTCAAATGTCAACAAACAATACGAGTGAAACCCTAGTACTACTCTACTCTCTCTCTCTTACTCTCTTCATTGAATATTTCAATATACGAGCAGCTTTATGATAGTACTATTGTATATAACTATACAAATTCCAACCATGTTGAAGTAAAATTACATAAACTATGCAAAAAGTATGAAATAAGCAAGATATGACGCGAGAGAAATGCGTTTGAGTGAACTCCTAGTACTTTTTGGTTCTCTTTTACCAGGGTTGCCAAGTTGCGCACATCTTCTGGTCGTCTAATTGTAAATCGTCTTTGCCAACAAACACAAGGAGTGAAACCAGGGGGATTCTCAAAAACGATGTACAAGTAGACAGTCAAAATTTCTCTTCACTCAAATGCCAACAAACAAAACGAGTGAAACCCTAGTACTTCTCTACTCTCTCTCTTACTCTCTTCATTGAATATTTAAATACACGAGCAGCTTTTAGAGCATTATTGTATATAACTATACAAATTCCAACCACGTTGAAGTAAAATTACATAAACTATTGAAAACGTATGAAATAATTAAGATATGACGCGTGAGAGATATGCCTTTGAGTGAATTTCTAGCACTTTTTGGTTCTCTTTTACCAGGGTTGCCAAATTGCGCACATCTTCTGGTCGTCTAGTATTTGCTGTTACGAGGGTTGCCATGTCTCGTAATACATTTGTTAATCTACATTATACAGTGTTTACACGCAACTAGATTATCGGGATTAACAGTGTTTTTCCTTATGGAATTTGGCATTTGTAATCCTCTTAACGCTCTAATCTCCATCTGCGTAAAAGACCCATTAAATGTTATTTAATTGCATCTTTTAAAATATTAATTTTCGTTTTTAGTATAAAAATGTATTACAGTGCGTTATAATTTAGAAAAATGTAGCTAAATATGTTTGGGTTTCCACCGAAAATATCTGTTTTAACTCTTCTGGAGAAATTGGGTCAAAATTACCCAAATTTAAAGAAGAAACGGGTAAAATCATGCCTTAAACACGAAATTGCAACTCGAAATGTCTCAATTTGTTTGGCAGTATAAAGATTACAAAGCAGATTAGCGTCACTAACGTGTGGTGGCTTATAACAACCTATTTCAGATTTATCCGACAGATGTATCCGATGTAGTTATGGATAAAATAACGGATTTTCGTCCGCACTTTATAGACTGAATCTGAAGTATGGTGTAGCAGAGTACACATCCGGAGTGTTCATTTTCTTCACAAATCAATTTAAAATTCAGTATATCTTTTAAGTATTCCTCTTTTCGCTTTGTCGTCCGATTATCCACTACAATTTGTCTTTATTGATAGCAGCAAAATGTTCAAACAGTTTTGAAAACAAACCGATTTATATTGATGGTGTTCACATTCACATATTTCCGTCAGATCATTTTTTTCGTCAGAGATATCTGTATGTTGTGAACTTCGGATTAAATATTGTACAGGTAAAACTTAAAATTGATATTAAGATTTTTGTTTTAGTTTTATTTTTTTTTAATATTGTTTGTAATTTAAAGAATTTTTACCAGTAATTGAATTCTAAATTCTCAATAAGATTGTCCAGAATTATTCACACATGAGTAATAAAATATGAGAATAATTCATATACATATGTATGAGTAATATGGGTGACAGTAAGTTTACCATATTGTGTAATAAAAAATCAGTATAATTAAAATTTGAGAAATATTGATTATAGTAAGTGTACGAGATATTTTGGAAGAAAAGATCAACTGAGTAATTTTAAATTTATACGATATTTACCAGCAATATTTCATACATAAATTGTAAAAATATAAGCATATGCATGCAATAGAATCGCTGCTATTATTATTAGTTTCAAGTCAATGTAATACAAGATTTGTTTAGAATTTACCCAAATGACAGTTCTTCCTTCTAACATACTTTATTATATTGAGATGATCTTCCACAATAACAAAGAAATAAAAATAAATGTTTCAAATAGTGTATGACCCCTTTTCAGTCCAAAAATTTATCTGTCAGGCCTTCACTATAAGGACTTCTTTCTTGTACTTAATAATATACTTATACTCGTTGATATTTTTTATAACACATCGAATTTAATAAATTAATGTAGTAATGTTTTTATATATACAAATGTGTTTAAAAACAATCCTAAACTTGATGTTGAGGAGTTTTTCAAAATATTGTGTAGTTCATAATTTGCCATTTTTATATTTATGTATATTTCAAATTGCTTTCATTGTCTAAAAGCCATTAAATATGTCACATTGTAGTACAATTAGTTACCATTTGCTATTAAATTTATCGTCTGATTTATTAGAAAGTGAAAGTTTTAAAAGGATTTGTTAGAAATATTTGCATATCGTAAATATAATATGTACATATGAGCAATTAGATATCAGTTATTGAAGCTATGCTTCTTACAGCGGGCTTTGAGAGACGGAGTTAACTGGGAAAAAATGGCATAACGAAAATGCGTGAGGTGATAGTACCGTTATTTTTAACATAACAGAATAAGCTTTATCATATACCAGCGCCACTAGTAGAAATAAAAGTAGCTAACCTGTTATCAATAACATGGATCAATCCAGCACAGATTACAACCATATTAATATTTCAGAAAGCTTTAATAAACATGACTTTAAATACAATGTGCCGGATTTCGCTTTTGCAAGCTTTTATATCATTGTTAACCCAATTAAAATGTTTTCTTAACATACAATACGTTATACGGCAGTATAGGGGGGTAAATTCGTGCTAGTGGAAAAATAATAATAAATAATATCTGATGTGTTAATAATAATAGTAATAATAAATAACTATATATATTGTCAATCATTGTGTTTCAAAAATATTAAAAAACAATCGAAAGTAAGTTGGAGCATAGCTTCTGTCGGCAGTCCCCCAACTGCCACGTGTGTTTTTTTGTTATATGTGTACGGTTGTGTTACTGTATAAATACAATAATAGAAACATGACAAATATTGAAAATCTAAATAAGAATAACCAAATGAATCGATAGTATTTGTGTATAGTCTTTTTCGTATTCTATAAAATTTAAAAACGTTGTAGTAATTATTCACGAAAAGGTTTTTTTGTGTTCTGATGTTACGTATCAGTATCATTTTCTTGATAATACTCATGTTTTCTCTTTTTATTGGAAAATAAAGTATTCCACAAAAATTTCCGGTGTTTTTGTATTGAAATCTGCAACTTCAACTTTAAAGTGTGTCCCAAAATTCACACGATTAAATGTAATTGAATTCTTCTTATCTCCAAACATGTGGCATCATCATGATGAAACAATCATTTCATATCATTCAATTTATGAAAAAGAAAACTAGATGATCATATCGCGACAGAGCACCATTAACTGTTATTGTCCATTTTCGAAGAAAAATGGTCTATGAAGACCCCTGCCCAAAATCTACAATGTTGATGCGTTTGTTTTTCAACAATCATTCTTGTAAATTCTGAAACCCACATGCGACAATTTTGACGATTAACGAAGCCATCAAGATGAAAATCAGAATCATCGCTGAAGATGATTTTGATCACGCTCCGTACAACGAGTGTCTAACAAGGATGTGATTTAGGCTTAGTATTCAGTACTTATGAAAGTTTCGTTTTTCATCAGCTTGGTACCCGTTCTTGGCGAAAATGTTGTAAACAAAATCAATAGGTAGTCTGCGTACATTTCCAGCAAAAAATAACGAGTAGCTATTTGTGAGTAAGATCGAATTTACTCCCACAGCAGAAAATAACACAAAATAAGCCTGTTTGCGTACTTTCCCAGTAAAAATTATCAAGTAACTAGTTTTCGGAGAGTAAGAATGATTTGGCTTTCTCAGTAAAAATATCAGAAAAAGTACGCGAACGACATCCAGTAAAAACTTGCAAGAAATTAAAATCTGTTTGTAAACAGCTCATTTGTGTTTACGTTTTGACTTTCGTCTTATTGTTATTCCGACGTCCAAACTTACAGGTTAATAAATTTCAACAAAGTGAAGTAAAATCGTTAACTCCACGATCACACTGCACTTTGTTGGGAATCTATTTTATGAAGAAATTCCAATAAAATTTTAATAAAAGTTATTTTTCGTACTAACATCTACCATTGTTAAATTTCTTTAATTTCCTAATTTTGTTTGTTTACATAAAACATATGTTTTAAAACATGTTATTACTTGCAAATTCTTACTGGCAAAAATTTCACCAGTAAAAACTTGCAAGTTCTCTATCATCGAACTGTCAAAATAATCTCTCTCTTGCTCTCTCGTTACTGGCTTTTTGGTGTAAACGAACACTATCAAGTAAGAAATAGTAATAATTTGTAGAAATTTGTAAAAATTATCCAGTACGCGAACAGACTTAATAGGTCTGTCTGGGTACATTTCCAGTAAGAAATATCCAGTAACTTTTTTGGGAGAGTAAAAAAAATCTTACTCTCTCAGTAGAAAATATCACAAAAAGTGCACAGACGACATCCAGTAAAAACTTGCAAGAAATTAAAATCAGCTGGTTCGTAAACAGCTGATTGCAATGTAAACAACTTAAAAGACAACAAAAGTACTGAATTGAAAATGAGTAGCGATAGACAACTCGATGTGCAGTGCTCGCCAGGAACATTTAAGAGGGTTCAAGATGGTAAGTATAATGATGTTACAAATTAAATATTTGGATTCACACAATTCTCAAAATACTTACTTCTGCCATTGTTCAATTTCAACTTTATTTTGTTTGTTTACATAAAACATATGATTCAAAACAGCTGTTCGAACTTGCAAATTCTTACTGGCAAAAATTTCTCCAGTAAAAACTTGTAAGTTCTCTATCATCGAACTGTCGAAATAAACTCTCTCTTACTCTCTCGTTACTCGCTTTTTGGTGTACACAGACAACATCCAGTAACAATTTGTACAAATTGTTACAAATTATCAGTACGCAGACAGACCTAATGTAAATGTAAACAACTGATTTCCAATGTAAACATTTGAAGATTCTACAACTGGAGTTAGATCAAAACATTACAAGTCACAAAAACTGTCTTCTTCTTTAAAATAAATAGTTAAAGGTTAATTACAGAGAAATACAAATAATTGTTTGTTTTAAAAAATAAAATTCCAACGATTAATTTGTTATTTTATGTTATTTCTGCTTCCTAATTTTATTTGTTTACACAAAACATATGATCGAGCTTCCAAATTCTTACCGGCAAAAATTTCTCCAGTAAAAACTTGAAGTTCTCTATCGTCGAACTGTCAAAATAATGTCTCTTGCAATCTCATTGCTGGTTTTTTAGTAAAAACAGACAACATTCAGTAACGATTTGTACAAACTGTTACAAATTTTCAGTACGTAGACAGACATAATTACAGGGTTTTTAAGCTAAAATTATTTCCTATTCAGTTCTTGCAAAATTATGCTATTTTTGTTTAAACGGAAAATTTTGATGCAAAGAGTTACCACCTCTCGGATTTACCGGGCAAAGTTTTTATTAATAATTCCTCTCCGTTCTCCATTTTATTTTTAACGCATGTGGTATTACTTTGTTTACTAAATTAATCGAAATGTCAAAATTCCAGTCCTAAACAATTGTCAACTAATTGTTTTCGTACGAAATAACATGGGCGTAACAACCCTGTAATTGATTTTGCCTATGAAATTTTCGCAGAGCTGAGTACCAAGCAAATGAAAAGAGAGCGTAATTTTCGCAACGATTATGGCAACGAACATTTCATAAAAACTGAATACCGGGCTTAATACCACAGATGTCCGTCAAGCGTGTATATGTTTTCTTCGTAGTCACCCGTTGGACACAGTTTAGTTGAAGGGTTATTAATTAAAAATCGTTAGTCAGATGATAGCCGGCGGTTAACATTTCGTCATGAATACGTGAGTTGACATTTTGGGATTTTATGAAAGGTCTAGTCATACATACAATACTATACGGAAGATTTTCTTTCGGGGGGGTCCAACTTGAAATTTAGGTTAAACAATAGCACTGCATTCAAAAATAATTTCGGAAATAGTAATTTTGCCTTTTGCAAATTTACCCGAATTAATTTAACAATAGAAATATTGTTATTTTGCTGTACGCTTTCTAGTCTTACTCTCAGTGATTGGAGCCTACAGTTTTACACCGGTTTCGAAGGGATTTTTGAGAAACTTTTACATGGCTAATTAAACGTGGTGTCTCCGAGAACGTCGTCGATTATGTTGTGATAGAGGATCATGCAGAGTATATGGTTGGCTGATGAAGTTATAAAATTGTTGTTTGTGGGAGGGCTTCTACACATTTTTTCTGGAAGTCATGAATCGTCTGAAAAAGCTTTCTCAATGTTCTCTTTGCATATAAATAAAGACAAAAGAGGTTTTCATACATACGCTGACCCAAGAATAAATATAGTACCTTTGAAGTATACAGAGCAGATGATCATGGTATTACCTGCCCAATTTAGACATCCCAATAGAGTAAAATACATTAGAAATTATTGCAAATTATTATTGTCATAATATTATCGCCGTTCTTCAACACAAATGGTTGGCAAGTAGTGTGGCTTCAATTAAAGCTGTCTCTTAACAGACTCGCTCATTCAATGATATCATCACAAGGTACAGAAAATATATATGTACATATATTATGCCTAGGATCCATAGTTTGTACGAAGGAAGTAAAAAGGATAAAGGGGTGTACATTATCCTAATAAAATAAACTAGATTGTACTTATCTCGGCAAATACGTAAAGGAATATTTATCAGATCAGAACAGCAGGATTTCAGGCAGAGCAAAGTGCTACAACATTACAAGTTTGCAGTCCAATTTTAATGTAGTTATTGCTTTTATTCTTATCTTTTCAGGCGATAAACGTCATAGATAAACGTATTTGTGACAAAGTTACCTCAAAGTGTTCCGGTCGGACCTCTTATAATCAGTGGTAGATTCGATGTGACTGTAACCGTCTGCTTTTTGGTCATTAAAAGTTTCTTATCAAAGAACAGGTCTCTAAAATAATCCAGTTACCATTTTATATTTTCGAGTGCAGTGCACGTAACTTGGCACAATAAAAATCTTGTGTAAATCCAAAACTATAACTTCAAAGCCTGTCAGAGAAATTAACTGCCTGAGTGAAATTTTATGAATCCTTGTGGTAACACACAAAACCGGTAGTTAGATTCTGCAAATTCTGGCATTTGCAGCAATTTTCTACCTAATGACACCAACATATACCACTGATAATTTCTCGTAATGGTTAAGCAGCTTTTACATTTTGATACAAAATAATTTTGGGAAGAAAATCCACCTTTTTTTGTAACAAATCCAAATCCCATTACGTTTATTATTGTAATTTTGCCAGAAACAACCAAAACAAAATTGAAATCAAAACAAAAATAATTTGACGAGCGGCGAACCCCTTTAGAACACAGCCGGCAACAAAACCTTCACTTCTCACAAATGTATTATAGCTGTCAACCCCCGGCACTGTACCCTCTCTAAACTTGTCACACAGGACCTTGAAATTTGTATTTGCCACCACACAAACAACAACGTATACACTCCATAAGCACACTATCGTTCAATCACTTGGTCATTCGTATTGCGCTTTTCCCATACACAAACGTGCATCTAGAATGAGGGCTCTATAGGTGGAATACTTGAGGCGATCTCGTCTCATTGTTGTACTTACATTCTCATGATATAATGCCACAGGAAGGCTTTGAACACGCTTCAATTGATGTTGCAACAAACGTGATGCTCTAGTCAAGGATGCCATTGTCAGCTCTGGGTGAATAAGTTCTGTGGAAATGTATAAACGTTATCGTCGATAATCAGGAAAGAATGTTGTGAAATTTCTCAAATGGAATTTTCGTTACGCGGATATACGAGAACACTCTATTTCTCTATTATCGTTTGTCAGAATTATCGTAAATTGCGTTTTATTTGTAACTTTCGTAATAATAGATAACAGCTGTTTGCCAACGAAACAGCTGGAAATGATAAACTGTCCAGTGTTGGAAAACATACTAAATTTTAATTAGGGTATTCTTGCTTAAGCGTAGTACGCAGCTGAACCTAAATTTCAGGTTAAGAAATTTTGAATTATCTCAAAACCGAAAAATAAATGTGTAGATTTGTGTATGTAGTAGTAAGTTTGTTGCGTGTAACTATTTTGAAAAACGTTATTTATAAGTCATTTTTTCATTTAACAGCTCAAAATTTATATTTACAACAATTATCTTTGCAATTGTCAAATTACCCCTCGTTTTCACATGCAAGTTCGAAAAACTCAATCTACTCAGATTTTTTCACTAAAGCATCTTTTACACGGCATGTATTTTACATATCGCATGTCACTTTTGCAGATGAAAAATGTATGCATGTCGTGTGAACGCTGTCAAGCATGCCATATGAACAGTGCATCATGCTATACATATGGGAATTTTTATAATAGGGCGTGTTCTATTTTTGTATGTAAAAACCGCATCGCATCAGCTATTTTTTGATAAACAAAAATAACGCTGCACGCTGTAATTATAGTTGTTCTTCTTGAATCCATTTCACAAAATTTATAAAATTATTTTTAGTGACATGACAACATCAGCTGTTAATGACAAGCAGAGGGTATGCCATATGGTTTACACATGATCGTTTAAACACAACAAATTAAAAGCCGTGTTTTTTAATAATTTTGACAGGCATACGAAATACAGTGGGTCAAAAAAGTGACATGCGATATGTAAAATACATGTCGTGTAAAACCACCTTAATACAATCACACTCAACAACTTGCAACTCAACTCCCTTCAAAATTTGGAAATGACAAAATGGAAAACAGTGTTAGAGTCCAAACATAATCACACACGCTACAGACGACGACGTTTTTGTACGTTTGTACAAAAGTAAATTAAAGAAAAGGGTTAAAAACCATTTATTTTTTAACACAATACAATTAAACTGAATGAAAAATTGTTTAAAGCAGTAAAAACAATTTAAATCCTGTATATCAATAATATTATGTTTCTAAACTTTCAAACAATGCAGAGAGAAAAACTCAATTGAAGTCGCCAGACGTTCTCTCTCCCATTTCGTTTAGACGCTGGCATTTTTTTCGTCGTCGTCTGAAGCGTGTATGGTTCTGCTTGGACTCTTATGCAGTAATAAGACGCAAAATCTGTTGATGGTAATTGAAAAGGCATAAAACTATTTTAGCAGCAAAATCAGATCTGCACCAAAATTTCACCAACGGTAAAGGCTTTCGCACTGAGTATAGACCTTCTTGAGATATAGACCTTTAAAGCTTGAGTATATAATCGGTCATATCTCAGGTATTTATCATCGGATCTGCTTGAAATATGTATTATTACAAAGCCCTTGTGAAACTCTATAACTCCGTATATAAATATATTTCCTTTTATTAATCCATTGTGGGCTCATTTAAAAAATGTTTTTAACCTCACTTTTTTGGTTAAACAACTTGCTGTTCTTGTCTTTTGCCGTTGTTGTTGTTATCTTTTATTTCTGTTGTCGTTTGTTATTTCTAAAAACTCGCGCGATTTTTCTGATTTTTCACACGTTGACTTAAGGTACAGAGGGAATTTTAACCCTCCTGCCTAGGGGAATGTAAATTTAACGATTTATGAAATTTATTTCATCAGGATCGGATAATAAATGGCAGAGTTATGCATTCAATACAAGCGATTATACATTCAAGCTTTGGAGACCTATATTTCGGAAAATATGGACTTCCGCAGACTTTTTTTTATTTTTTTTTAAATCTACCAGGCAAAAAAAAAACAAAAAAAATCCAATCTTGCTGCTAAAAGAAATTTGCTCCAGAAGCGAACCAAAAAAGTCGACGCCATTCACTCAAACGCATTTCTATCTTGCGTTACAACTTGATTATTTCATGCTTTTTACATACTTTATATAATTTTATTTAAACATGGTTAGCATTTCTATAGTTAGATACTGTAACTGTAACAGAGCAGAGAAACGAGGCACTTCACTCGTTTTCTTTCTTGGCATTCCACTCCATGAGTAAATTTTCTTCTCTATTTAAAATTCCATACTCTTTGCTAAGATCGTTCACGTGAAATATATTGAGGAACATAAATTTGTTTCGCTGCGAAATGGGCCAGCAACATATCAGAGATGACGCCTATATTTTTCTCTGTTTTTCTTTCTTAAACACTAAAAATCTATTTTTTGTTCTGAAATGGAGCGACAGTTGACAACATTGACCATATCTTCCTTCAATTTGATTGGTCGTTGCATTTCTCTTAGCAGCATTAAAATGTTGCTCAATACATGTTGCTGTTTTTTCGCATAAACCACTTAGTAGTGAACATCAAC
Organism: Phaonia tiefii; assembly: GCA_963931995.1. Lineage (NCBI taxonomy): Eukaryota > Metazoa > Arthropoda > Insecta > Diptera > Muscidae > Phaonia > Phaonia tiefii. The sequence goes on along the minus strand of OZ008367.1, from coordinate 354,056,596 downwards.
TTATTATAAGTTAGAACACATTTGCAAGAGGCGTAGGAAATATCATAGAGAAATACTAAAGAGAAGCCATGAGTGTTTCAGTTCCACCAAATTCTTGTGAAAGTCACTGGGCTAACGACAGTTTTGATACAATTTTCTTATGCCAGTTTTTTCTGCCAGAATTTGGGCAAATAAAATTTTTAGAAAATTGTTGTGTTCTTCAAATCAAAACTAATTTATTGCATAAAAAGTTATTTTAAATATCTTAATTTATAGTAAAATCAAATTAAAGTCAGTTTTTAGCTCATTCTCTTTCAAATGCTATCCTGTATCAAATTTGCAGCTAGGAGGTCTGCAATCGACTGCTCTGCACTAGAGTTGTGTAGTTTACGAACGAACTAGTTCAAGTGAACGATTCACTATTGGGAACTAGATGAACTAGTTCACACTGTTCCGCTCTTTTGTTTCAGTAGTTCACTTGTTTCAGCAGTTTCTTGTATTTCAGTTGTGAAGTTCAATCTTTTTGGATTGAATATGTAACCGGCTTCTACACAATAACTTCCCAAACATAAAAAGATTACGGAAACACTAATATTTCAGAAACGAAATAACGTTGATTTTGTATTTATAAACAAATATCGAAGTTTCCAAAACACATCAAATATCAGACCATTTTAGCAATTATTCGCTCCGATTGAATTAGAACTACAAGTTGAACTGAAATGACCTCTATAGATCACTGCTCAAATGAACTGTTAAGCTGAAATAATATAATTATCTAGTGAACTAAATGAATGAACTTGTTCATTCTGTTGAGCTAAACTAAAAAGAGCGCTAACTTGAATGAACTAAAGTTCCCAACTCTACTCTGCACAACTGTCAAATACAAATTGACAAATGTCAACCAAACAGAAATGGCGGTCAAAAAACTTCGGCCTGGAACATAAAAACACCCTGTATTAACCTACAAAATTATTTCAGAGTTGAAATTATAGTTGCGTTTTTTTTGTAACTTTATATACATTTCCCCATACAAATGATATCCTGTATACGCTAACTTCTAAGCCTATCGGGGATAGGTTGCAAAAAAAATTGGAAAAGATAGCGACAGATAAAGTGTTACCAAGTTATCTTGACAAATGTCTACTGAAAAGGAAACAAAACTAATTGACACGAATTTGTAGAATACATAAATATAAAGTTTTTCCAAAGTTCTGGTTCACAGCATTTGAATTTATGGATAAAATCCACAATTTGTAAGGAATTTTTGAGGAAGGCATTCAAAGCGTCCAGACGTAGATGTAGATTGAAAATGCCATTGTAGGTGATTACTTTATATACTTATAGTAAGGGTTTTTTCTCCATTCAAAACTAAAGGAATTTGTTGATTTCAGATTTATTCTTCTAGCACCTAACGGACCTAGGTCAACGTCAAGTATACTCTAAAGGTGGGATCACACGATTTGCACATTTGTACAAAAAATGACAAATTTAGATTTGTACACATTTGTGCATTTGGGTATCGATGTGCAAATGATTTGTTTTGCGATCAGACGATTTGGCTATTAAACATCAAAATGATTTGTCACACATTTGTACACAGCAGTAAAGTGACAAATATTTGCCATTTCATTCACACGATTTAACCATTTGGTCATAAACACTAAAACAGCTGATCAGCTGTCAACCATAATTTTGCTTCTTTATTGTAAAATTTAAAGTGAAATAAACGAAAATGATGGTAACGAAAAGGCAAAAGAAACTCGCTGCAGTTACATATATACATTTACTATTATTTAAAACGCGAAAAAAGTGTCAAAAATAAAGTTAATCGTAGACATTAACTAAAATGGTAAAATCAACTGAATCAATGTTTTGCTTTTACTTGTCAAAACACCTGCTGAGTCGCGAGAGGAGACAGTGTTGCAAATATGTTGATTTTTTCGTACTTGTTTTTTTTGCTCCTCACCGATTTACACCAAAGTTTCACTATCGATAGAACTTTTTAAACGATTAAAAATGACCGACAATTTTTTTGGCGGTCGGTCCAACTTTTTGATATATAGGCCTTCAGAGCTTGAGTATATATTCGGCTATATCTCAAGTATTTATGGTCCGATCTGGGTTAAGTGAGTATCATTAGAAAGCTTACATTATGTAAATTTTTTAATTTGTATCAACCCATTGGCGGAAAATTAACAAAAAGATTTGTTTAACCTCACTTTTTTGATAGAAACCTATTTTTCTCAAAAAATGGACGTCGTAAAGTTACAACACTTCAAGCTTTTTTTAAGGTATAATACTCTGCAGTAACCCTTTAAACACCAGAGATCTGGGTTAAGAGAATTTATAGAATTTTGTATGAGCTTTCTAATGGTACTCACTTGACCATGATCGGACAACAAGCCACTCCGTATCCATGTTAAGGGTAGGTCATTTCGGTTGGTACATATGTCTGGAAAATCTAGCCAATTGTTTAAGAAATAGTAAAAAATAAAATTTTAATTTTCAAAATTTGTATCAAAAATGGCTCTGTATTTACAAATAGAGAATGACACAAAAGTAAATACAAAAAAACACAGATGTACAAGATATAATTTTGAGATTTCAATGTTATTAAAACAAAACATCTTAACGTTGTATATAATCATACGAGTATTAGATGATCAGTATGGACCGACTATAGAAATATTTGAACAGCTGGCCTAATCATCGATCAACGATCGATCATAATTTAAACTCTGAATTCACATTTTAGGTTAATAGTTTATTGCTGTTTAAACAGTCAAAGTTGGGCAAAGTTGATCAAGAGACCATATGATGACCATATGATTTTGACAGAAAACAACAAGAAGAACAAGCACAAAGCTTCTTTAATTGTCAATGTGAACAATTATAATCACCATCCTAGTTGAAATAACAATAAAAACGTATCATTTAACTCGTAGTGGAGTTAGAACTTTATTTCTGCTCAAATATTTTCCAATTTCATCATTAATTTCATTAAAATGGCGTCAGATTGATAAATGTTCGAATACCGGTTATTTTTCGTAGCATTTGAGAGAGTAAATGTATCTATGTATGTATTCGACTATGGTCAGATCAAACATAAATCAAAATCAACTGATTATCAACTTAAATAACCAGTCAACAATTGGGCCTTAATGTCGGTCCGGTTTAGCATCTATCTAACTTCTCGCCCTGTCATTTAAAAAGGTTTCTCAAGGTTAATTTCTCGATAGTGCTGCCGTCACTAGATGGGGTGACTGTCGCCGAAAGGAAGTCAGAGCGTAGATTGAACCCGAATTCTCATGCACTATAACGGTCGCGCACACAAACCATTTAAATAACAATAATATTAAATGCTTAGAACGGCTCATTATTAACTATTAAATATTACATTTAAAAAAATTTAATTATCCTTCTTTCCAACACCTGTCTAAAACTTCAAAACAAATAAATCCGCTTTTATTAGTATTTTGAAACAATTGTTTATGGAATATGGAATCTAAATTCGATGTAGTGATATTCGGTGCAACCGGTTGTATGGGCAAATGTGTAGTGTTGGAGGCTGTAAATGTGCTGGAAGGTCTTTCATGGGCCATAGCTGGGTATTCAAGGGTAAATATATAAGGAAATATCGAAATACACATACTCTAATATTCTATAAACCAAATTTTCAGTCTAAACTTGAAAATATTGTGGCACACGTTTCCCAGCAAACGGCAACAGATCTGAGTTCTATATCAATCCTTGTAGCGGACGCAAATGATCCAAGATCCATTGAATATATAGTGAAGCAATGTAAGGTATATAAATGGATTTCCGATAATTTCCTTGGATGTGATTAACCTTACTTTAGGTCCTTGTAAATTGTTGTGGCCCATATCAACTATGGGCTGAGCTTATTATCGATAAATGCATCAGGTCTGGTACACATTATGTAGATATGTGCAATGATCCGTATTTTAATGAACTAATGGAGCTGCGTTATCACCAGAAGTCTGTGGACAATAATGTTTACGTTGTATCCTCTTGTGGTTTTCAAAGTTTTCCCATTGAAATGGGCCTTAACTATATGAAACAGAATTTTATTGGTAAATTTTTGAACAACATAGGGATTATTTTAATAGTTATTTACTCAAAAGGCACTGTAAACCATGTCGATGCCTATGTTCGGTTTAATTTCGCACGTGGTTCCTGTTTTCCCATGTGCCCCTTGTTCTCGCACTCAGTTTGGTTAAATATGGTATGGTCATGTGCTTTGGCTGGTGAGATGCCTTGGCTTCGAGAGGAACTGCGTGAGATCCCCTTGCCTATGTTAATGCCCAAACAGCCAAGAAAGTACTTACGATTTTTTTGTACAAATCTGCCAATGTTATTCGTTTATCATTTTATTTCAGAGATCTTTTCCATAAGTCAGCCTACTGTGCAGATGCAGTTTTCCTGAGATTCCCTTTTGTAGACCAGCAAATAATAGAACGTTCGAACGTTCGGTATCGGTTTTATCTGCATGAAAAAGTTAGACCTATACAATTCTACCAATATGTGGAATTTCCGTAAGTATTATTTCAGTGTTTTTAGGCACTGTAATATAATATTTAGTTCTTAGATCGTTTTTCTGGGCCTTTCTTTTTCTTATCTGGTTTCTGGTCATATCAATTCTTGCCCAGTATTTCGTAACACGAAATTTTATAATTTCACATCCAAAGTTATTTTCTATGGGCATCTGCTCCTTCCATTGTCCTGACAAATATGTGAATCAACTGTGTACATACAGTATAATTTTGAACGCTGAAGGTTGGTCAAGTAATTTAAAAAAAACTGTGGTAGGACCTTGTCCGTTAGTTCGATCTGGAACAGTGGACCAGCGTTTGACCTTGGAGATAAGTGGTCATAATCCTGTTTATGGTTGCGGAAGTTTGTGCCTTTTATTGTGTGCTTGTTGCTTATTGGACGAACGTGACAAATTGCCGGGAAGGTAAGAGAATAAAAGTGAAAATTAAACGAAAAAAAAATTAAAAATTAATATCCATACATTGTTCCGTCACACTAGTGTTTCTTCAAAAATAAATCAAAATAAAATTATATCGAAATTTTAGGTATTTTGCTTATAATGGCAATCAAATAATTTGTACCAAATTATAGCACTGAAATCGGTATAACAGACATAACTTTAAAACTATATATATATGTATATTTTTGGATATGTTTGAAATCGATCGATTGTTAGCATTAAACTAGTATATTTAAAAGAAAAAATATTAAATGTCAAAAAATAAACAATTTAATTGATATCCATTAGACCGCAAAATAGTCATCATTAACATATCGAATCGAGTCCGATATAAATTGACCGTTTACAATCCCGAACAAATTAAAGGCCCAATACTAAGATTAAAATTTCACGTGAAAGTTTACAAAATTCCATAAAATGCCTGCGAAATGTCGACGACATATTTCCGCACGTGTATTACTAAGTTGTACCAACGACGATTAAGAATTAGATGACCAGAAGATGGCCACGAGTTGGCAACCCTTTTAAAAGAGAACCAAAAAGTGGTAGCAATTCACTCAAACACATTTCTCTCTCTGACATATCTTCATTATTTCATACTTTATGCATAGTTTATTTAATTTTACTTTAAAAAAGGTTGGAATTTATGTAGTTATATAACTACAATAATACTAACAAAAATCTGCTCATGTATTGAAAAACTCAATAAAGAGAGTAAGAGAGAGAGAGTAGAGAATGGCTAGGGTTTCACTCGTTTTGATTGGTGCTATTCGAGTGAAGAGGATTTTAGACTGTCTAAAAGAGGATGTACAGGTGGAGAAGAAAAAACCTCGTCATTTTGTAACCCTCATAGAAGAGAAGAAGAAAAAACGAGTTAAGCGTCTCGTTTCTCTGCTCTCTCTCTCTCTTACTCTCTTCGTTGAATATTTCTGATGATGTTGCAGTATCTAACTATATAAATTCCCCCCATTTTTTAAATAAAATTACATAATGGTTACTTATATACACAGCGACACAGTAGTAACACAAATTCTCAGAGGTTTATATTCGTCTCTCTCTAACACACGGTGTCTAGTCAGAATGCTGCTGTCCCATCACAGTTCTTGACATTCAAATAAGAAACAGAGAATTTGCCAACATTCATATGCAAATTCAGCATTGTCGTTTGTAGTGTGTTTTGCACATTGATTTAGGCAATCATTCGGCCATTTCTTCTCTATACAAAAAAAAATTATCAAATTCAAACTAGGCAATATTTCCGATAGTTATTTTTTTTCGTTGATTTCACCTACGACAATTGGTTCAGTGTAGAAAGAAGTAGTCATTATGCTATGAACAGAATTGGTGCGTACTGCGTATTTTACGCAGCGTAAATTTACGCAGGTCAAGAAAACGCAGTGGAAATACGTCGTATGAAACACAATAACGCCGTAACGTACGACGTAAAACTAAACACAGCTGATAAAGTTGTTTACTATTTGTGAATGCGAACATTGCGAAAAAATAATAATGGAAAAAATTAAGATTAAACAAGCAGTCGTGCTGCATCACATTTTCTAAAATTATGGCGTTGAGATCCATTTTCACTTCATAACTTGCGCTATATTCTCACTGAAATAATTTATAATTACAAGTTTTCTTTTTGTCAACAACTGATAAGGTGACCATATGTAAAAAAAGTACTTCACAAATGAAACATAAACAAAAACTCAACTAAAAAGCTTTTTTGTACTTAATTTTATTTATATATTATTATTTTAAATGTTAATAAGTAAAAATAAACAATTTCTTAAGTAAAAAGTAACTTTAATTACTGAAATACTTAAAATATTAAAACAATATGGTCACTCGGTACTGTTTTGTACGCCGTACGCAGGCGTATGAAATAGAAATAAATCTATTTTCCGCTGCTGCGTACTTGCGTATTTTACGACGCCGTCGTGATTCTGCTCATTTCCATATACACAAATGTGTTCTATTTTTGGCGACGTATTTACGCTGCGTAAAATACGCAGTACGCACCAATTCTGTTCACACCATTAAGCATTTTTTCTATTCCCTGCTAAACTAATTTTTCGACCACTTTGTATGGCGAGCTAAGCGATTTTAAGCGGCTCCCCATACAAAGTCCCCCCCCTCGTCAACTGTCGTTCAATTTCTGAAAAATTGAGTAAAAAAACTTAAAAACGGCGAAACAAATTGATGTTGATTGATTGATGTTTCACGCGAACGATCCTAATAGTCAGCTTTAGATTGCCACTCAAACTTGACTACCATATTTTCTGTGTTCTTAATATTTTTTACCAAATAAAATCACATTTTTCTACAAATTGAAAGAGAATTTTACATGAAATGTTGATCTTAGAATCGAGTCCGGTTAAATTGGTCTATGTCCATCCTAAACACATTAAGGCCCGTACTAAGACCAATATTTCACGTGAAATTTGACAAAACACCATAAAACAAAAAATGCTTGCGGAATATCGACGAAATATTTCCGCACGTGTAGTACTAAGTTGTTCATGCGAATTATAAGCAACATAAAGTGTTTTTCAACAGAGACGCTACAAAAGTAAATCGATAGGGACAGCAAACGACGCCATATTTTTTCCCGCTCTTTTGACATTTCTCTTCAGTAAGGTTTGCCATTTCATCATTGAAAGATATACGAGCCAACGAGTCGAAATTATTAAAATTTACTACCGAAATTTGGAATCAGTGGTCTCAGTGGCTTCGTCAATAAGCAAGCCCAGTCGATTGGCCGCCTCGGTCGTGCGATTTGACGCCGTTAGATTATTTCCTGTGGGGCAACGTCAAGTCTGGTCTATGCCAACAAGCCAGCGACGATTGATGAACTTCGTACGAATATCGAACGTGAAATTGCAGCAGTGTCGGCCGATTTATGCTTGAAAACCGTCGAAAATTGGGTTCAGCGTCTGGACTTCTGCAAGCGTGCCCGTGGCGGCCATGCAAAAGAAATCGAGTTCCATACATAATACAGGAATAAAGAATTTCATTGGTATCTAAAACCGGTTTTGTTTTATTTAAAAAAAACTTTTGTAGCGCTCTTATTGAAAATCCCGTTATATTGAGCAACATTTTAATGTTGCTAAGAAAAATTCAACGACCAATTAAATTGAAGGAAGATATGATCAATGTTGCCTACTGTCGTTCAATTTTTGAACAAAAATAGATTTTTAGTGTAAAATAAACTTAAACATAGAGAAAATTATTGTCGTCATCACTGATATGTTGCTAGCCCATTTCGCAGCGAAACAAATTGATGTTCCCCAATATTTTTCACGTGAACGATCTGAGTACTCGGCTTCAATGAAGAAAAATATGTTATTAATACGAACAGGTGGCTTAACCCTTTACTTTCTTTCTATTACTATTTCAGTGGTGGTGTATATTCCCCTGGTTACGCTTTTCACAAAACTAACATATTGGATAAATTAAATCTGTATCCGGGTTATATATCGTTCCGATTGCTGTAATTTGTATTAAAAATTATTCAATAAATCATCCACTTCAACAAAATCATTGAAGATTTATAATATGTCTGTTTTTGTATCCCCTGCTAAACAGATTTTTCGAGCACTTTGTATGGGGAGCTAAGCAATATTAAGCTAGTTTTTGTGGCTCCCTAACAAAGTCATCGAAAAATTTGTGTAGCGGGAAATGAACAACACGCTTAATATTAAGTGATTTTAGGCAGTCGAAAAATTAGTCTAGCAGGGAATATAAACACCTTTAAGAAATAGAATAATCAAAACCCGGAATAACGACCATCGGGTGTCGGTCATCCACAATCACATTACCGAGCAATCTGTAGAGGTTTTATTGCTGGTTTTATCCTTAAACTATTCAATTTTATGTTTTAATGAAAAACATTTTAAAAAATTTAAATATACGATATGACAGTTTTTATTTACAATTCTCGCATTCGTTTATTTTTTTATTATGTACATTTAACTAATGGGTTGGTTCGTTTTTCAAATTTAAGGAGAATTCGAATTCTTGTTCAATTAAAATACGCTAAAATTTATAAGAAATTTAAAATTGTTAAACATTTCAAAATATTTGACTATATTTTATCAACTGATTACCAATTTAAATAACGAGTCAAAAATTGGGTCATAATGTTTCTATGGTATCTGATTTTGTTTTAGATATGAAAATTGAAATTATTAAAATTTAATTTAAATTTTTTTTTTCAATCAGATACCATGGAAACATCAAAAGAAGGAAAATATTAGTCGAAAAAAATATTAGAAAGAAAACGGTTGTTTAACGATAAGTGATTTTATTTGAAAATATGAAAAAGGATTGAAAACGGTAAAAGATGTCAAAAAAAAATTTTCTTAAACTTAGCGAAAATGATTTTCGTCGCTAAGTTTTCGCTACGTCTTCGCTAAGTGCTTCATACAAAACGAGCGATTATATAAGCAAGCGGTGTAACCAAAACACGCTTATTGCTTTTGAAAAAAAAGTGAGTTAACACCTTCCACCAGGGGCTTCAAGTGCATGCTGCTTGTTGTACTGAATCTCTACCAAGTGTACAGTACTTTTTGAACGTTTTTCGTACTTTCTAACACTTTTTCGCCCACACTTTTCAACACCTACGTAGGGCAACAAAACCAGCTGTTAGCAATAATATTCCCTCCCCCCTTTCTGTTTAGCACCGGAAAAAGACACGTAAAAGTAACACACCAAGTGAAACGCATAATTTGGACCCGGAAGAGAATTTCAGTTTTACATATTTATCAAAGAGAAATACAGAAAAAATCATGAAATTCTTGTCGGTTCTGTTGATACTAGGATTAGTGCACGCGGGATGGACGAAGGAAACAAAGGAATTAAATAAAAATCAAACATTTGTGGCCACAAGAGAATGGCAGGAGATACCTGAAGGCAAGTACATAATAGTCAAGTGGTGCCGAAAGCTTAACTAAAGCGCTTCATTGTAGGTCAAGGTATTCCCACTGGTCTACATGTGCGTATTAATTTGCAAACGGGCAAAAAGGAAGCCAAATTGCTGGGTACGACGGAAGAGGAAGGTGAAGATACAGTTAAGGCAGCGCACAAAGAGGGTGCATTATCAGTGGTACCCAAAGATAATGCCAATGATGGGGACAGCTCAAAAAAATCCAAGAAAATTAAACATTTGGATGATGCTTTCCAGAGAATCGGTATTGATTATACGCTAGATGAAAATATGGAGAAGATAAAGAAGGAGTACAGATCCTATGAAGAGCTCAAGAAGAATTTTGAGAGCATGCGGAAAGACTTCAAATCTGAAGGAGAGATTATAATACAACTGATCGAAGAGTTCTACAATATAACCATGGACAAAAATAGCAAAGATGCGGAATCACGTGTCAAAACACAGCTACAAATATTGGAAAGCTTCAATTTTGTGATGTCTCAGTTTGATAATGCTTTACTGTTCGTGGATCAAGGAGGATTGGACCATGTGATACTGCCCACATTAGTGAATCAGACCAATTTGAGTCTGAAAGTTGAAGCTATGCGGGTGCTAGGGGCCATGTCACAAAACAACCCCAAAGTACAAATTAAAGTTTACGAACGGAATGTGGGTTCTCATCTTACACAGATCCTTATGACCTCAACACGCACCGAAGAACTATCATCGGCTTTGTATGCGTTTAGCAGTTTGTTACGCAAATTCCCACATGCTCAACAAAGAATACTCTCCACCTCAGGGACCCAGGCACTAGTCTCTGTATTGGGTAAGGAGTGTGAGCTAAAAATTAAAGCTAAGGCAGCCACTATTATAGGAGACATAATTGTGGAAAAAGAGCTGGTTCTCTCCAAATCATCGGCAACCGATGACCCGTTAGCAGCAGCACAGTATGCGGAACTCAGTTTTCCCGAATGGCTGCAGGCGAACTCCTACTGCGAAACAATGGATGCGCTCGTAACGGCAAATCTCTATGAATTCTTGGAAGCTGCCGATATATTGGAATATTTTATACACGCTCTGGAGAATACGAGATCACTTTGTTCCTCTTTATGGTCACAAAGTCCCCAACTGAGACATATTCTACTTACACTGCGAAATCGTTACTCCCAAACACAGGACGTATATCGTCTTGAGATAGCACAATTACTCAAAAATCTAATAGATAAACTCTATCCGGAATCGATCAGACATGATGAATTTTAGAAAAAGTGTCGTCGTACGGACTATAAAAGGCTGTTTCCTCTTTACTTCCCGTTTCCAATTGTAGACTGTGTTCCTTTTTTTGTACCCGTATTTAAATGTGATTTCCCCTGTATATTATTTTATTATTGAAAGACTAATTTCAGAAATTATTTTCTCAACTTTTGTTTAATTTCTATTTAAGCGTTAAGGCCAAAAGAAACAAAAAACAAACAACACACAAATAAAACTAATAGAAAGATTTATTGTTGAACAGATGATGAAGTTTAATTGCATTTAAATTGTGATCTTCCTTTTGTAGTATCAAAATAGTATTGATTTTGAAATGACAATAGTGTAGTGACCAGTTGGTAAGAGGATTTAGTTCCAAGGATGTGGTTGGCAAAATAAAAGTAAATGGCAAAACAAATGTCAAGATAACAAAAACGATGTACAAGTAGTCTGTCAAAATTTCTCTTCACTCAAATGCCAACAAACAAAACGAGTGAAACCCTAGTACATAGAATAACACATACTATAGAAGTTTTTATTCGCTCAATAAATTAAACGTCATAGGTACGATGGAAATTACACAGTGGAGGGTGGAAAATATGGGTTCAATAATACCAGATGGTGGCAATAGTATACAGCGATCCGCAAAGGAACTACACCCGAATTTCGTGTTTTTGTGGCAAACTAGTTGTGTTAAATACAATACAAATGAATACCAACGATAAAAGTCAACAAAAAAGTGCAAAATACATTTAAATTTTTCAGTTCTACACCAAAACGACAGGAAATAGTTAAGTGAACATATTTTGTAACTCCACCTGGTGTATGTAAACATTTCCACAGACCTACCGAGAGAGTGTGAAATGAAACGTCAGATGAGAGAATAAGTTCTTCTATAGTATGTGTTATTCTATGCCCTAGTACTTCTCTACTCTCTCTCTTAATCTCTTATGTTGAAAAATAATTTTTTTTTTTGCAAAAAAAAGACTTTTATTCAAAAAGTCACGGACTTATTCATCCGCCCTCTATATAGAGAAAATTACTCTCATGTGACGTTTCCTTTCACAACCCTTCGTAGTGAGGTCGGTGTGATAGGAGTTGGTCGACTTAAACCAGGTGGAGTTACAAGAACTGTTAAATTTGTCATGTCGGTTTGGTTGAGAATCGTGAAATTTAAACGAATTTTTGACTTTTTTTGTTATCATTTATTGTTAGTATAAATTTATTTTTTTATTTAATCATTCAATTGCAATTGAAATTTGTGTTGTATTTCACACAATAATTTTAGCACCCAAAACGAAATGCCGTGGTTGTTGCTTGGTTTGAATCATTGCCTCTATCTGGTATTATTAAAGCAATTCTTTCCAACATCCAACGTTTATATCACACCAGACCAAATGTCATAATTTTGCTGAGCATAATGTTAACTCTATATACAGTATTGCGAAAACCTACGCAACTTTATATAGTGAATGGTTTTCTCACATTTACCGACGTGCATCGAATCAAAAGAACTAAACTCATCAATTGAGAACATTTATTGTACCATGTACACAGGTTAGTAAATATGTGATATTTGCGTGGTGAATAAAATTTCGCCAACCCATGGTACATTTTTGACAAGTGGATGGAAATTTTTGGAAGTTTAGCTCTGTCGCTCAAAAATTTTTATCAGAGGGTGTGTGTCAATCCGTGAAAGTTTCCTATGGTGAAAAAAATTGTGTTGTGGTGAGAATATTTTTACTCATTGCTGTGCCAAACCGAAAGTTTTTCCACAGTAGTAAAAATTTGATAGTTCGTAAGATGAAGGAAATTAAAGACGCGTCTGAAATATAATCATTTTTATAATGAATATTTGTCGAAATATATTATTGTAGATATGGCATTTTGTTCAGAGAATTCTTTGTAGTTACTTCTCCAAATTTACATGTACATAATTACATGTATTATAATTCTTTTTGCATCTTTTTGCCGTTGTTGCCATTGTAATAAAGACAAATTTACAAAAATTTAAATGGAGTCTAAATGGCTTATGGCAAATGTCTGTTTACAAATGACTGATGGCCACAGCTACAAGCCGACATAAAAAGTTGTCGACGGCGGCGGCCATAAAATTCAAACTGCGTTGGGTAAAGTTAACAATGAAATATAGTCTTTTAACTCAAAATTATGATGTTAAAAATAAAAATATGCGTGTAACTGAGGGAAAATATTAATAATTTATTTTATTCAAATCCATTTGGGACACTTTTATGCAATTCATACACTGAAAAATACCGGCGGCAACCCGCCGCACAAAATATATCGACAACGGCAGCAATTCGGTTCTGTGCTATGCAATCTGCTTCGGCCCTGGTGTTTGTATTGTGGTTGTCAAATATTTCCAGCCTGTTGCCAAAAATTTACCTAGCCCCCTGGGCTAGTGAAATTTTATTCACCTCGCAAATGTCATATTTTTACTACTAGGTGGAAAATCTATCGCTTTGGCACAGGCGATACTCAAAAAATTTGACAGAATGTACTAATATGACAATCAGTTTTACAAGGTTGCATTTCACTGAATTGTGTGTAAGGGAAACACATACTGATTTTGCTTCTATAATGACCAGGTTTCCAGTCAGTTGTGATCTTCGTTTCTTAGCTAAATTGTGGTTAAACCATAGAGAAATACTTAAGAGTTTCCATTACTCTCTTCGATTGCCTCATCATGACGACAAGGTAGTAGGCCATTTCATAGAGTTTTATTTGCTGCTGTATTTTACCAATTTTACACTTTCGTTGGACATGAAACGGACAGCAATCAAAGGGAATACGTATTTTCGTTCAATGCAAACAACATAAAACATAATTTAGCTGTCATTAGTATCAATAAACAATATTTAAAATTAGTTCCTGTCTTCTTTGCTCTCTCATTCTCCATCATCGGCTTAGTACCTTTTCGATCAGCTGTCTCATAGAATCCCCCTGGGTTAAACATCGAATTTAGTTTTTCGGTCAATGGTTAACAATTAGTTAACAACCTAATGTTGATTGGTTAATTTGTAGCTAGAACCATAAGATTTTGACAATCACATTACCGATTGTCAATATGTGAAACGTAAGATTGTATAAAATATAAGTTCATGTTTCGGATTTGAGTATTTGTACACATTATTTGAGTCTAGATAATTAAATTGGTGCACATAGTGTTTTATAAAGTTTTGTTACGATGACAGATTTTTATTAATTTATTTCCTATTTTACATAATTCCATTTGGTTGTTCTTTTTTTGTTTTGATATCTAGCCTAAAACAGATGTTTTATCCAATAAGAATACAAGGGTTGCCAAAATCGTTTGAAAAACAAAATGAAAATTATATTTCTAATTTCTAAATATCCTTCAATTACAATTAAGTATTCCGTTAGTTAACTACCCACTTAGACACTGGTCATAATTAATAACACGAGAATACTCTGATATTTGTTTCGTGTTGGTTTGGTCTTTTAGTTTATATTTCTGTTATTTTCGTCATAGTGAGAATTTTGTGCATTAATCTATCCAAAGTAGAGAGTAGGCGAAAATAACAATCACACACGTACATGGATATTCATAGTGCGCTCGTCGGTATTTTATCTAGAAATAATTTCTATTGTCAACATTTTCATATCTCTCCACACTTTCAACCATGGCGAAAAACTTTCGAAAAATACACAACCCAAGAATGCAAATACTCTCACCATCACAAATTTTCACCACGGTACTTTGAACCCGATAGACACAGGCCCTATGGTGTAAACGCCGTATTAGATCATGGGTTGTTGTCGTGGCTAAATATTTGCCGTAGTACTAATTTCCAGACCAATAAGATTTGGAACCAATTTCTTCTAATTCTGGCAGTTATGTGCTAATGGTTTTAATTCGCCATGTCCCAAATATTCAAATTGGAAACAAATAAAGATTAACCAGACATGAATAAAGGTGATATACAGCAAATTTTGGAGTTCGATTGGGACAAATCTTCTGATGAAGAGTTTGAAGTTGACGAATCCGAATTTTTGGAGAATGGTTTAAGGGAAAAGACAAGAGAATGGTTTAAAAGACAAGGGTGAGGATATTCATATTGATATCCTAGAAAGTATCGCCAATCAGGAAAATACAGATAGCGCAGAAACCACAAAATGTGTTGTTGAAAAAGTGGAAAAAACCATTTGAACTAAAGCACGTCAAATGGAAGGTGCCTGTGGAGAACGTTGACATGGTGATTAAGTCCACACAGTATTTTAACTCGATTTTGATGATGCAGTGATCAAAATGATTGTTTGCACTTCAAGAGTTCGATTGTGAACTCAAATGCTCTAAAGAAGATATTCACTGATATCTTGGAGTTTGTAGTATTTGGATGTAGTCCTGTTGCGTAATTTCAAAATGGCATGGTCTCAAGAGCTGAAGTCGACTGCAATAACTGATTCCATGCCACGCAATAAATTTGAAAAAATCAAGAGGTTCGTTCACTTTCCGGATAAGTCGAAGCTGCCTTCTAAAAGCGACGCGAATTATGACAAATTATATAAAATACGTCCGTTGATATCAATGTTCAAGGATAAGTTCAACGATCTATCAAAGAATATCAAAGTATTGATGAGTAGGTAGGTACAGCATATGAAGGTAAGTTCCAATGTTTCCAACGTCAACAAAGAAAAATTTTCGGATGTATGGTACATTGCATTTTTCAGGAAGATCAGCTTTAGCCCCACAAATGGGGATTACAAATGTTTTCACGAGCTGGTTCATCAGGAATTATTTACGACTTTGACTTGGGATATCATCGGACATTGTCTAATATTTGCATTGCCTTATTGTCTTCTTATATTTCGTAGTGCGAAAATTTCAAGCTGCACTTCGACAACTGGTTCACTTCAGTAAGTCTTCCGGTATCTTTGAAGGAAATGGGAATATTTAGAATTTTTGCAAATTAACATCCGAATCAGATTTGAAAAGGCTTGGCAGGTGAACGTATGACATAAAGTGTGAGGCCAATCACGATATTAGGTCTGTCTGTTTACTGCAATATTGTACAATATTGTACAAAATGTTACAAAATGTTGTCTGTTTACTGCAAAACTTTTGCAACGAGAGAGCCAAAGAGAGAATTTTTTGACAGTCGGATGATAGAGAACTTGCAAAATGTTACTGGAGGAATTTCTTCTATCAAGATTTTGCAAGTTCGATCAGCTGTTTTTTATTTACATTTTGATTGCAATATTTTTGTGTGAAAAAGAAGAATAAAGTTGAAATTTAACAATGGCAGAGGTAAGTAGTTAGAATTGCGTTTATAATAAATTATAATAAACAAAACATTTTACTTCATGCTAGAAACGTGCAAATACACAGTGCGACCGTGCGACACATATGCTAAAATTCGTTTGCTTTGTTATTTCAATTGTTTACACACCGATCAGCTGTTTTCTTGCAAGACTTCACAAAATGTTGTCTGTTTACTTTTTGGAATAGAGACAAAAAAGAGCGTACAATTTTTTTTACTCTCTGCAAAAAGTTACTGGATAAATCTTGCTGGAAAAGTAAACAGACAAAGCTATTGTCGCAGTTCGTTGGCTAGATAATAAGGCTGTTCAGTTGTTGTCTACATTTGTGGAAGATGAACCAATCAGGGCATGCAACCGGTGGAACGGAAGAGAAAAAAGATTATTGATATACCAAGACCAGCAATTGTATCAGAGTATAATTAACACATGGGAGGAGTTGACCTCTCTGATATGATAATGGAACTATATAAAGTCAACCATCGTTCTAATAAATACTACATAAGAATATTTTATTAGGCTTTGGGAATAGCGGTAACAAATTCTTGGCTTATGTATCGTAGACATCTCAAATTTGTTGAACCAAAAGCGAAGCATGTGCCTCTCATAAAATTCCAGATGGAAATAGCGAATTGGTTATTTCGCTTGCTACGCCTTCGTCTGCAAGTTCTCTTCAAAAAAAAGGACGCCGTAGTGGAAATGCGTTGCATAATATGGAAATATATTCAGATTCAAACGCCGTCAAAAAGCACATGAGCCCCCAACTACAAACGGAACCGACCATTAGATAGTTTTGGGAGAAAGAGGTTGATGCCTCCTATGTAAGATGGGAACACGGGAACATGCTGCAATACACATAAAAATTGTATTCTATCATATCACGCGTAAAAAGTGCTTTTGAGCAATTAACAAAGAGGCAATACCTTGAATATAAAAATTTTTTACACTCTAAATTCTTCCACAACGGCCCAAAGTTGCCTATAAGCAACTTTCTTTATCTAGTGATCGGAACAATCTCGATATCTAAAACCTCCCACAATAATTCATTTAGGCCTATTAAGCCCGGAAATGAGTTCAAAAGATGATTCTGGCAGTTGGTTTAGATCGAATTGATAGTTGGCGTAAGGATATCTCGATGCAACAGATGTTCGAATTGGTAGTTGAAGCCAGGGGGGAAATCGATGCCATAATAGATCGACTACGAAGTTGGAAATTCATGGAGAACAAAGTAAGCCAGTCAGCTTCTAATTTGGTTATATTTCGATTTAATTGTTGCTGATAAATTGTGTCAGGAATTTACAGTCAATTCCTGTAACTCAAACGAACACTTTCGCTCGATTGCTATAGTTATTTCGTACGAAAACAAGTGTTTGATAATTGTTTGGAACCGGAATTTTGACACTTCGATAATTTTACCAAATGTAACACCACATGCGTTAGAAATAAAATGGAAAAATAAATGTAGGTAAATCAGAGACAGGTGGTACCTATCCGCAACAAATGACAATATTTCATACGAAAATTTCGCAAGATTTGAATACGGGGCTTAAACTGATACGCCTATGCAGAATGCCACTGACCAACATCAAATCATCAGAGAAGGTTGACAAAGATCTTATCATACCTTTCGACGCCAGGCGACAACTCAGACAAGGCGACAATCTATCGTGAGATCTATTCAACATCTTAATGAAAATCATAAAGAGTAAATCTACAGTAAACACGAATAAAACCATCAATATTCATAACCCACATGCTGCTCGCGTATGCTCATGACATAGGCAATTTGGGAAGGAAGGAAAGAAAGAAAGTTTGAAGCCACTTATAATAATAAAAAAAATCAATGAAGGTGGGTTTCCAATTTTGAGATAGTGGATGAATTCATTTAGCTCGGATCTGCAATAAATAAAAGCAATAACGTTGACCGCGAAATCAATCGGAGAATTGTGCTGACATTATTTCAGACTTCAGGGATAAAACTCCTCTCGAAAAACGAAACTCCATCTGTACCAGAATCGTATACTACCTCCCTAGATCTACAGAAAAAGTAACTGAATTGGCCGTAACCGAATTAAGAGATTGCCATAACCACGTCAGATGCCATCATATCCGAATTAGAGGTTGTCACAATCGCCTTAAATGCTGTCACTACCTATTAGAGGTTACTTTAACCGAATTTCAATTGTGGGGACTAAATTCAATCGTGACAACCTCAATTCGGTTGTAATAACTGCAATTCGGTGGCAACAGCTGAATTTACGGTTGCCACAACAAAGGTGAGTCAAAACTGGGAGTCTTCGAGGGAAAAATTCTTCGTAAAATATATAGACATCGTTTGAACCACGAGCTGTACTACCAATATCTCGACTAGAGGTTAACGCCGATTGTTTCTGCTTCAGCGGCGGCTTGGTCGGCTAACCTGGCGGCGGCTAACGCCGGTGGTGGCTATTCCTAAGTTGACCTGCTGTTGTTCTAGTTGTAATGTGTGCTGTACCCAGTTAGAGAATTGGACTGGATGTTGGTGTAGTAGAGTATGGAATTTTGTCTGGCTGTCGAGTAACTCCATAAGTTAATTCTTGGGAAATTAAGCTGACTGTTAGTAGGAAATATGCTGATTGTGGTGGCTGCAACGTGTATTGTAAATCAGGACATTGACATTAATTGATCGATTATATGAAAGATTAAACACAAAGTTATACGCCGCTAAACCACGCCACTACGTAATAAAGCGGCGGCGCGGCAACAAAGTCAAAAAACGGCGGCGGCGTGGCTCGGCGTCGTAAAGTTCTAATCTCGACATCGACGTAGTTAAGATAATTAAACTAGAGTGATTGGTTTTGCTTGGCCTTGCCAGTAGAAGGGATAAGATGATCCTGCGGGAAAAGTTTTCGAAAATGTATTCAAATGAAGCCGAAGAATAGGGCTACCAATACCTGCTTAAATACCAATGCAGCAAGATGTTCTTGGCAAAATGGTGTTGTTTCATCATCAACTTTGAGCTACATATAATGGGTTTTCCAATAGGTACTTGACAACTTTGAATTTAGTTTGTGAACGCACTATTTCACTGATCATCTAACTGTTACTTTCGGGTTTTTTTTTAGAAAACTCAACATTTTCATCATGGTAAAGTACACGAACGAACAATGTATGCAAATTATAAAAATGTACTATTTTAGGGGCGTTAACTCCAATTTTCGGTCGTTATTCTCGCCCTAGTAGACAAGCAATAACAAGTTTAGTGCAAAAATTTGAGTCTACATATTCATTGTGTGATGATGAGACAACGGGTTGGTCGAAGTGACGAAAATATCGCTGCCGTTCAGGCGTACGTAGCAAACGATCCAAATCAGTCGATTCCGCAGTGTTCTCACGAATTTAAGATCAAGCTGAATCAAGAATTGAAGCCGATGGGCCATTTGACCGACGTACGTTCTCCGATTGGGCTCTGGAGAAGATGCGCCAAGATGATGAATTTAATCCCAAAATCATCTTCAGTGACGAAGCTCATTTTTGGCTCAATGGGTTCGTCAATAAGCAAATATGCGTTATTGGTTTGGTGAAAATCCACATGTGCTCATGAATCACCACTGCATCCACAAAAAATAACTGTTTGGTGCGGTTTGCATGCCGCCGGCGTCATTGGGCCATATTTTTTCGGCGACAATAACGATCGTCACAGTACTGTGAATGGCGATGGTTATCGCGCCATGATTACCGATTATTTTTGGCCCGAATTGGAAAACATGGTCTTGGACGACATTTGGTTTCAACAGGACTGTGTCCCAAGCCACACACCACACGTTACAATCGATTTATTGAAGAGTAAGTTTGGTGAGCGTGTTATCTCAAGAAATGGACCAGTCAATTGGCCACCTCGCTCGTGAGATTTAACGCCTCTAGACATTTTTCTTTGGGTTTACGTCAAATCACTGGTCTATGCCACCAAGCCGACGACGTTGGAAGAACTCAGTGCGAACATTGAACGCGAAATAGAGGCCGTTACGGCCGAAATGTGTGACCGAGTCATCGAAAATTTGGTCCACCGAATCGACCGCTGCCGACGTGCCCGCGGTGGCCATATGAACGAAGTCGAGTTTCATTCATAAATGTTTTCATTGTATTTCAAGTCGATCATAAAGTTTTGGAAATATCTTAAATGGTTTGCGTTTTATTAAAAAAAAAATTTTCAAGTCCTTATTGGAAAACCCTTATATTCGAAATAATACAAGCTTGTTTTTAGTAATATTTTAAAACGCATTCGTACGTCGCAGGCTCGCTAGCCGAGAACCAATTTTCTGTCGTAGCTCTCGGCACCGATTTCGTCAATCTCATTGCGAGTAGTGTCGCAAATAGGCACCCAAAGTGCATTCAGTCGTGGATAAATAAAAATAAATGGTTTCCCATTACATCCCATGAAGGGATTGGGGAGAGCTTCTCACAACCACTGAGCTGTGGGATTTCTAGTGTTATACTCACTGATTGGGACCTACAGTCTAACGTCGGTTTCGAACGGTATTTTCTGAAGATTTTTCATGGCTCAATACTCGATAGTGTCGCCGTCACTATGCGAGGTGACCGCCGCCGAAAGAAATTTTAGGTGGTCAGAGCAGGAATCGAAACTAGAATATTATGTACCAGAGGCGCGCATATTAACCATTGCACCACCGACATTCACGGCTCTATAATTAAGAGCTCGCGAGCGAGAGCCGCCGGTATAAAACTGTAGGCCTTAATCAATGAGTGTAAATCTAACTATATAGCGTACATCTCACTGATTGTAAGAAATTCGCCCCTGCCCCTTCGTGGGACGTAATAGGAAAATATTTTTATTTTAACATCACAGTTTAAACATGATCTATCGTCTATTTGTATTGGTTTGTATATCAGGCAATCTCTTCAACATCTTAACGGGGAAATTTATAATATAGCTTATTCATAGTAGCGACTAGAAAGGACAATTCACAAAAATATTAAAAATTGTCATTCATTTGTAATACTTGAGCTTCTAAATCGACACGGAAACAGGTCCAAAGGGATACAAACTAATCTGAGTATCCTGTAGATCTACTTTTTGTTTCATGCAGATTTGAAACTAAAAACGACCATTAAACCTCAAACTCTTTGGGGATCATATTTTTTTCAGTTTCTGCAGATCCTTCTTAGTAAAAAAACTCTCATAATAATTCTATATGAAGAAAACCAAGCAACAAAAAAAAAACAAAAATGATCGATGATGAACAGTTAAAAAACAAAACCATTTTCTCTCTCCCTCATTTCAAGCTAATCTGTGCAAAAAGGTCAAAAAACAATTAAAAAACATTTCATGTAACATGAGCTAAAAAACCAACAGATTAGTAGTTGTATCACAGTCAAAGGACACAAGATAAAAATGATACGGTGATCATTTCATTTCATATTTTCTTCAAATAATTTGATGTCTGGTGTCCTGGTGACAAATCCGGAAATGTCCTGTGTGTTTTCTTTATCTTGTGACACTGTCATTGTCCTTTGGCACTCTGCTTTTCTCTTCATTTGGGATTTTGTGGAAATACGAATATAATGAAGAGAAAAAAGTAAAGTATTGGCCACTTCCTCAAGATGTTAAAGGAAATATTACAAAAGGATACAAATGCATTCGAAGATTTCTCTCTCTGTGGATGAACTAAAAGAGAGAGAGATAACGAGCGAGAGAGCTCGTATGGGCAATGATACTCCTGCTGATCACAGTTGAATCTTATATTTTTGACCATAGAAATCAGCAGGGATTACTGAGCGTCAAAACAAAGGCATTGAAGAAAGAGGAATCTACAGTTGGTAATACTATGACCATATGAAAGCAAATGACATTTTAAACAAATGTGATTTACCCAAATAATGGTAGGTATACAGGGCAACATATATATGATAGAGAAAGGGAGAGAGTAGCTGAGTAATGGGAACGCGCCAAATTTTGAGTTTGTTGAGCAACTGCTCCATGGAACCTTTCAAATGAAAATTAATGAGCTACACTCTTGATCTGTTGTCTAAAATGAGCATTTAAGATCATCTTGACGTTGAGCCAACTAAAGAGAGTGTGCAGAGATACTAAAAGGTGCAATATCTCTTATGGGGAAATCTTATAGCATTTCTTTGCATTGACATTTTACTTTAAATAAGGATCATGATGACCTCTAAGGCGACCTCAAAAGTGTGTAACGTCCTGTGTATTCTTTCGTAAACATTTCCTAAGAAGTCCTTTTGTACTTTCTTTTGTCTATGCACTGGACAATTGTCCTCTTTCATAGAGACAAAAAATATGTTCCTTTGCCAAACTAAATGTAAAAAAAAAACTCGCCTAGATTTTGATAAATTTTTTTCAACTTTCGCTTGTGCCAATTGATATCCTCCTTTAACGATATTCTCTCTTAATTGTTCCTTAAATTTCTGGTCTAAAAAGCCTTAATTGCCGCTTAAGGCGTCTTACCAGCTGCCGTACAATCTGGCACGATCGTTTTTATAGTGGATGACCCTTTTCGTGTTGTTGGCTGCATGTCCTTTCGATATATCACATGATCTCTCTCTCTCTTTCTTTCCCCCTATTTCGCTATGTTTGGTCAGTTGTTTATTGACAAAAGATTTCAATTTTCACATACTTTTTTTATTGTCACATTTTTGTGTAAATCGTAAATTTACGTTAGTCAACGTTTTAGGGTTCTTTTGTAGACAGACGAAGACATAAATTGGTCCATATTTTATATTTTCTAAAGGATCTTGCTTAAAAAAAAAGGGAAGTGATTTATAGATATAGAGATTCAGCCTTTATTGTTGGAATACGCCTAACGGATTACATTCGTTTTACAATTTTTTATGGTTCTTGATATCCTTGTAAAAACAATTGTTTTGTTTTCCGGTATCAGGTCATCTAATCTCCGGCGATAAGGATTTCTTTGACTCAATGCTGGCTTTTTGTTTAACCACAAGTTTGATAAGAGTTTCTATATATATCCCCTGTTTCTTAAAGATTTCACAGCCCTTTGGATTATTGGCAATATGATACTCAATTGCGCATGTTGGCAGCTCCTTTTGGAGTACTTATCATCATTAAGGACAAAACACTGAATGTGTTGTAATGTTCCATGATTGCTGTATTTCGGCAATCGGCAAATTCACACTAAACTGGAAATATTTTCTTCGTTATATTTATGACACATTCATTATTAAAAAATCTTCGTTAATCCAATGAAGTCTTTCGTAAATTTCATAGATATAGGAAAAAACTTCATAATCATATTATGTACTTACGATACGGTTTCGTAAAAGGGTTTGAGTTGTAGCGATAATTTTCGAACTATTTCGTACTAAAGAATTCTCATTGCATTTAGAGTTTTGGTTTTTTTTTTAATAGCGTCATTCTGGACCATAGTTGATACATGAAGTAGTCTGACAAACTATGAAAATATTTCACTCATGCATTGAAATCTAGTTTAGTTAATGAACAAGTTTCTCAAGTGCTTTGATTATATTTCAATAATTCTATGACATGTTTCATAAATGTACGTAAAAGTTTCATAGATGTTAAGGAAAAAAATCATTGATTGTATGATGAATTCCATAGATTCTAAGAACTTTTCGTTTTATTACTCCAATGAAACATTTCTTTGGCTGAAAATTTATTAAGAAATTGGTAACATTTACATAGCTGTAGATCGAAAAGCTGGACTTACCAGAGGTTAAAAAAATAAATGGTTTCCATTACATCCCATGAAGGAATTGGGGAGAGCTTCTCATAACCAGTGAGCTGTGCGCTTTCTAGTTTTACCCTCACTGATTGGGACCTATAGTTTTTACACCGATTCGGAACGGTATTTTGAGAAACTTTTTCATGGCTAACTTCTCGATAGTATCGCCGTCACTATGCGAGGTGACCGCCGCCGAAAGAAATTTAAGGTTGTCAGAGCAGGGATCAAACCCAGGATCTCATGTACAAGAGGCGCGTACACTAACCATTGCACCACCGACCATCACAACCAGAGGTCACCAGAGGTTGCAGTCGGTGGCGCAATGGTTAGTGTGCGCCACCACTGTGCATGAGAATATGGACTCGATCCCTCCTCTGACCACTTTATATTTCTATTGAAGACAGTCACCTCGCTTAGTAATGGTGACACTCTCGAGTAATCAGACGCGAAAAAGCTTACGAAAAAACCGTTCGGAACCGGTGTAAAACTGTAGGCCACAATCAGTGAGTGTAAAACCAAAAATTGGGTTTAAGAAGCTCTCTTCGGTCCCGTCATGGAATGTAATGTGAAAATATTTATTTTATTTTATTTGCGATGAGGACCGTCTCATAGTAATTGACGCAAATTTAGGTGCGCAAATGTCAGTTGCAACGCAAGATGTGGCGGAACGGTATAAGTGGAATCTAAAAGGGTGAAAAACCGCCCCTATACTGTTGTTCGTTGATGGTGTAATGGCAAGTGTGCGTTGTACATGAGAATGTGGGTTCGATTGCTGCTCTGATCACCTTACATTTCTTTCGACGACGGTCACCTCGCTCGCTTAGATCCATGCCGTCTAGTTGAGGACACAAGAACTCCGTTATTATACTCGTGTAAAGAATGCGGTTCAGTCTCTGCAATTTCGGACTTATATTCAAAAAATTAAGGCCCACTCACGACGCCTGATCAGAACCCGCACCAGACAGTTGCTTGTTGTGGGAGCATTTGTTTCTCATGGATTGTAAGAGGATTTTCTGAGCCCCAAATTCGATAATTTTGTGTAATCACGAAGCCATTCAGATGGAAATGCGCTTCAGCAGAGAATATGACTTTTTTTTTTAAAATTGGCATTGACTTCACTTGGCGTCATTACCCATTGAACGAATAGCCGGCGCTTTCCATGGTCTGCTGGTTAGAGCTCCTGAGTAAGCTGAACTTTGTACGAATGAAGTTGGAGGTAATGGCAAAATAAGTAAGGTAGAAGCAGTAGGAATTGAAGGCATTTTGTTTTTATTTCAGGACCTTGTCAAATTCAGCCGATCAAAATTGTCAAGATGTATTTATCTCAGGTTATATCATGAGGAATTGTTGTAATTTTCCGCAACAACCACAAGGACAAAAAAAAATTTAAATCAGCTGTTCTAACGCTTCCACCTGTAATAGATACATCTTGGAATTGGTATAAAAAACATTTGACAAGGTCGGACCACAACGACAAGAAAAAATTTAAATCAGCTGTTCTGACGCTTCCACCTGTAATAGATACATCTTGGTGGAGGTCGTTTGTCAAAATTCGGTGCGTAGTGCTTCGTGAAATTTGAAGTTGTTGAGAATGAGTTCGAATTGATGATTTCGGGGTTTCGGCGATACTCTCGTGTACAACAGCAATGGTTTCAAGAGACCGACCGGTACGCTGACGCACAGGAGTCTTACTGTCCATAACCGACCCAGTTTCTTCAAATTTTTTGACCACTCTTCGAATGGTTAACACATTAGTTGCACTTTCTCGACTGAAAAGTCTTCGAAGTTTGCGAGTGGACTCAGCATAACTTTTCAAATTTTTGGAATATTTTTAATAATCGGAATAAACATATGCGACATCTGCCAAATTTCAGAGTTGCCACTTGCACAAAAAAAAAATTACACTAAATTTAAAAAGTGTCATCTTACTGAGACACCACTTATAATCGATAGCCACTAGATTACGACTAAGAGTCTAAACATAATCAAACACGCTACAGACGACGACGTTTTTTCTACATAGGTTTCTTATGGCAGGGAAAATCGTCACGAAAATCCGCTGCGGCGTCAGCTCGCCGCTACAATAGAATCTTTTCTAATTTCTTGGCGGCGCTCTCACGAGAATGAAGTTGCCACATGTTCATGAAAATCATAAGAGAAACCAACACACGTAAATCATACATATAAATGGA
This sequence comes from Phaonia tiefii, assembly GCA_963931995.1. Lineage (NCBI taxonomy): Eukaryota > Metazoa > Arthropoda > Insecta > Diptera > Muscidae > Phaonia > Phaonia tiefii. The sequence continues at coordinate 354,030,208 of OZ008367.1, read as the reverse complement.
AAAGAAAATTAAAGGGTTAAAAATAATTTATTGTTAAACATAATACAATAAAAGTGGATACATTTTTAAAAGCAGTAAAAACACTTTAATTCCTATGTAACTATAATATTATTTTTCCAAACTTTCAAACAAATTCCAGAAAAGAACCGAAAATATATACGACGCAAAGAGATAAAAAACTCAACCGAAGACGCCAGACGCTCTCTCTCTCATTTCGTTTACACGCTAGAGAGTTTTTCCATCACCGTCTTAAGCGTGTCTGGTTCTGTTTGGACTCTTATGTAAATCCCAACAACATCGACGATACATAAACGAATCAAAATCAAACCAGCATCATCTGGCAAGTAGATACAACATCGAGAGACATATCGTTGAACCTATAATCGATATCAGCAACTATCGACGTTGTATGAACTACTTGCATTACGACTTATGCACAGGGTGGGCCAAATAAGACCTACCAGTGTAAAATACGTATAACTCTTGTAATACTATTTTTTTTAATTAATTTTTTTTTAAAATAAATTTCATGGAAATTTAGGGGGCTATATATAAAATATGACTTGGTCCATTTTACTCGATACAAACATTGGATCTTTTAAGCGCGTTTTCCATAACACCACGTAATGTTACTGGTTGCAGGCTCAGTATTTCGTCCCGAATATTCTGCTTTAGCTGTCTAATTGTCTCATACACTTTGTCTTTTAAATAACCCCATAAAAAAAGTCGGTCGCAGTTAAATCTTGCGAACGAGGTGGCCAAGGGAAATTAGAATTTTTTAAAATCAAACTTCCCCCAAAAATTTCTCGTAACCAATCCTTAGTTTGCCTTGCAGTGTGCGCAGTCGCTCCATCTTGTGCTTCAGCATTGGCCGCAAAAAGTTGTCAATCATTGTTCTGTAAGAAGCCCCGGAAATCGTTTCTGGTGTTCCATCCTTATTCATGAAAAAAAATATGCACCGATAACTTTATCGGTTATAAACACCACACCAAACAGTGCATCTGAATTGATGTAACTGATGATGGTGTGTTGCCCTTGGATTTTCAGAGCCCCACAATCTATAGTTTTGCTTATTGACATAGCCGTTTAAATTGAAATGCACTTCATACGACATGTTGACGATACTGTCGCTGCGTCATAACTAAAAATTCGATAATTTTAACACATTGTTGTGTTTGTATCTATCAATTATAAATTTCCAAGAACTCAATTATAACCTGCAAAGACAAAAAAAAAACACAATTAAATTAGAAAACAAAAAAGTTATTCGGGTTTAACATTGGTAGGTCTTATTTGGCCCACCCTGTTTATCCCGACAACATCGGAGTTCATAAGCGAATTGCAATAGAGTGATTACGTTCAATGGGATATGACAGTAGAATGGATAAAAATTAACCTTATAATATATAATAGAAAAGGATTAACATGTTTGCGCTGGACCAGGTGGACGACTCGTTGAGGAAGCTTGGAGAAAAAGAGAATTGTCAAACTGATTGGAAATATTTTTAATATCTATGTAAGGTTTGTGAGGCCCGTGATCAAATAATTAATCAAGAAAATAGGGAATTTTTTAATATGATTATTGAATAATATGATTAATAATGTTGACTTATATTTTAAACTTTGATTGCATTTCCTGTAATTTTAAAGAAAACACAAAATACGTCGGTTTTAACTTTTGAAAATCTACAAAAAATCTTCATCTTTGCTTCACTGAAAAAAATAATAGCGGCATTCATGCAAACGTGAAAGCCGAGAACTTTTGCCCAGCGCAAGTTTCCCTCGCACCGTTGCATGAGGCACCAAGTAAAGTTGCTCAGCGTATTTGTGCTCAAAACCATATCAGCTGACCAAGATTATACATAAGTTGGTAGCAGTAGCAATTGCATGTATTATGTCTGTGTACTTTTTCTACTGTTCTAGTGCTATCATATTATTTATCCATCCTAGTCAGCTAACAACGAAATTTACAAAAGTTTACACGTTTCTCCATCCCACGTTTGCGCAGCAAATCTGACTTGAAGACTTTCCACTTTTGTGGAAGTCGCTTTGTATGGGAAATTTCTTTCTTTTGACGTTTGCCGCGTAAGTTTGCGAGGTTTACGCGTTTACGAGGCTCTTTCGAGTTTGCATGAGGGCCACTAATATGTTAGGGATTCGCAGTCGCACAAAAAAAAAATTTGTCATGAAATTTTGTTTAATATTTTCCCACAATCTTCTTCGAATTTAAAGTATCCAAATACAAACGTATCCTTTTCATATTTTACACACAATAAAAATTAAACTAAAATTAAGTAAAAACATGTAAACTCTGTCACATAAATTATCCACACCCACACCACAGAAAAAACAGAGCGATACATTCTCTGTAGTGGCGCAACGAGACCCTAATGACACCTTGCTCTCGACAAGAAGTTGCATCTATTTTTAAATTGTTGCATGTTCTTTGACATAGGATCATTACACTAAATGTCCTGTCGCGATGTTTTGAACTATAGTTCCTTTGGTGTCTTAAGGCAAACATGTGTCATCTGTGGCAATCCCCCATTTCACTAAAGCAGCTGGTCGCAGGAGCCTCTCTCTCTATCTCTCTCTTTCGCTTTATGTCCCTGCACCCGTAACACTCCATTTACATTTGTTCTTGTTAAAAATTAGTGTTCAACTAAAATTTTTATTAATATAAATGTTATCTTGACATTGGAAAGGATACGATTTATGTAAGTATATGTAAAGGCTGTTGAGCATGTGCCTCCTCCTGTAGGAACAAAACTGTCTATCCCCTCTCGATCATCCATGCTATGAATCCTGTCATTCCATCATATGTCTGTATGAAGGGGTTCTTTAGTCTACACAGCCCGTGCATTGGTTCATATCTTTTTGAACAGCTACTGTGTTGGCTGCTGTGGTGGCTTAAGTGATAATGGAGGTGTTAGTTAGAGGCGCTGTCGGGGGTGTTGATTATGGCTCTTTGAAAGGATTACATAGTGGTGTGTCATGTTAACCCATTTATCTTTTGTTTTTATTTTTTTTGTGAGGCATTCATGGCAGTTCATTGTACATTAATATGTGGTTAATAAATCAATTTTTTCTACAGTTTAGTCCTTCCTTCCTTTTCTAATTTTGAAGTTAGTGAGTTTCTAAGAGTTATACAAAAAGTGTCGGCAAAAAGTGTTTGAAATTTTAAATTTTGTTAATGATTATCAATGGGTAGCACTAGTGATTCCAATGCAGGATCAGAGCTGAGATTAGATAAGACTAAACCCAATTTTTTTGAAATCGTATTCAAAGGTGCCAAATGTTTCCGAATCCTGACTCCCTCCTTATCATGGGTATTTGATATAAAATGCCTAATCGAGTTAAATCAAACTTCGCTCGATCATATTGGTCTTATCAAGATATTGTACAGACATTTTGTGAACAACTTTTAATCAAGAGTCAAAGAACACAGCAAATGAAAGGTAAATAAATTCGTGGACAACCTCCAACTCACTGGTTGTGTTTACTGCTTTGAATTTGGTCAGTATGTTTGTATGTCGCAATGGTGTTCACAGTTACAGTTTGTTATACATTGTGGTAACATACGTGGGTTGAGAACGAATTTTTTCGGTGTGTACTCCCACATTAACATTCATCGGCCTGATGTTCTTGCTCTATGTGAAACCTCTTTCCTGATCCACAAGATTTTCACGTTCCCGGGTACCACACTCTATCCATGTCTTACATTTCGGAGATCTTTATAGAAGTTCTAATGCGGGAAGGGGGGCATTCTTTAATGGCTTTGACACCCTTTCCGATTCCAATTCTGAGATATTGGGGATTTATCCAGACAGTGAACACGTTGTTGCTGGTGACTTCGATGTCCATAATTCCTCTTGGTTAACGCATTCGAGCCATACAACTGCGGAGGGCCAATATGCTGAGCTCTCAGCCGCATAATGACTTGACGCAATTAGTGAATGAACCGACGCACATTCCGTGTGTTCAAGGGCACAACCAAAATTTACTTGACCTCTTCTTAACTACACACCCTGAAAAGTACGAAGTTAAACGGCAAGCACCTCTTGGTAATTCGGATTACTGTATCATTTCAGTCTCTTATTCGTATTCAGCTCTTCATCTCGCTTCAAACAAAGTCCCGAAGCTAACTTTATCTACGAAGAGGCACGTTGGGCTGGGTTCAACAACTTTTATCAGCATTTTAACTGGAAGCTTTGATTTCTGGACAATGACCGATATACTGCTGCTGAAATGATCGAGAAGATAGTTTTGATTGGTATGAATTCATTCATCCCGAAGACAATTATTTCGGTTAAACCATCGGAAAAAAAATTGGCGTAACCAGATATGCAAGAATGCTGTCAGATCCAAAGAGGATGCGATCAAAGACTGGCGTTCTAACAAAAACGTTAATACTGAACTGCTACGCAAACAGGCAAGATCCAAGTGTGCCAAAGTACTTCGACGTGAAAAGTTTCTGTTCCGTATTCATGTTAAAGTCATTTCTTTCCCTTGAGGAAGTAAGAGTTTTTACTCATTTGCAAGCAGAGTAAAGGATAGTTCTTCCTCTATCCCAACTCTTGTTAAAGATGACATAATATTCACTGAACCTGTTGTGGCCATCGGTGGTGCAATGGTTAGTGTGCGCGCCTCTTGTACATGAGATCATGGGTTCGATCCCTGCTCTGACCACCTAACATTTCTTTTGGCGGCGGTCACCTCGCATAGTGACGGCGACACTATCGAGTATTTAGCCATGAAAAAGCTTCTCAAACTACCGTTCGGAACCGGAGTAAAACATTAGGTCCCAATCAATGAGTGTAAATCTATAAAGCGAGCACAGCTCACTGTTTTATGAGAAGCTCTCCCCTAACCCTTCATGGGATGTAATGGGAAACAATTCTTTTTGTTGATAAAAGTTGATAAAAAGTTTGCAAGGAACTCTTCCTTGCCGCATAGCAATCAACCACTCCCCGTGATCAATTGCGTATTTTGTTCCATGCTCAAGATATTTTTTCGAACATGAGTAATTAAAAAGGTTCTTGAGTAGGTTCTCTTTGACGCTGGTACGTCCACTGCGCAACCTTTTCAACCTTGCGTGGCCGTCGGTGGTGCAATGGGTAGTGTGCGCGCCTCTTGTACTTGAGATCCTGGGTTCGGTCCCTGCTCTAAACACCGTAAAAAATTCCTTTCGACAGCGGTCACCTCGCTTAGTGACGGCGACACTATCGAGTATTTAGCCATGAAAATGCTTCTCAAAAATACCGTTCGGAACCGGTGTAAAAGTGTAGGTCCCAATCAGTGAGAATAAAACTAGAAAGCGCACAGCTCACTGGTTGTGAGAAGCTCTGCCCGATTCCTTCTAGGGATGTAATGGGAAACCATTTATTTATTTATTATACCGCGCGAGAGTATTCCCGGCGCGTCAGAAGGTTGCTAATGTCCAGCCAATCCCTAAAAAAGGTGACGCAAGTAACCCTGCAAATTACCGCCCAATTGCAATTTTTTCTGTGCTCTCGAAGGTTATGGAGAGCATGGTTAACCACCATCTTGTGAAATATCTTCAGTCCAATGACCTTCTTAATGATAGGTAGTATGGCTTCCGTAGCATGAGATCTACTGGAGACCTGATGGCGTTCCTTTGGGAGCAGTGGATTCGATCCACCCACGTTCTTGGTGAGAGTAAGGTAATGGCTCTTGATATTTCCAAAGCCTTTAACAGAGTATGGCACGATACACTCTTGTCAAAGCTCGCTGCTTTTGCTGTCGGAGAGAACTTCACTCGATTTTTATCGAGTTTTCTCAGAGATCGCACTATACGACTTGTTGTAGATGGGGTTTCATCCGACGAGCATAAATTGACTGCAGGTGTTCGACAGCTTTCTCCTTCTCTTTTTCTAATTTTCATTGACGATATCCTGGGTCAGACTGTGAATCCAATCTACTCTTTGGCGGATGACAGTAATCTCTGTCATTCATATTCATTCGACCGTAATCCAAGTCTTCAAGAGATTGAAGTCAAACGCCGGACGATGAATGAAACACTCGGCCGGGATCTCGTGACCACTGTTGAATGGGGTCGAATGAATAGAGTAGATTTTATTGCGTGTAAGACCCAGTGTTGTTTGTTGTCGTATAAGCGGATTGTTGACCCAGGTGTGTCGTCATTGTCTGTGGACGGTGTGCATATTGATGAATCAGACGCTCTTGATGTTCTGGGCATGAAAATACAATGTGATGTCCGTTGGGCAAAACAAAAGCGTCTAGGCTTTTTAAAGCGGTGCAAGAAATACTTCACTCCATCTGATCTTCTCAATATCTACACCATCTACATCAGGCCAAAGATGGAATATAACTCCCATGTATGGGCAGGTGCTCCTAGGACAACTTTGGAGCTTCTCGACCGTGTCCAGAGGAGAGCGACGGTGTTGATAGGGGGTAGTAGGGTATCCAATTCTATTGCCTCCCTTGAGCATCGTCGAAATGTGGGTTGTGTGTCGCTGTTCTATCGATACTTCCACGGTATGTGTTCATCGGACATCCGTCAACTTATGCCAATTGTGACATACAAAGATTGAAGGCAAATTTCAATTTCACACTCCAATACCTCAATCTCCTTCGCCACCAGAATGCACTGTATTTATAGGGGGCATCCCCTGAGTGTTGGTTTGATAAAAATAAATAAATAAAAAAAGTACCCGTGAAGTTAGGTGGAGTCTTTAAATATTTGTTCTCCTCTGTTAAATTCCAATTAATTTTCGCTTACTATACGTAGTTTTTAATACCTGATCAATTAGTATTCTAGCTGATAAAATCAAACATTCATTCTTGTATAATAATGATTACAGATTGGTCAATTGATCAGTCTTCTAGCTGACGCTTCACTTTGGCCAGAAAACTCTAATCACACGTTTCGCGGAAAATATTCTGTCGAATGGAATTGATTGAAGATTCAAAACAGGCATGATCTTTTGATTTCTGATCACAAATAAAGTTAGATCTGGTTGCAATGGATATATTCTGTCGGTGGTGCAATGGTTAGTGCGCGCGAGCCTCTGATATGAGAACGTGGGTTCGATCCCTGCTCAGACCACCTTAAAATGCTATCGACGACAATATCGAGTAATTAGCTATGAAAAAGATTCTCAAAAACCAGTTGGAACCGGTGTAAAACTGTAAGACCCAACCAGCGAGTGTAAAGCTAGAGAGCGTTTGGCTCAGAGATGGAACAAGCTCTGTCCTGTCCCTCTATGTGGTATAATATGGAATAATTAATTAATTTATTTTATACTCCAGAATTATTACCGTCCGTACGTCGGCGCTTGATCTCAGATGCACGCTGTTTGCCCAACACATACTATATTGCGCTCATCATCTCCATTCACTGAAAGACATGCCCGATGAATAACAAAATACTTCCTGAGCTTAAGCTCCCATATTCAGTAAATTAATTTGCTTCGAACCAAATTTAAATACAGGATAAAGTGATTTTGCTGAATGTTGACTTTGTGGATATCACAACGTTACTTAAGTTTCTGATCCGTTTTATCCTTAACTTAATCTCACCGTCAAGGCGCTCTTAGTACAGGATATGATACACCCAATAAAAAAATCTGTTGAGACAACTGAATTTGGAGGATGTCACAACTGACATTTGAAGTTGTCACAACCGAATTTAGAGGTTGTTACAACCGCTTTTAGAGGTTGTTACAACCGCTTTTAGGGATTGTAACCACCAACCTTAGAGCTTGTTACAATAGGTTGATGCAACTGAATTTGGAGGTTGTCACAATAGTTTTTAGATGTTGTCACATCCGAATTTACACGTTGTCACAACCGACTTTAGACGTAGTAACAACCAACTTTAGAAGTTGTCTCATCCGAATTTAGAGGTTTCACAGCCGACTTTGAACGTTGGCCCAATCGACCTTAAGAGTCGTTACAAAAGATATTAAAGGTAGTCTCAATCGTGTTTGTCACAACCGATTTAAGAGGTTTCCACAACCGACTTTAGAGGTTGTCACATCCGAATTCAGGGGTTGTCACCTTCGACTTTATAGGTTGTTACAATCGACTTTAAATGCTGTTGCAACCGTGTTTGCCACACCCGACTTTAGAGGTTGTCACATCCGTATTCAGAGGTTGTCACAACCGACTTTAGAAGTTGTCACAACCGACTTTATAAGTTGTCACAACCGACTTTAGGAGTTGTTACAACTAACTTTAGACATTGTTCTAACCGACTTTAGATGTTGTAACAACCAACTTGAAAAGTTGTCACCAACGACATTAAACATGTAGGTTGTCACATCCGAATTTAGAGGTTGTCACATTCGAATTCGAACTTTGTCACAACCGATGTTAGACATTGTTCTAACCGACTTCAGACGTTGTTACCATCGACTTTAAAGGTTGTTACAACTAACTTTAGACATTATTCTAACCGACTTTAGTTTTTGTAACAACCAACTTTAAAAGTTGTCTCCAACGACATTACACAAGTAGGTTGTCACATCCGAAATTAGAGGTTGTCACAACCGACTATAAACGTTGGGACAATTGACTTTAAAGTTTGTCACAACCGACTTTAAAGGCTGTCACAACTGGAATTATAGGTTGTCACAACCAACTGTAGAGGTACATTTTTAAATATATTTACAAAACTATCAATAGTTTTATAAATAAAGCATTGCCCTGTCCGACTATTTCTCTAAATGTTTGTACTAAAATGTTTTAGTTTGAAGGAAATCTATCGTAAACCATAATTTATATGTGAATTTTTCCTTCGTTTCATTTGAAATAGTAATTATTCAATTTAAATTATGCATAATCATTACCACAAGCCACACAAAATCAATATCCCCCTATACCCGGAAAATTAATTCAAATTCTTAGACACGAGATTGTTATCAACCAAGAAAAGACATTATGCACAATATAAAAATTTATAATAATTATGTATTTCCTGTTTTCACTTTCATAATTCTCCAAGGATCACATGAAAGTGAAATCAAACAAATCAAAACAACAATCAAATGGAAAAGCGTTTGAAAATCAAATGAAGGAACTGAAAAATGCGCGTGCGCAACACACGCTCACCTAATACTCGTTCTCTGGATATACTACTCAATCCCCTGTGACATTTTACAGGATGCAAGATTATGAACCCTCCACAGCATCTTTGGTGTGAGGCCTCTGGCCAAAGATCAACTACAACAATAAACACCAAATATAGAATGAAGAAAAATCCAACAAAAGGGATGCTTTAATGTTGCATTAGAATTGTAGAAAATAATAGAATACGATGAACTGAGAATCTGTAAAGGAAGTGTAAAGAAAACATTGAAGAAACAAAAAAAAACAAATTCCACACAAAATCCTTAGTTGGGCAGAGAAAATCTAACAACCCCTAAAGGATCTTAAGCGTATGTGTTATGTAGAAGGTGTCCAAGATGCTGGAGCGGAGATGGAGAAGTGTTAGATTGTAGCGGCGCGCGCGCGTTTCCACGCTCTCTGTGTCAAAGGTGGCCTAAGGCTGCTGTGGTGACCTTTTTCTTAAACAGAAGTCGCAAGACAGAAATTTATGCATCATGCCATTGTTTCAAAATAATAGAGGGATACAAATGACATTTGAATATCTTCGAAGTGTGTGTGAGTGCGTAAGAAAAGGACATTTCATTGATAAACAGTTATAAAAAGTAAGCATGTGTGTGTGTGTGTGTCACACAATAAGTTCAGAGTTCATGGCTCCTATTATTATGTGTTATTATTCTTCGGGGGATATGGATTTCTAAAGAAAATAAATTTAAATGAGATTTAAGATCAATGTTTTCTTTTTTTGCCCTTTTGTGCTATGTAAAGAATTTCATTCATCTCTTCTTGAAGTGGGGGGAAGTTCGTGACATTTGCGCCTGCGCACGCTGTCTAAGGAATGTAAAATTTGTGAGAATCGATGTAAAATATTCTAAACGATCTATGACTATTTTGGTGCAACATGTGCTAACGCGCAAAGAATTGTCATGGAATTTGTTACGGATATAATTTTTTTTTAATTTTGGTATTTGAGTAGTGATGGAGACCCATTGGCGTTTGCTTGTATTAACAGCTGCTGGACCACGGATCCATACACATGGGAAACATGTAGTCTGAAATGCGGAAACTTATACATCATGAATGTTTAATAAGGATATATTTTTGTGTTATTTATTTAAAGTCGGACTAATTCCTTTAAAGGGATACTGGTGAGTTCGATATTATACCTTAAAAAATGGAAAGGTCTTGTCTATTATCAGAGCCTACCAAAAACTAAGTACAATAGGGCTTTGTTTTTGAAAAAAATTAATTTTTATCAGAAAAGTGAGGTTAAAATATCGCTTTTTAATTAACTCTCCAATGAGTTAGTAAAACTAACAATGTTTATGCACTGATTTATAGAATTAGATTATAAATACCTGAGATATGAGCGATTATATACTCAAGCTTTAAAAGGCCTATATCTCAACAAGTTGGACCGATCGCGGGAAAAAAAACCTTTCGAACTAAGCGCAGAAGCTTTTGTCGGTGGTGAAGTTTTGGTGTAGATCAGAGAGTTTGTGCTAAAGTAAATTTCTTTTTCTATTTACCGCGAATGCGCAGGTGTATTCTTTCTCTGGATGTTCCTTGCCTTTGGGGTGCGCTAAAATTTCCTAAGTAATAATTTATTAATTTAAATTCAATAAAACATAAATACATTACTTTATATACTTACTTTCCCCATTTTGCCGCTTTCATTTTGTGCAGAAGACCATATGTTTTTGTTTTGATTTCTCTGCTCTTGACAACCTGTTATTGTGAGGTGTATTCTTTGTTACGAGGTGAATTGTTCGGTGTGACCGTGTTTCCAGAATATTTTTGTTTTGTTTTCTCTGCTTTTGTCAACCCATAGACGAATATAGTATAGACACATTTATTCTCTCATTTGACGTTTCATTTCACACTCTTCGTCGTAGGTTTGTGGAAATGAGACAAATTCGACAAAAATTAACTTAAGTTACAAATTATGTTCACTTAACTTTTTCACGTCGTTTTGGTGTAGAACTGAAAAATGTAAATGTAGTTTGCAACTTTGCATATATCTCACACTTCATTTTGGTACGAAGCGGTGACGAGAATCAGACTATATGAAATTTACACACCTATTCTGTGTATGTGTCACCATTGTTTGTATCTGGTATTCGGGCTACACGGTGACAATGAAAAATACACCTCGTAACAAAGAATTCACCTCACAATAACAGGTTGGCACATAGACGAATATAGTATAGACACATTAATTCTATCAATAAATTAAACGTCATAGGTATGGTTGCAAGTAAACATTGGATGATGGAAAGCATGGGTTCAATAATACCAGATAGAGACAATAATAAACAACGTCCAACAAAGGAACAACAACCGCAAAACGACTTGAAAAAGTTGAGTGAACATAATTTGTAACTCCACCTGGTGTAAGTTAATTTTTGTCGAATTTCTCTCAATTCCACAAACCTACGACAAAGACTTTGAAATGAAACGTGAGATGAGAGAATAAATGTGTCTATACTATATTCGTTTATGGTGTGTATGCAATGTTTTTAAAATAAATTTAATCGGTGAAATTGCGATTTGGCGGATCCGTTACTATCCGTAAAAACATAATAAAGCGAATCAGTGAAATTGCGATATGTCGGATCCGTCGCGAATTCATTTTATTTGCAAAAAAAGAATATTAAGTTCGTTACAAGTTTCAGTCGGATCAAAAAAAGTACAAAAACCGTTCGCGTTTTCGAGAGGAATTTCATACGAAAACGAATTCGTTATGAGTGCGTAACGGACGTCCGTTTCGGACAAAATGTTCGCAGAAAATGATCCGTTTCGAATTCGTAACGGATTCATATGGCACATTGGGTGGAGATGCTTAATGTGAATGGGTATTCAAACATGAGTGTACATTCCTTTTGTCGACTTCGTATACAATGGATTATTGTTTCTAGTTTCACCTGTCTCTCGTTCTCTTTACGGATATCTTATTCATCTTGATTGCGTATGTGTGTCGGCAGTTATTATATTGGAGTCTTTAAGTGTACATATGGTTTGTAGATATGAGTATACTGTTTGTCCTCTTGCGTAAAGTTTGGGTTAGGTGTTGGTGGCGGTGGCGGTCGATGAATGGCCCACATAGACTTAAGCTAAGGAGATTAAGCGCAAGCCCAGCCGCAGAACCATTTAGTTTGCTCCAAGAAAACATCAATTGAAGTTCAGCAAATATCAAAAGAAATTCAAAAAATATCAATTGAAATTCGGAAAACTTTAAATTAAAGATTCATCACGTTATATACATTTGTCTGAATTTCAATTGATATTTTCTGAATATCATTTGTTGTTTTCTGAATTTCAATTGATATTTTCTGAATTTTAATTGATGTTTTCTAAATTTTAATTCCCAATTTCTGATTTTCAATTGCTGAAATTTAATTTTAATTGATAGTTAATTGACTCTTAATTGATCATTTCTGAAATTCAATTGATTTTATCTGAATTTCAATTGATATTTTCTTATTTTCAATTGATATTTTCTGATTTGGAAATAGAAATTCGGAATTATAATATATATTTTCTGAATATGAAGAAATTTTTAAACTACATTTATCTCTTCTGAATTTCAATTGATAGTTTCTGAATTACAATTGTAAAATGTGTAGAATTCACTTCATTAAATTCTCCAAAGGTGTTCTGGGGACCCGGAACCCATTTTTTGATTTCATAGAAAAGAAATTTCTCTATTTTCAACTGATAAAAAATTATATAGAATTAAAGTTCGGATCGCTAGATTTTGAATTAGCTGTGAATGAGATTGTGACCGTCAGTGGTACAGGATAAGGTGGGTTCAGTCCCCGCTCAGACCTCCTTCCAGTTGTATAGGTGACGGATGGTCACCTCGCTTAGTGACGGCGATGCTATCGAACAATTACAAAAAAACAGCTTCTCAAAATCCTCTCAGAATCGGTGTAAAAGTGTGGTTCCGAATGAGTCTCAAAATAAAGAGCCCACAGATCACTGCCTGTGAGGAACTCCCTCATATTCCTAAATGGCACGCAATGCGAAAATAAAAAAATAAGAGATGAGATTTAAAAAGAACCGCGATTTTCAACCTTAAAGACCGGAGATATTTACGTTGAAAATTTTGAAATACATGTGGCGCTTTTTCAATCTTTTTAATCTTTCTAACACAAAAACAAATCCTTTTTCCTGTTTTGGTAGAAAATATATTCTTTATTTTCTGTTTACTTGTAGAATTTATAAAATGTTTTTGTATTAACTTTCCGGCAAACAAAACAGCTGTCACAGCAGTTTTTGATACTTTTGGCACCAAAAAAATGTGTCAGAATACCGATTGAGACAATTGTCACATTGCTGTCAAATAGTAACCGTGGTGACTTTTGTAACCCTACCAGAATAGGGCTGTTAGTGTCATTAATACCAGCGAGCTATTCCACACTTTTAAAATAAACATTTTATCTCGTGTTAAGGAGTTCTGTTCCAGAAAAGACGGCGTTTAGGGAGGACGTGAGCGATAAGGAAGACAACGCGAAAGATACTCCAACAGATAACCCTGGTATAGTGTCCGTAGAGGTACCTGCCCTATCGCAAGTGTCTGGGATGTTTCTGGAGGATACTAGCGTTTTCTCCTTATTCTATGGAGAAGCTGTTCATCATGAGACAGGATAAGCCACTTGAAGATGATCTTGTTGGAGACACCGATGACGGGGTGGATGTAACGGTGGTGGACAACCTGACATTCCGCAAATCGGCTGTTTCGGACTCCCATAAAGTCCTCCTGAGTCTGGTTTCAAGCTGCTTCAAAGTACAGGTAATGGAAGACATATGGTATGTATACTTGCCAGGAACAATCTTAATATTTATCTTCTTCCATCTTTCAGTCGTGAAGACGTAGTAGCAGCCAGACTGTAATTAGCAACTCCCATTATTGGTTGGCCTCGATAAACATATATGTATATAACACGAGGCCGATGCGCAATCCGGTGCCTTAAAATAACCAGCGAAAACGGCGAAAGAAACGAACAATGACCTGATAGTGTGCTGTGATGTCAATGCACATCATCACATATTGTGAAGCACTGACACACAGAGCAATACTAAAGAGCCTCCATTACTCTCTGACGACAAGGTAGTAGGCCATTTCATCGAGTTCGAGTTGCTTTGGTAATTTACTCTGTGGTTGGCATAATACGGACAGAAATAAAAGGGAATGCGTATTTTCGTTCGATGCAAACAACATAAACATAATTTAGCTGTCATTAGTATCAATCAAACACTTTTAAACTTAGTTTGCTGCATTGTCTCTAATCTGTATGTCTTCTTTGGTCTCTCATTATATGTATGTACATCATTTCCCTAGTCGCTTATCGATCAGCTGTGCCATAGAAACCCCCTGACTAACATCAACGAAAGTGGTGTGTTACTTATGGAATATTTTATGAGTAGTAACCTCGTGATTTGTAATAGAGTGTACGTACTTACCTTCATTACTATAAATACACAGGAGGTGCTTGATGTTACCCCTGTCTCTGAGAGCATAGACGTTAGAATCTCTGAATGAAAACTGTTGGACGCTCAAAGCTTTTCCGACCATTGATATATTAGTTATTGCGTAATTGAAGTCCCTCATAGTACTGTCATACCACGCAACGTTATGAAGGCCGACTGGGGAAGTTTATAGGCACTTTCAACAGTTCCTTGTTGGCCGCCACATCTGATTAGATTTTGAAAGTGGTGTAGTAAGTCCACAAGCGCATGTGGTTTTACTTTTGCTTGTTAAAATAATCGAAATATTTTTCGAAATAAATTCCGGTCCCAAACAATTGATTTCGAACGAAAAAACTTTGGAGTAACATCCCTGTACTTGATTCTGCCTACGAAACTTTCGCAAAGAGCTGAGTACCAAGCAAATGAATTTCGGTTCATGAAATTCTCGTTATTTGTTATACTCGCAAACTGAACACCGGGCTTTACTACGTACTAGTCACAGGAATTTCGCCTATGGCGTGGTTGAAATTTTATACCCACAAATTTTGCATTTTTCCAAATTGTTTTTATATATAACTCCAGCATTTCAGAAGATTTTCTCGCTGAAAATGTATGTACATCTTTTCATACCTAAGCACCACCGATGGTGAATATTCTTTCATATGTCTTAAAATTTATTTCGAAATTGGTTCGAACTGAATCGATTGATTTATATGAAAGGAATAATTCTTTCCTAGAGAAAAGTAAACATAAAACATTGTTAATTTTTTTTATCAGTTACTGCCCTATTTCATAAAAAAAAACAAATATATCATCGAAATGCGTATTCCAACTCAAACTCCCAAAGTAATTTCTCGCCAAAGTGCTTAAATTTACAAAAAAAAAAGAAATCCCATTCAAACCGATCTCAGTTTCCTTTATTATTTAACCAAAAATACCATTTCATGCTTGTCAGGATTATAAAAAAATGACTCAATACAGATAAAGACACACACCAAATTTTTTAAATCAAAAATGAGATCCTTACGACACGGATGATGATGATGACAGAGAGATACGGGAGCACGTACTTTCACGGTCATTTAGTAATCAACAATTAACACAAACTTAAGGCGCATTCTCAGGACATAATAGCTCACAGGATCGTCACAAAAACATCAAGTATTAGAATTAGAATAAGAATTTAATCCTGTCAGCGTGTGATTGGCATACGTACCAATAAAGTGGATAGCCAGAAACATAGGATATTTTCAAATCATATTCAATGACGATCAATTCATATACATATACAGACGACATGATTAAAATCTCTTAACCAAAAAACAAAAGTGAATCTTGATAACAAGAGTTTTCCTTTTTATAGAGAGAAAATCGCCAGCAATGGAAAAATGTCACGCTTATTGGCACAAGGACAATGACACTATTACAACAATGACAGGATTGTCATCTGTTGGTATGGTGGCAGAAGACCATCCATTGATTGACATGGCATCAGATGGAAATCGATGATGCCATCAACAACTGCTGGTGCAACAAAAGTAAAAGTAATACTACATTTTATGCTTAAGCATATAAGGATGCAATTTAAAAAAGGACATGGTCGAGGGATAGCCAGCAGACGATTTGCTGTTACTGTAGAATATGAGGGAGTCATCGCAAATACGGAGGAAAGATAAGGAAGTAACGGACAGAAACAAAATTGTATGAATGGTCGATGTCGAACCAAAGTTTTAAGGCATCCAACCAAATTGTTGGATACACAGGAATTGTATTAATGATTTCTTTCTTTTTTTAAATACAATTGTTGGCTGCTTTTTATTTAATTGTAATGAAGTTGTTTACTGCCAAAATTGAACGCAAGCACACTCAGAGAATAATTGGGTTGAGACAACCTAATTAGTCGTAATCGAATGGTACAGGTTGCCATAACTGAATTAGAGGTTGCCACAACCGAATTAGAGGTTGTCACAACCTAAGTAGAGGTTGCCATAACCGAATTTGAAGGTTGTCACAACCGATTTTACTGGTTATCACAACATAATCAAAATTTGGTGATTGCTCCAAAAATGATCGCATAGTAGGGTTTGGAGTTTGTTAAAAAGAGCTGGGTCTAGATCTAGCACAAAGGCTACCAGACCATTGACCAGTGTCTTTCAGGCAGAAGTCTTGTCAATCTGAGAAGTTGCTCTTTGACTGGGATGAAACGTCATCACCGTCTGGGGTAGCACCATCTACTCTGACATTTAAGTGGCCCACAGAGATCATAGGTTTACCAATCCAGATCACTAGTAGAACAGAAAATCCCGCAAGCGGCTAGTAGACAATTCATCAGGCAATGGTTCCACCAGCTCGAAGCCAAGTCAGTCCCGTGACAACTCAAAATCCACAGTGTTCACGTAGCGTAGAGAGGCCAGCCCATCTACGAAATACCATCCAATGCAACGTCGTCGCCTTCGCTGCAGGGCTGGGCAATTACAGAGAAGGTGCTCAATCGACTCCACCTCCTCTTCGTCGCCACAACCGCAACCTCGACAGTAGCCAATCCCGTCCGTAACATCACAGTGGCCCGTAATCATCCCAATGAAAGGCCACGAGTCAATCTTCTCCAGTCGTAGAAGCAACTCAGTTCTACCCGAGTCCACTGCCTACCATGTATCTCTCGAAATCCTAAAATTCAATCTGGCCGATCATTCGGCGTTCACTCCGTCCCGCTTCCAGCCATCAAGCAAGACATACAGGTAAGACATCAGTGGATTAACAGAGGCAACCGAGCTCAAATCAGCAGAAATACAACCCGTTCAAGCAAGGCAGTCTGCTTTAATGTTCCCTGCAACATCACTATGCCCCGGAACCCAGCAAATTCTCAGCTTTCCGGGTACTACACTGTTCAGAATCTGCTTGCAATCCGTACGTCATCCGCGTAGGCAACAATTCTACGTCCTCTCAATTCGAAGTCCTTATGTATGCCATCTACCTCTAAAAAAGCCACAGCGCGCCATAACACTCCAACTTGCGGTGTAGCCCTTGTAGTCAGCTTCCGAACAGAGTTCCCACCTAGAGTCGAATTAATAATACGGTCCCTGAGAATATTTGCAATCCATTCGACAAGAAGCGGTGGCGCGGTGGCGGACTCCAGAGATTCCCTAGTGGCGCTAGATGACACATTGCTCAAAGTACCTTGTTGGTTAGGAGGGTTGTAATCGGCGTCGCCGTCCAAATTGTGATCGATTGTCTCATCGCCATTGGATATCTTAGGTACCAGTAGCGCGGAGAAATGATCTCTCCATATTCCCAACATGCTCTGCACATCTGCGATGAGATTTCCGTCCTTGTCTTTACAGAAGGGGGAGGGCCTGCTTCTGCTTTTGACTTTTTTGTAGAATTTTCGGGCTTCGTTCTTCCTTCTGTATGTCTTAATTGACTCACTCTCCCGCTTTCTCCACTGGCGTTTCTTGGGTTACCTCCTTCATTTTCTCCCTATACCGCTCAGTCCCAACTCGCGTCGCAATTGACTGACGCATTGCCATACGTGGAGCGTTCCTCATTTGCTATGCGACACTCTTCATGGTACCAAGCGGTTGTGAAGCGGTTTTTCAAAACCAAGTACAGTTGTTGCGGCGGATTTTTATAGAGTCGGAAATGGGTTTCCACTGTGCTTCGTCATCGGGAGGGGGTGAGTTCTGTGCCAAAAGTTGCGAGACCATCCTTGAGTATGATGTGGCTACCTCCGGTAATTGCAGCTTTGTGATGTCTATCTTCCCTGTGTCTGGTTTCGTACGATTTTCGCTCTACTTAATCTTGTGCGAACCTTTTCTGCTGCTAGGTAGCGATCAGAATCGATGTTAGCTCCTCTGATCACTCGTACGTCCATTACCATTACGCACATGCCTTCCATCAATTACCACGTGATCAATTTGATTCTCCGTCCTTTGATCAGGGGATACCCAAGTAGCCTTGTGGATGTCTTTATACTGGACTATTGTACCACTAATGGCCATGTTTTCTGCCGCGGCAAAGTCAGTCAGTCTCATACCGTTGTCGGAACTGTCAGCATGTAGACCGAAATTGCCAATAGTTGGATTAAACACATTCTCCCTTCCTACTTTGGCATTAAAATCTCCTAGTACAATCTTAATGTCATGGCCAGGGCGCAGCGGTCATACGTTTCCTCTAGGAGCTCATAGAATATGTTTTTGGCATCATCATATTTCTCTTCTGTCGGGACATGCACACAAAGTAGGGAAATATTTCGCTTTTATGCGGATTGTGGCTATACATATGGTCACTCACAGGATTTAACATAGAGACTAGATGTCGAAGTCTTTTGCCAACTACAAATCCGCAACCAAATTCATGTTTTTTCTCATTGCAGCTGTAGTATATATCAGAGTAGTTTTTTTTCCTTATGTAGCCATGTTCTGTCCATCACATTTCCTGAATAACGGTAATATCAGCCTTATAACTTTCGAGGACATCTGCCTGTTGGATACTTGCATTGGATCTATATAGAGTTCTTACATTTCAAGTGCATATCCGTAAATCGTGGTCCTTATAACGTTTGCTGGGGTCGTCAACAAATAGGGGTTGTTTATGAATTCCCTTTCGTTTTCTTATCTTCACTGCCATTATGAACGGTGGCAGGAGGAAAAACTAAGTCCACCGGAGTTTTGCATTTTACCTACTGCAAGGATATTTGATTGCAGCTGCCCGTTATGGATCAGATGCTGACCCAGATGCAATATGTCGAACATGGACTTTCTTCTTCTGGTTTCCATCGACCGTTGGCCCAACTATTGGCTTATCCGCCTTCTATGGGAGAAAGAATATTCACGATATCTTGATGAGCTTCAATGTCAGGGTCACCTAATAAACCTGAGACGTATCAGTGCTCGCATATCCAATCAGTCTGCTCATTTATTTTGTCTTCTCACTCTAGCTAGCTAACGGAGGTTTCCGATACAGCCGTTCACTAAGTCAGTTCACCCAACTGAAAATTCTGTACTGGTTTTATATTCTACAGTTAATCTGAGAAATCAATTCTAATTATTTCCCAAACTTTTAAACTTGTCCTCGCTCTTGGGGATTCACCCTCACACCTCAATTATGCAATGATGAAATGTCTGACTCCTACCTCTAGATTATAATACAAAGTAAGTGCATTTTTTCAATTTTAATGTCTAGCGTTTAGTTGGCTAAGGACGAGTGGATGCACCAGGACTTCGAAAGAGAGAATTAAATGGGGAAAAAACATAGACCAAGAGAAAAAAACATAAAGTATCCGCAACATGCAGTTTTTATCGAGGACCACAACAATTCCAATACCGAGTGGCGAAAGGATTTGGAGCGGTGGTGTTAATGACGATGACGACGACGGTGACGACGACGACGACAGCGATGATGATGATGATGTCCTCGATGATAATGATGATGATAACGTTTAGGCTGCTGCTTATGGTGCTTAATTAAGGTTGAGGCGGCCAACAATGATGGCGGTGGTGGTGTTGAAGGTGATGTCTATGTTGCTGGTGGTAGCAGTACTCACTCGTATGAGACTATATTGAATGATGTTTGATTTGACTGTGTGTTGTTTTTCCGTTTTTCCTTTACTTTCGTTGGATATTTATTCGATAGTTATTATGTGTTTATAGTATTTTTAGTCCTTGTTGCTGTTGTTATTGTTTTTGTTGTTATTGGCGTCATTCAGTGTCAGCTGAATATATAATTCCGCACACCCGGTGGGTCTATGGTTGAGTGTTAAACCTTCTCGTAAGGTCTCGGCGTGTTTTTTGTTTCCTGCAGGACCCACAGGACTCGTTGCGTGTGTGTGCGTGTAAACGAATCTGCTAGACCACTCCACTCCATAACAATGGATATATCGTAATGTGAGGGAGACAACAGAGTGCGAAAGTGTGCGGATGCATAGATGAATGTACGTACGTACATATCTGTATCTGCATTTAGAATCTGTATCTATTTTGTTATTCATATTCATTACTATGCAATGTATCTACACCGGATGGTGTTCGATTGACAAACACACGCACAACCCTACATGCATCCACACAAACACGCATAGGTGTATAAATAAAATAACCGTTTTTTTCGGGGAAAATCTATATAAATATCCCTCGAATATTTTGTGAAAATAACAAAAACACATACACAAACAACAGCAGCAACAACAAGAACACAAATAAAAATAAAAATATCCTGTCCCCAGAAAGGATATTAAACGCACGACAACGACTAACAATAACAACAACAACAACATCAACAATTATAATGCATAAAAATCGCATAATACCTCGGAAGGTCTCCCATTTCTAGTGGTGTCGTCGTGTCCTCGTGGCTGCTGATGAGAGTTGAGTACATATTCGGGATTTGTTGGTTGTATGTCATGACCCGTTTTTAATTCGATAGTTGGGATTTTTTTTATAACAACTTAATGGAATTTTCATTGAATATTCGTAAATATTTTGAAAGAGAATCAAATTTATGCTGGCTTAATTTACGTACATAGCATACGATTTTCCTGTATTTGCTGTTGTTGTTTTTATTGTAATATTCTGCCAGGATTGCATTATTAGCGAAAATCTTTGGTTGTCAATACGTGTCAATGATATTTCAATCGAATTTAAATGGACGTAATGATCACTAGAGCAAAAAGGTAACAGATGTTAGGAGGAATTTGGTGTTGAACTCAAATTTGAAATCATGTTAGATCCGATTAAAATTTCTTTATAAAGTCATAGCGGAAAAGTAAGTTAAATCGTTTACCAAGGGAAACAACTTCATCACAGGAGTACAATTAATTGTCGCCTCGATGAATAGTTTCGACGAAAGTGAACTAACGTCCAAATTCATCTCCGCATCGGGAACGGATTCACTAAATACAAATGTTTCGCCACTGCAATGGATATGTTTAATAAATGTGATGAAAATGTTGCATTGCATCCTTAAATATTTTTCATTGCATCGATGAAAATGTTTAAGTTCTGCGATGAATGAGTTTCATTATAACGATGAATTTCTTTCGTTGATGCAAATGAGAGCTCACTGTTTTATTATTGTTTTGGATCACTTAATATTATAGTTGCATTGCTCTTAATTAACGTTTTGTTAATATATACATCTTTGAATCGCATGAAATAAACACGAGCTATTTTTTTTTGATAATTATACCTTCACCCATAGGTCTGAGGGTTTGTATGTACACGTTGAAAAGTCTTTTGTTGTTTGGATGCAAATATAACGTGTTTATAGCTTGTCGCAAATATTGCAGGTATACTTGTGTCCAAATACACTGAGTTTGCTATTCAATACTACATGTTCGAGACACAATGATTAATATGTTTGTGTGGCTCAAATGCGTCTTTGGTTATTGAAAACTACTGGCAACAAAAACGTGACAACAAAAAAACAAAAAAGCAGCAGATCTACAAATCATGAAAACAATGTTCTAAACATATACATGGTTCCTGTATAATGCTACAGAGCCCGCTTTTTCTGTGTTTATCACTTGACACAGAGAATAATGTAACGCACAGAAGGAGTCATGGTAGACCTAATGTAAAGTTTGAGCCAAATTCGGTTTGGGATTTTTTAAGACATTCGAGCCCTATCTGACTAGTCAACACGATAACTAACGTAAATCTTTACCGCTACAAAATGAAATTTTGTCAGTGGCTATTATTTGCCCATACTTAGTGTGGAATTGAAAATGTAACGTGTAACGTGTAAGAAATGTTTTCATGAATTGAAGATCTGCTGCTTTTTTGTTTCTTTGTTGTCTGCCACGTTTTTGTTTTCAGCAGTTTTCAACAAACGAAGCCATGTTTGGGTCACTCAAACTTATATTACAACATATTAATCATTGTGTCTAAAACATGTAATATTGAATAGTAAACACAATATGTTTGTACACAAGTATACTATATTTGGGGCCAGCTATAAACACGTTATATTTGCATGCAAACAACACAAAATGCTATTTTTCAGCGTGTATGCTTCAGCTTCTGTAGAACCTGTAAGGTAGTTTCCCGGAATGCCCCTGTGCATTGGAACCCACATGAAGTGAATCAGCCTTTCCAAAGTCTTCAGTAAGAACGATGGTAGGCTCATAGGTCTAAGGAGTGAAAGGAACAGTGCAAGAGGCTTTTCCCGCTTTGGGAATAAGCACCCCTCTAGTATCCTCCCATCCTCTAGGTAGGTATCTGAAGTTTTTACACGTGATGTATAACTTTGTCAGCTAGGGGACCAGTAGATCGACCACAGCCTGAAGTTACGATGGTGATGCTATATCGGTTCCGAGAGAATTAATGATTTTAAAGCTGCCGCTACTTTATTAAAGCCTGAATTTAGTAACATCTTCAATGACAACTTCTGATCTATGAGGAGTATGTTAACCTACAGTGATCTCTTCGTGAGTGAATTGAGTAAATCACCACTGAAGGTTTTCCACTGCCGAAAAGAGTTCCTCAGGTAATTTAGCGTCGTATTGCCTGACGCTAGTATTTTCCTTAGCCTCAACGCAGCTGTCGGTGGTACAATGGTTAGTGTGAGCGGCTCTTGTACATGAAAAGGTGGGCTCGATCCCTACTCAGACCACCTTACATTTCTTTCGTCGACGGTCATCTCTCGTAGTGATGGAGACGCTATCGAGTACTTACACCATGAAAAAGCTTCTCGCAATACTGTTTGAAACCGGAGTAAAACAGTAGCTCCCAATCAGTGACTGTTTGAATTTTGAATTTTATGACCGCCTTAGTTTTAAGTTAATGTACACTCTTGTTCACTCATTTAAATGCACTAAAAATTCCATATTCAGGAGCCTGTATATTTTGAAATTTGTAACCGATTGCAGAATTTTAAAATGGAAATGGAAGCTAGACATCTTGAGATATAAAAAAAATCATGACAATAGAGGTTTCTTAACTAACGAACTTTTTTTGAGCAATTTATAAAAAAAAGTCCAAAAAGTTTTTAAATAAGTGAACCGGAGTGTATTCACTCGAATAAATGTGTTAGTAAACACAGCAATGTTGTTGTGTTTTTTGTTGATTGGATGCAAATATAACGTATTTGTATCTTGCCGCAAATATAGTATACTTGTGTCCAAACACATTTTGTTTGCTATTCAATATTACATGTTTGAGACACAATGATTAATATGTTGAAAGAGATGTCTTTGTATCCCAAATGCATAAGTAGCTTTGATTGTTGAAAACTGCTGAAAACAAAAAATGTGAAAGACAACATTGAAACAAAAAAGCAGCAGATCTTAAATTCTTAAAACATTGCTTACAAACATATACATGTTCCTGCAATATGTTGCTGGGGCCTTTTTTCAGCGTATAGCGATTAAATTCCCAGCACTATAAAAAACAATCTAGTACTTTAATTTTAATTCTATACTTTAATTAAAGTATCCTATGCTTAAACTCAATTCTATTCTCCCCTATCACTGAATCCTTAAAAAATCATTAACTTTAAAAAAAAAACATCAATTGTAAACGAATCATAGGTTAATTAACCAATTATAGGTTAACATTACAAATCAATTGATGTGGCCTCTTGTTTTTTATAACACCCGAACTTCTGGAGGGGTTCAATTGCCCTCCTCATAAGCGGATTTGGTTTTACGGATACGCGTGGCAAGCAGAGTAAACACTTCACATCGTGTATGTATAAAAAATCACCCCGTAAAAAAACACGACCCGTAAAACACTCACTGACACACATAATATGAAATAAATTTGTTTAAGTGGCGCTTATCGGCGTATAAAATAATAACAAACAAATTAAGGGTGTTGTTTACCCCTCCGATAAACAACGCGATTACATGATACGCATCCGGATATATCAATAATAAAAAAACCTTCCTGACGCGGCCCCTAAAAAGTACTTAGGCACACACAACTACACACACAAAAAGTTAAGGGGATAAAGTGATTGGACAACAAGGGATGGGTACAAAAAAAAGAAAAAGAATAAAAAAACAACACGGATGTGGTTACATTGATTTTGTAAATTGAACAATCAAGTAGCGTTTCCCCCCGTGTCTGTTGTACCTTTATAAAAAATTGTGGTTAATTGCGTACATCCGTGTCCGTGTAGGGGAAAAAGGTAGTGAGTGTTGATAAGTATCCCAAATTGGAATGAGGGTAATTTCTTTACCCTCGAACTGACACTCATAATTGGTTGTGTTCCTCTTTTTTATATGATGATGTTTTTTTTATTATCATTACGATATTGTGAGACAAGTCAAGTCAGTCCCGCAGTGTTCGAAGTGTGAGGGTTTCTTACACCCTAAACTCCCATTGTGAGATATGAGTATTCGATAACATTGCCACAACCGAGACGAAGAGATGCAACAAGTAAGGATTATATGCAACATGCTCTTTATCTTGTATTTTATATTTTTTATATTTTATACAGTTCCCTTTCCCTGCGCTCTTCGTATGCAGTAGTTGAGGATTTGAAAAAGGATTTCAAAAAAAGGAGTATTAAAACAACCAATAGCACGTGATTCTTAAGACATAAATGTTATCCTTCTCTCTCGCATGGTGTAAACAAAGGATTAGATTTGGGAATGGGGTTTCCTGAGTCATTATTTACCATTTGTCTTGTATGTCTTTCAACACTTATGGGCAAATTTATTTATTTTTAAATGCCACTTTCTGTTTGAGATGTGTAATATTAGACAACAAATGGCTTGTAAGTAGCCGAAGTGTTGGAACATCTTTCGTAGTTTTCGTTGGTTTTAGATCATTAAGAATAGATTTGATATGTTATTTGAGTTGGAGTCGATGTTAGAGTTAGAGTTAGGGGGAGAGAAGCAATCCATTCTTCTTATTTAACACTTTCTGTTTGTTGTATCTTTGGAAAATCCAATGGATTACATGTGTTTTTCATTTATCAATTTCTTTTTCAAGTTCAATGTTTTATTATGTGTATCAGAAAAAAATCAAAAGGACATGCAACAAATGAATGAATCACAGTGGTGTACAATGCTTTGTTTTAGGAATTGTCTTCAAATTGAATGGTTTAAATGGAGCATCATTTTTATATTGACACTAGGCTGTCATTTTAACTCCAGTTCAGTTTCACCCCCCGAATACAAAAGGTGAATTGAATTGCTGAGTTATATCGCATTGTTCTCTAATCTGCACCGTTTACACCACCCACTTTGAGATAAGGCAGGAGGCAACTTGGTGCTGAGACCAATTTAGAGCAACTCCGCGTCGGGACCACATTATCCAAGACGGCGGCACAACACAAAAATTAAATTGACAGCTCTTGGTTTTGCCAGTTATGTACAAATTGTGGATGTTTTTGTAATAACTGAATCTTTAACTTGAATCAATTGGTCAAATCGGGCCAGTCGGTTTAATCGGCTCACATTTTAAACCGATGAGAGCCAATTATATCGGCGGCGGCGTGAGCTTCAAAAAATTTTAGGTAGCGGCGGCGCGTCGGAGAATATCCCATCGGCTTTCGTTTGTCAAGCAGTTGATATTGTTGTGTATGGTTTTACAATGGTTGCATTTTTTGGCACTAACCAGTGTTGCATCAAATCGTACTCCAGTTGTAAATGAGGTTAAAATTTAAACTTCAGTTTTTACCGATTGAAACTGTATCAGTAATCTCTGGGTTACGATGGGTTAACCGATTTAACCTTCGAAGTACGCTAATATTGGTCGGTGTAAATGCCGTATAACGGGTTATTTGAAGGTCCTGAAATCCAACAATGAATTAAATTTGAATTTTATATAATTAAAGCCATAATTAGGAATTACTATTATATTAATTTCAATATTTATTTACGTGTGTTGTTCTAAAATTGAAAACCGTAGTTAGTTTGGAACCCACTACCTTCAAAATGTACCCAAGTAAAATATCTCACATTCTAGTAGACAGCACTGGTTAATAGCTGTATTTACCTTAATAGAAATACCTCACACAGTAGACATCCCTGATCGTAAGCTGTAAAACAGTACGAAAGTTGACTGCACTAACTACTCTAAACACTTCAAATAGCAGTTGAAAGAGTTTTGAATGTTAGTAAAAATCATGGAAAAATAAATTTTCAGAAAACATTTTTTTCGTTATTTGTTGGATCGATCGTGCCTGTTCGTATTTGTCCCTGGTAGACAGATGTATGAACTGTGAAAAACAAATATAAAAATGCCTCGTATTTCGTATTTTTTTATTTCATGAAACTTGTGTAATTTTGGAGTATCAAATAAAAAATATATGCTTTTTAAAGCCGCAAAACAGTATGATTTTAAATATTCTTGTTTAAAGTAATATTTTTTATTTATTACCTATATAATTAACAAATATAAACAACAAAATTTAAGTCAATTCAGAGAAAAATTAATTTTTGGAATTCGCGGAAAATACTTGTCCAACCAATCTTTTTCCTTATTTATTGGATCAATGAGGACCTATTATTTTTTTCCTCTGTTAGACAGAGGTATAAACTGTTAATACCACAAATAAACAACATTACATGAGGTGTCAGGGGACACCCGGTTGTAACGAAGTTCCTTTCGCTACACAGGGTGATTCAGAAAGTTCCGGACTAATTTTTCCAGCGTATTCCTTGGCTCATTTCATGAAGAAAAGTCCACTAGGACCATGCCCGAAAATGCAAGGGGTGCGAAATGGCAGCGGGTTCAAAATTTTCGGATTGGGCTTGTTGGAAAGGTCTTTAAGAGGCCTTTCAGAATCAATAAAAAAAGTAGAAAAAAGTCAAATCGCCGAGATACAGAGCTTTCGGAAAAAAATGGAAAAAAAATTCACATAACCTCAGCAAGATGGCAGGTAACTCTGTTGAAAGATAGCCATACCTCTTACCTTTCCAAAATGTCCTAAACGAAGCCCAGAGGTCTTACCGTTCCAAAGTAATAACCATTTTACTGAAATGCAAAAATGTTTGTTTTTACATTATTTGTTTTTGTAAATTAACACGTTTAAGATTTTATTTTATTGAAATTTTCAGAAATGGTCATAACTTTGGAACGGTCATAACTCTGGACATCGTTTAGGTCATTACTAGTTAGTTCCAACACGAAAACAATGCGATAGATACTTTTTGTAAAATGATAAGCTTTTTTTAAGAACAATGTTTTTTATAGAATGTATTTTTTAAGTATATTTTTTTGTCGATTTTGCCGAAAAGCTCCTTTTTTATAAGCTTATGTTTTTTTTTAAGAAAAGGTACTATTATTAAGAAGAAGTACATTCTGGAAGAAAAACCAATAAGAGTATGCATTTTTTTAACAAAAGAAGTACTTTTTTTAAGAACAGGTACTTTTTAAAGAAGTGATACTCTTTTTAGGGAAAGGTTATTATTTTGAAGAAAAGGATAACTTTCAGAAAGGCTACTTATCTCAAGAAAAGGAAATGTGTTATTTTATTTTTAAGAAAAGGTACTTTTAAGAAAAGGAATTTATATGTTTTTTAAGAAATGGGAAATGGGAGAAAAGTTACTTTGTTTAAGAATATGAGAATATGAATATGTTTAAGAATAATTTTTTGAGAAAATTTACTTTTTTTAAGAAAAGGCACTTATTTAAGTAAATGTTATTTTTTTAAACTTCTTTCACTTTGGCTTTTCTAAATTTACTTTTTATTGGGTTCAAAACTACAATATTTACTAAATATTGGCTACAGGCTCCACCTAGAAAACTTCCCATTAAACAAGAAATTTCCTAGTTAGTCTCGACACAAACCACAGAAAAAGTAAACAATATAGTTGATAATAGTGGGCATAATAGTGTTAATAGTGCAAAGTGCGATTAGGAACTTCGTTCCAAAACACCTCATATGTCGTATTTTTTTATTCCATCAAAATTTTGTAATTTTTGCGTTTCAAACATAAAATTTGTACTTTTCAAAGCCGCAAAAAAATACTATATGAAATACCTTTGGTTGAAAATATATTTTTTATTTATTACTTAAATTTAAAAAAAAAATAAACTCGAGGTCAATTAAGAAAAAAATAATTTTTAGAATTTTTTTCCGTGAGCAACATCAAACAAATTTTTTGTTAAACCAGTTTTGCTTAAAATTATTCGAGTTTAGCGCCTTCTGTTGGGGTTACAAGAGTCAAATCCAAAAATTTTTTTCGTATTAATGTTGGTTTACAATCTTTCAAAATATATACATATATATATATATTTTTATCAATATTAAATACAATCAATTTAGTTTGATTTTTGTGCGACGGCCACAGTTTTCGCAATAACAATTCAAAAAAAATTGAATTTGCGTTACTAAATATAATGTAAAATGTAAATTGTTATTACGTTGCGGAATCGGATATCATTTCTAATGAATATGGGAATGCTTTTGATATTTGGAATTAGGTTGACTGCTGGCTATTCTTTTGTTAAAGTGTCAGGTTTGTGGCTTCGATAGGTGTTGCCTTGTACTTCTTTCGAATTCATAAACCTGTACATAGAAAATACATGAAAATCAAATTTGCCAGATATCAAATAATTGATTTTAAATAAATACAATTGCCACTGGTATATAATATTTTTTAAAATTTGCATTTCTGGAGGGAATTCAACTTAAACTACAAATTTTAATTGTAATCTATTGAATTTGTCCCATGTATGAAAACAACATAAACGCCATGAACTGATAAAATCTACCCATCCCTATTGGAAAACTCTTACAATAATTCTAAGACATTAGAATAACAAGGTTCTCAGTATATCAAAGTATGTTTGGAGAGAAAAACAAAATTGAATGTTTGTGATTGAGCAAATTAATATGGAAAATATGTAGTTAGAAGTTTGTTGCATTGGATATCTCGGTAAGAGATATCTTCATGGTGATATCGGTAATCGAAAGGTCATATCCAATTTAGTACGATGCGATATCCATATCATTTTATGAAAAATTGTCAGTTAGAACCTTGTTGTTCTAAGGTCGCGAATTAGCTGCATTTTAAATCATTGCAACATTGGTTGATTAGTGTTTCTCAGAATAAGTTCTTTATATACAACTTAACCTGTTTATCATTTTAGTTCAATTAATATCTACCAAAGACACAACACAGTAGTTTCCTCCAACTCACTGTGCCTCAGATTACACGTGGACCACAGACGAAATGCACCCACGTGCTTACCGCTTGTTACCCATCGAGCACAGCATCGAATGCAACACAACAAAGCCTGTGGTAGCACACACTCCTATCAAACGTTCTTCGTTCCCTGCCACAAATGTAATCCTTTACAGATTGTTGTTATCCCTACAATTGTCGACAAACGTTTGTCCCAATAAAAGTGTTACATTTCAACACTTTTACACCACTTCACTTCACTTCACTCCACACCATCCCGAGTCCATAAAACATAAAATGTGTCTTCATATTTCTTCACCATTCCAAAAATAACTTCCAACAATTTGTTGTTATTGCGCCAGAGATGACTTTAATTGGTTTCTTAAGTGTTGCCGGTAATTTCTCGGCTCCTGTCGCACGAAGCAGTTCCTCATTCATTCACATTTCCAAAACAATGGCATCTGCATTTACCTCTTCATCGTATGTACTATGTTTGTAGGTATGCATGGCTGTGTGTTGGCACTACTCCTTCTCCCTGCCTGACATTCATTCCTTTACGGGATACTTCCTACCAATGTTGAATCACAAATAATAAAAAGTATGGCGCACGCGTGTTTCCATCAAAGTTTTTTCTTCTTTTTCTTAAAATAAAAATAAAACAAAAGTCGTCGATTGTTTTTGTTGCTGTGGTGGCGGGGGAAGATTTGCCGCTTTTTTTCAATGGGAGAAGGGGGCGTATTTATAAATAAGAGGCTTGAAAGCGAAAGGTAGAGGTAACACAATGGAGGTAGTTTATAAATGATGGAGGGTCTGAGTTGTGCATTGGAGGGAGCAATTGTTGGTAGGCTGATCTTTTTGAGGGGAAAATGTGAAGCCATTTTAAAATAATGGGGGGAAATTGTG
The DNA here is from genome assembly GCA_963931995.1 of Phaonia tiefii. Lineage (NCBI taxonomy): Eukaryota > Metazoa > Arthropoda > Insecta > Diptera > Muscidae > Phaonia > Phaonia tiefii. The sequence goes on along the minus strand of OZ008367.1, from coordinate 353,999,664 downwards.
AACAGCTAATTTTTATATAAAATTAAATGGAAAAATAAAATAAATTTAAAGAACCACTTCTGCGGGTTTGAAACAAAACTTATCAAGACAAAAAACGAAAGCTTTTAGTACGACCAAATTACGAGTTAGGTTTGAACTGAAAGCTATGTGAATTAATTGTATTATTTTTAATGAACTTGAATTTTAAAAATGTTAAAAAAAATACAAATTTTGTTTCTGAAAGTCACAGACTTGTTCCTATTAAAGCCCCGTATTCAGTTCTTATGAACTTTTCATTCCCATAACTAAAGGGTGGGCCATGTAAAATTTAGAATTTGAAACACCCTGATATTTCGAAGCAGAATTTGGCATTTACGAAGTGACAGATTATTAGTTAAAGATTAGAAATTTGCGAAATGGGTCACTTTACGCTTGACGAAATTTGGGAAACATTGAAAACTTTGCTGATGTGTTAACATCTATAGGCACTGGTAGGGCAATCTATCAAAGTGAACACATGCAAACAACACACAGCGTTAACATCACATACGTGGTTGTTGTACAACAATATAGATCAACAATAGTCTTTGCCTGAAAATAAGTATGATGGTATTGATGTAGCGGCAGCGAACAAACAAGCAGGTCGTTGTCGCCAAAGTGTATTGAATTGTATAGAGAAATCATGGAACGAATTATATGACTCAAAAGCCCTGGCGACATCTGGCAAATGATTCAAAACGTATTACTCTCTTTTTGTTATAACTTGGTCCCTTCATAATTTTGATGTGAAACATTGATGCCTTTTGAAACATTTATGCTTTTTGTATAACGTTGTGTAATAACATTGTCGAAATGGTGCATTTATATTGAAATATTCTATCAAGAGAATAAGACTCCTTTATGGTCTTTTACTCAGACTCTCCACATGAGAGCGGAAAAGAGTGCAATAAGTGGCCGTTGGTGGTAAAAAATTCATATTGTCTGTCGAGCGATTTCCAATCCATTCAGCGAAGCGAAAACGCATCGTAAGGTCACGAGGCTTCAGTTCTTTGACTATTGGACTTTATAAACCGAGGTCTTTATGCAAAATTCTGCCGAAAGAAGTGCGAGAAATGTTCAATTGCTGCGAACGGTGCCCAGTTGATGCGATCACACTTCAGCTACAGCGGCCTTTACTGTCAGACCCACTTTTGCTGACTCCTTTTCAATTCTCGAAAACACCGGACTAACTTCTGTAATTGTGCGCCCAATGATATCTACATCATCAGCATACGCGAGCAACATGTGACTCTTGCTGCTGATGGTTTTATTCATGTTGACATCAGCTTTTCTGAGAATAATCTCTATTAAGATGTTAAAGAGATCGCATGATAGGGTGTCAACTTGTCTGAGGCCTCGCTTAGTTTCGAAAGGTTCGGTAAGATCCTTACCAACTTTCCCTGCGGATTTAGTGTTCGTCAGGGTCATCCTGCAACGGCGTATGAGTTTTGCAGGAATACCAATCTCAGACATTGCTTCGTAGAGTTCGATTTGTTTTTCGTGGGTCTTTTCCAGGATTTGGCATAGCGTGAAAATCTGGTCAGTTGTCGATTTTCCAGGCCTAAAGCCGCACTGGTATGATCCAATCAGGTCAGAGATAATTGGTTTTAGTCTTTCGCACATTATACTTGATAGAACCTTATATGCTATGGATAAAAGACTTATTCCACGGTAGTTGGCACAGATACTCGGGTCACCTTTTTTAAATATGGGACATAGTACACTGAGACTCCAATCGCCGGGCATGCATTCATCTAACCAAATTTTGCCAATGAGCTGATGCATGCACCTTATCAGCTCTTCGCCGCCAGCCTTAAACAGCTCCGCCGGTAATCCATCGGCCCCTGCGGCTTTGTTGTTCTTAAGCCGGGCAATAGCTGTTCTGACCTCGTCTTGGTTAGGAGGGGGCAATCGACGTCGTCGTCCAAATTTAGATCGATTGTCTCGTCATTGAATACCTCAGGTACCAGTAGCGCAGAGAAATGATCTCTCCATATTCCCAACATACTCTGCACATCTGTGAAGAGATTTCCTCCCTTATCTTTACAGAAGAGGGGCCCAGAACCATGCCTATTATTTCCGTTTTTAACTTTTCGGTAGAACTTTCGGGCTTCGTTCTTCCTTCTGTATGACTAAATTTTCTCACTCTCGCGCTTTCTCCACTTCCATTTCTTACGCCTAAAGAGACGGTTTACCTCCTTTCTATTCTCCTTCTACCGCTCAGTCGCAGCTCGCTTTGCAATTGTCTGAAGCATTGCTATGCGTGCAGCGTTCTTTTCATCATTTGCAATGCGACAATCTTCATCGTACCATGGTTTGTTCCGAAGCTGCTTTTCAAAACCAAGTACGGTTGTTGCGGCAGTTTTTATAGAGTCGGAAATGGGTTTCCACTGCGCTTCAGGATCGTTATCGGGAGTGGGTGGGTTCTGTGCCAAAAGTTGCGAGAGCTTCCTTGAGTAGGCTGTGGCTACCTCTGGTAATTGCAGCTTTCCGATGTCCAGCTTCCTCTGCGTCTGGTTTTGTACGATTTTCGCTCTACTTAATCTTGTGCGATCCTTTGCTGCTACCAGGTAGTGATCAGAATCAATGTTAGCTCCTCTGCTCACTCGTACGTCCATTACACTGGATGAGTGCCTTCCATTAATTACCACGTGATCAATTTGGTTCTTCGTTCTTTGATCAGGGGATACCCAAGTAGCCTATGGTGAAATCTTGTACCACTAATGACCACGTTTTTTACCGCGACAAAGTCAATCAGTCTCATACCGTTTGCGGAACCTGTCAGCATGTAGACTGAAATTGTCAATAGTTGGACGAAACACATTCTCCCTGCCTATTTAGCATTAAAATGTCCTAGTACAATCTTAATGTCTTGGCCAGGGTAGCGGTCATACGTTTCCTCTGGGAGCTCATAGAATATGTCGTTGGCATCATCATCCTTCTCTTCTGTCAGGGAATGCACACAAATTAGGGAAATATAAAAATATTTTGCTTTTATGCGGATTGTGGCTATATGTTCACTCACAGGATTAAACCTAGAGACTATATGTCGCAGTCGTTTGCCAGCTACAATTCCGCAACTAAATTCATGTTTTTTCTCATAGCAACTGTCCATCGCATTTCCTGGATTGCAGTAATGTCAGCCTTATAACTTTCGAAGCCATCTGCCAATTGGATACTTGCACCGGATCTATATAGATTTCTCACATTCCAGGAGCATATCCGTAAATCGTGGTCCTTATAACGTTTGCGGGGGTCGTCAACAAATAGGGGTTGTTTATGTTTTCTGTTTCGTGCTTATATTTTCACTGCCATTATAAACGGTGGCGGGTTTTTGCACCGGGTGTTTGCATTTTACCTACTGCCAGGATATTTGACTGCAGCCGCCCATTATGGATCAGACGCTGACAGGATGCAATATGTCGAACCTGATTTTCTTTCTTTTGGTTTTTTTATCCGCTGTTGGCCCATATGTTTGGCTCATCCGTCTTCTAAAGGACAAAAGAATATGCTTCAGTGACATCAGTCACCTACTAATTTGGATCAGAAACATATATATTATAACACATTTATCATTGTGTCTCAAACATGTAACACTGAATAGCAAACTTAATTTGTTTGGACACAAGTATACTATATTTGGGGCAAGCTCCAAACACACGTATTTGCATCCAAACAAGAAAATATACAGATTGTTCAGCGTGTAATGACTGTTTTAGACAGTCAGTATAAATAGAACGATTCGCGGAGAGAGAAATGGAAGGAAAAGACAATTTGAATGAAATCGTAAAATCATTCTGCTTTCGACTTAAACTATCAGTTTTGGAGAATACATAAACAGCTGTTTCCAAAATGGCAAACAAAATACAACAGTTTGAAAATAAAAATAGAATAGAGATAAAGAAAATTATGAACAGCTATTTAGCATCCGAATAAATAGCGACTTAGTACAAGTTTTTATTGCCATTTTGATTGTCTTGTTCATTTTATTCAAAATGTAACTCTAATCGCATCAATTTGTGAGGAAAACCTAGAAATGGGAGAAGTCTAATAGATCTGTAATTTGTTTTCTAATTTTGAACCGTTCTCATCAAATGCAAATTTTGACATCTCTAACGATTTATCTACTTATGATAGTCTAACATACCCTTAACGTAATCTTATTGTATTAATCCAAGACCCTTAAATATCAACGCTGAAATGTCAATTATTTCAACAACAAGACCAGAAGCGTTTTTCCTCAATGTTCTTTTTTTCCCCGTGCTATTTGACAGTGTTGATAATGACGAATTTAAGTTTTGGGTCCTTGACAAATGAAGAAAATTAAATAAGACATCTTTATTTATAACAAAAAACTAAATTATTTCCAATTCATTTGATTACCAGCTGCAAATGTTGTAAATTTTCGCCAATAATTGAACACATTTTCTCCCCAAACTATTGAACGGAAATGAAAGGGTACAATTTCCAAATGAAACCACACAAAAAATGTATACCTTTCCCTAAGCAAAAACTATCCAAGGCTTGTAACACAAAAATACACTGACTGATCTTCATCACATCCACCACAAATTCTCATTGAAATTTGAACTCAAAATCTAATGACTGGACAAAAATGCAAACAAACAGCTGGTGATGGCGGCACCTTAACCTCAAACATTGATGACCACAGAACTGAGGAGGAAAGAAAGGGCATATGCATAAAGGAGTAAATGAAAGGATAATAAGAAACACTTCAACGAAAACAAACAATTACAGCGAATAGCAAATAAGATTGGGAAAAACTGCAAAAGCAAATACTAAAAAGGATCCTCTTTCTGTTTTTCACAAAAAAAAACTAAAATAAAAATAAATATAAAATATGAAGTAGGAAATTTGAATGATAGATGACTAATGACAGATGGAATGAGAGGGGGGAGCGAGTTCGAAATCTGACATAGTGGTATAGACATCAATATACATTGGTTACAGTGTTGGCAAAAAAGTCACCTGCTTCTGTTTAACTCTTAAATAAAATGCCAGAAACTTTTGTTTAAATATGACAAAATGTCACTTTGAAATCAGTATTGAAAATTTGGCAATTTTTAGGATAATTGTTGTATGAAAATGCCATGAAACCAGGTGAAATATTTTGTGGTCCTTTATAATGCAGCATGATTTACAAAATGAAAGGATTGCTTTAAGGGACAGAATGGAAAACAATTGAACATTTCATCAGTTTTTGGGTAATACATTTAGTGCGACTGTAATGGTTTAGAGAATAACATGCAATCTGAAGTAACCGCAACTAAAAGACTCGGTTGACTCAATGAATCGGTTGCAGGACTGTGTGGTGGTTGAAGTATGTAAAATTATCATGTAAACTGAATTGCTGTAAATTCATTTATCACTTCCCGCATAATTGAATATGGGCAGGAGTGGGTGACACCTTTGCATTTGCCAAAGGACATGAATTGTATGGTTTTTAAAGAAATTAAACTGGCAACTGTTACTTTGACTATATATGAATTTGAATTTGTAAATTCATACATGTTACATAGAAAAAAACAAATCGCCATCTTGAACACAGCTTCATCAAACGTGACCTACCCTAAACCTTTCATTGCTGCTACATAGAAAATGCATTGCAGCTATGAACAGTTTCGTACATCAGGCAATATTTTGGTTACTGCATTTAATATTTGCCTTGTGGTGATGAATGTACTTTATATCTTAGCTCACTTTTGATGAAACTTTTTAATTGATTGAGTATTTTAATATGTGTAAATACTAGAGATGTGCGATTAATTGATTAATCACGCAACCTGATTATTCGACATCTTAATTAATCATATTTACGATTAATCGATTCATCTGAATTTTTATTAATCAATATTTATGATTAATTAATTAATTAATCTGTGTGGCTTTGTAGCGAATGAATATATTGTAATTTTCGACAAACATCTTTCGGACTATTAACAACAATCATGAAAATCAGGGTTGTATTCTGCTAAAACAGCTATATTCATATTAGAGTTAGACAGTAGATAGGAAACTGTTATAAATGAACGCTGGACTTAGCAGTGACTAATCTTAAAATACATTCTAGTTAGATACTCGTTCTACGGAGTCTATATAGAGAGACTTAATTTTCATTCTCAATAATGGGGGAAAGTTTTCCATTACACGCAGAAAGGATTTGCGGAAGGTTGTCTAAAAATCAGTGTATTTAGACCGATTCTGAGCGATTATGTTGAAAAGAGAGAGTTGTGCGCTTTTCTATTTTACGGCTTACTGCTTGGGACCTATACTTTTAAACCGATTCAGAATCTCCTTATGGGACATCATGAAAAACAAAGTTATTTACGAAGTTGAAGAGATCACTCGATTTTAATGTTTCAATTTGTAATGGCATTTTCGAGAATTTCGAAAGGTATTTGCGAATTATATGAGTAAATGTGGTTTCCAATACCTCAATCGTAGCAGTTTGAACCATGCGGGCTTAGGACTTTGCGAAGACTCGGAGGTGTGTCATCACATGATCTGGTCGGGCAATTTAGCGGACCGAAGTGTGAAATTAACTGTTTACTGAATAGTTATCTCAATAATGCCATGGTTTTACGGAGCAGCAAGTAGTACCGTCTTGTTGGAACCACATGACGTCGAGTTCACTGTGATTCCACCAGCTCATAAACCACACCAAAACTTTGTTTCGTCCAGATGTAATGGCTGCTCTTGAACCCTCGATTGTAATTGAAGTTAGTGATGATATTTGATAATTTTCGAGGGGACTTTTTGTAGTCTTCCGAAAGTACTTTTTTCGACGTAGGAGTACTTTTATAAAATAATTAAATAAATCTGTATTTACACCGAAAGATTAACGGACTGTTTGTAGAACATATAAAAAAATGTATTTAATCTGAGTACGGTTTGTTAATCTTTTGGCGGAAATGCAGTGAAAGCTTTAGTAAGCCTCAGGCACACATATATTTCAGTCAGATTACACAAAAGATTACAATAAATAAATCTTGGCAGTCAGATTACGCAAAAGATTACAATAAATAAAAACAAAATCCTGCAATTACTACTGCTTCTACGTGTACCTTACATATTTTGCCAAAGTTGGTGAGTCAAATCCGAAAGGACTCTTATTGGACCAAAAGCAGTTGGGGACTTATTGCAATCGAAAGGAGGTAAGAAGGTCCTTATCCACTACAAGTATGATCCCTGATTGAAGTAGCTATTAAGCGTGAACTAGGCTTAATTACTGAACAATTTTCAAGATTTCAAGAGCTCAATCACTAAGCGGTGCCGGGCTAAGTCTTTTCCTGATGAACTATCAAACAACGATGGAACAGAAAAAAAATACAAGTTTCAAATTTTGATCTGTTGTAAAATTCCTAATGGAAAAGTACCTCTAAATCCATATATGCTACTTCATCATTTGGCTCCTGTTTCCGTCACTGCATTTCAACGGCGCCTTCGATCTAATGCTCACAGTGTGGGCATAAAGTAGGTCTATCATATGTAAATATATGGAGATATTTTCTGTAACAGCTATGGTCTTTAAGAAACTGGATCTTGTAGTGGTTTGTGTTTCCCTTATGTGTCTCTTGTGTTTGATGTTTTCCTGTTTGTGTTTCCACTGCTATGTTGGAAATGAGGTGATATAATAATAATTTTGAAATTTTTTAGCCTGTTGCCATTTTACACGCAAAGAAAAATTTGTTTCGAGGTCTCTATCGCAAAAATGTACTTTCGTCGCACAAAATATGGCAACGTTGATGGCAAAAATTGAAATGTTTCCCCCAATTAAACAAGAAATACGTTTATCGTGAAAGTAGTTTGTACTGTTGTAAACGAACTTATAAAGGATTGCCCAATAGGGATGGGTAGATGTGGAAATTTAGTAAAACAAGCTGCGTGTAATAGATCAACAATTTTTTTGTTTGAAACGCCATTATGACATTTATCAAATGGCCTCCTCCGCAGCTTCGCTGTGTGTCTCGCATCCGAGAGGTAACATTTTCGATGAATTTGGAGCATAGATGAGAACCGTTTGTGGCTTATTGGTACAGACATGCGACTTAATGTCACCCCACAACAAAAAGTATAACGAGGTCAACTAGCACGATCTCGGCGACCAGTTCATGTCGCCTATGCGGGAGATATTCATATCGTCAATGCTCAGTGTGACATTACCTGTGTGACTCGTAGCGCCGTCCTCTTCGAACTACATATACTTGTAGCAAATATAGTATACTTGTACCCAAACACATTGTGTTTGCTATACAATATTACATGTTTGAGACATAATGATTGAACCAAATGCGGATTTGTTTGTTGAAAACTGTTGAAACGAAACAGACAACATTGAAATAAAAAAACAGAAAATCTTCAATTCATGAAAATAATGCTGGCAAACATGTACATGGTTCCTGCAATATATTGCTGGACCCGTTTTTTCAGCGTGCCACAAAAGTCCAGTTCTTATTGCTTAAAGTAATCCAAAGGGAATGCACAAAAGATCCAGACTTCATTTTGCCCAGACAGCCGAAGGATATAAATTTTGAAAACACAATGGTATAACTCAAGTTGATGATTGAAAAAAAAATTAATCTCTGTATATTTGATCAAATTTTATTTTGTCCAATTAGTAATAATGGTTTTTTGGTCCGTGTCTCATTGTTTGCTAAAGGAAGCAAAAGGAGCACTCTAATCCTTCCCATGTCAGTAGACATACATTTAAGCCGCTGATTCGACCTGTTGTGCGACCTAAGTTTACCCTCCTAATTTACTATATCCCTTATAGGAATTCGGTGCTATTCAGGAAATTCCTTAAGTTGTTCCAGTTCATACCCACAAGTTTGGTCATGTCCGGTTACGTACTGTCCGAAAGATATCTGGATCTAGCTTGTGTGAAGGCCGGGCAGTAGCATAAGAAATGCTCCATCGTCTCATCGTCCTCCATGCATGCCCTGCACTCACTGTTCGCAACTAGTCCAATACGGTACAGGTGGGGCTGTAATCCCGAATGCCCCGTTAAGATCCCATCATCTTGTGGATTTGTTCCACTGGACTATATGTGACGATTCCGCCCATTTACTCAACTCAGCCTTTGTCACCCCAACGGGTTTCGCTCCATCTAGGCTCACCGTTTGGAGTTTCCTGGCTTTCGTTGCCAGGAGGTTCGCTCTCTCCTTGCCGAATACTCCGATGTGCCCGGGCACCCAGATGATGTTGAGTCTGCCGTGCATAGAATAATTGTTTATCATCTTCTTACAGTCAAGGACCGTTCTAGAGTTGACAGTTTCCGTTGATATTGCCTTGATTGCCATTTGGCTATGCGTGAAGATATTTGCCTCGGCTTGATTTGTATTATCACCAAGCCATTTGATACACTCCGTCATCGCCCGAACTTCCGCTTGAAAATTTGTATTATGATCCGGGAGGCATAGATGGGATTCGGTTGCTGGATTTTCAATGAGGAATCCTAGACCCGTTCTTTCTCCTACCTTTGAGCCATCCGTATAGTAGCGAGTCCCATTAGGCATTTTTTTGTTGGACCCTCGTCTTCGATAATTTTGTCTTTAAATGGCAAAGATTAGAGAACAAGGATATCGCTAACCTGGCCGCGATAAACGGCGTTACTACTCTTACAATTTTCATGAAAGTGTAGCAACTTCATTCTCTCAATTGAGGGATTTTGTGAGAGCGTCTACATGAAATTAGAAAAGATTTTATTCTAGCCATGAGTTGTCTGCCGCAGTGAATGTTCGTGACGATTTTTCCCAGCCATAAGAATCCTATGTAAAAAAACGTCGTCGTCTCTAGCGAGTTTGATTATGTTTGGAATCTATAGATGTTAGCGCTGTAAGATATCAGCTGTGAATTTTATTATTGTTTTTGTGCAGTGTAATTTATCAAATTATGGTGGAAAGCAATCAAAAAAGACACCGTGGGATGAACTTCCGAGTTGCCGAGGAATGCAGCATTCTTCGCACTGGCACCGATTTTCTTGATTTTGCAACTTTTGTTGATTTCAGGCAAAAATCAAGAAAATTTGCTTGATTACGTTTTGACAGACGACGAAAAATCCGGTATTTGTTCTTATTTGTCTAGGAATCAGGAAAAAATGCTTGATTTGCTTTATGCAACGCTGTTTTATCTCACACTACGAACGAATAGTATATTTGTTTACAACCATTTCAATCACGGCGCTTCGATGTGGTGGTACCACTAGAATTATTTAATTATTGCATTTCTTAGGTATTTATTGTTTCTCAAACATATATTTTTTATACTTTTTTTTACTTTTGTTCCTGGAATACATTTGTGCTGAAATTGATTGTGGAAAAATACCAGACAAAGCAAAATGCCTATTGTTGTCGGTTTGGTGTGTTTGTTGTCGTAGTAACGCTACCTCGTCAATACGCATTGACTTTCAATAAAATCAGGAAAACCCCAATGCGAACAATTCAGATTTTGTTAGGACATTTGATACGAAATCAGGAAAATATTTTGTAGTGCGAATGAGCTAGAACATTTACTTGTTGACCTGGTGGAAGAGCGCCAGTCAATTTTCAAAAACCACATACTTAAATCATAACAATACGACAATAAAACAACTGTTGTCAACAGTTATGAGCTGTTTGCATTTATCAATCCGATAAACTACTAATCGGCGTTAGATCTCCTGTTATCGGCCGGATAAATTTTAAGTACACATTGAAAAAACGAAATTCTGGTAATCGGCAGTTTATCGTTACGACAAAAGATAACCGTAAAATGGGAGAGTGGCCCATGCTATAATTAATTACATTGATTGGTCTAAACCACATTTATAACTGTCACTAGTAACAATAGCTATAAACTCATTGAACTTTACGGCAAATACAGAGAACGGACCCTGTGCCCTGTAAAAACTAAATAAAAAACATTAAAAAATTAAAAATTTAGTTGGCGCAATGCGGAGTTGAATCTGGGTCACTCGGCAGCTCCCGTTCTCCGGATAGATGTTCTACAGTCATCACAGGTTTTTTGCTTCACAGAAAATGAGATATTCGTTTGCTGCGACATTACTTTGTTTAAAATTTCAATTGTGTGGAATGATCTTTGTTTACATATTGTTAGTAAAATGCATAGAACTTTATGAAACAAGAATGTCTACTAAATTCCTTGGTAAAGTAAAAAAAAAACATCTGTTCGCTTGGAATACTTCAAGTCACGTGATACTTTTTTTCGGAATAAACCAAATTCGAACTCTTAGTGTATGATTACTTGTACTTATTTCAACAAATAGTCAAGATTAATAAAATCTCCATACACAATGCTTTCTTCAAAAGGCCCCTTGTCTTATTTAGTTCCTAAAAATTTCGAGAGGCGTTCTTAAAGTGGTTAGCTTTTGGTTGACACCCCTACACTATATTTAGTAAATACAACAACATATCATATAAAAATTATATCAATTTCTTTCGATATCATCTTTCAAAAATTGCAATTGAAAAAACCACATTCAATCCAGTGAAATTAAATTCCTATTTCCGCTTCAGAAATATCCATGACCCAGTAACTCTCCTTGCATATAAATACAATTTTGGTTTTTACATTTACAAACTAAAATCAATTGTCATCATCTTAACTGTCATGTGGCTATCAAATGTTTGACATTTCGTATCAGAAATCAAAATCTTTGCACATCCCAATTGTGGAGAGTTTGTAAAAATGATCTATGATCACCTGTTTTTAAAATTTCCTAAAAACTATAAAATACTCAAATTACTTTGACATGTAATGAAACTCATTTGTACAGAGAGAGAGAGAAAAAACACAACAAACTAGAAAAATAGAGAAAATCCTTTGAAAAATGTAAACAATGACAATGAAAACCAATGAACAAACTCCTTTTACGAGGGTTGTTATAAGAAACTAAGCAAACATAAACATGCATTGTTAGGGTAAAAAAAAATATCTGTATTTTATGCGGACATAGTGGTTGGAGAGACAGAGGATGTTAAAATAAACAGAAAGCGTTAAAATACAACAATATGTATAAATATGTTGTTGTCTTTTGGTATTGAAAGATTTGATTAAAATCATACGTTCTTGTTTTTTTAAAATAATATTAGATTACAATGATGGACAATTAGTCTATAGCCAGAACCGCTGTCCTTTGAAACTAGCGTTTCTTCTGAGTCAAAATCTGAACTGATATCATTTCAGAATATACGACGTCTTTCCGGTATTTAAACCTGTAATATTTTACACACGATTTGATCTCTGCCTTAGGGTTATGAAGCAGGAGCTTAAAATTCCCGTAATTTTTTTCGGAATCTAAATAGTTGCTACTAATAGTTGCTTAATATGTTATATAGAGCCTGTGCCAATCGGTATCAAAGTGCACAGGTTAGTAAAAATATAACATTTGCGTGGTGAATAAAATTTCACTAGCCCATGGGGCTAGTTAATTTTTTGACAAGTGGATGGAAATTTTTGACGTTTAACAAAAACACACCAGCGGACAAACAAGTTGTGTAAAGCGAAACCGAATTTCCGTCGCTGCCAATATTTTAATTGCGGTGAGGCACCGCCGAAATTGTTTAGATACTAATTTAGATGACGCTGACTGAATCAATTTTAATAAATATATTTGTCAGTTTTTTTTGTATTTACACGCATATTCATATTTTGTAATAACATAATTTTGGTTTTAAAATTGTTTTTAATCATCGGTTTGACCCAACGCCGTTCGAAATTTTTGTCCCTCGCCGCCGCCAAGTTTTTATGTCGACTTGTACTTCTGTTCATCATATATTTGTAAACAAAATAAAGAAAGACATTTGGAGCAATTTGGAAGAAATTTTCTAGCAATTTGGAAGAAATTTTGCAGAAATTTTTTGGAAAATAATTGGTAAAAGCAATTAAGACTTCTTCTTATGATAAAGCTGTCAACATTTACTTTTGTCAAAAAGATATCGATTGGCACAGCAAAAATGGGAATTTTTCTCACCATAACAAATTGTTTTTCACCATTTCACCATAGATACCGATTGGCACAGGCTCATACACGCTGAAAAAACAGCCCAGAAACATATTGCAGGAACCATAGATCTTCTGCTTTTTTAGATCTTCTGCTTTTTTGTTTCTTTGTTGTCTGTCTCATTTTTGTTTCCAGCAGTTTCCAAAAAGAATACCACATTTATATCACAGAAATATATATTATAACCTATTAATCATTGTGTCTCCAACATGTAATATTGAGTAGCAAACACAATATGTTTGGATACAAGTATACTGTATATGTATGTATATTATACAAAATCCAAGCGAAATGTTGTCGACAGAAAAATAGACAATCAAGCATTGACATGCAGTAGCTTCATTCCAAAGAAAGAACAGTAATTTAGTAAGTAACAAATTTAAAAAAACGTTTGGGATAACTGAAATTTGCCATTTTTCTAATGAGAGCACAGAATACGAAGAACGTAAATTTCTCTCATTCTGACCACTCGTTTGGCATACACACTCACGCATAAAATGTGATCACACACTCTAATGCTTCTACCTTGTCAATATATCTTGGATGGACAATTGACGAGTTGTAGACAAAATAGACAAAAATTCCAACTTTTTGTAAAAGAAACTTTATGGGTAAAACCAAAATCATAAAAGTTGGAAATTTAAACAAAAAAGAGCTTATGGAAGCCATAAATAAAAGTTTTAATTACATCTCGGTTGCTGTAAGCAAAATAACAGTTGGTGGAGCCGTTTTTCATTTCTCGAAAACGTTTCTTCAGCTCTAATTTTTCATAACTCGTTTACTGCAAGTGTTTTTCAGTTCTCGCAAACGTTTTTTAGTTTCGAGCAACTACAACTCGGTCGCAGTAACAGAAGGAACAGTAGACGGAACTGTTTTTCGTTTCTCACAAACGTTTCTGTCAGCTTATATTTTATGTATAACGCGTTTGCTGCAAACATTTTTCGGTTCTCCCAAACGAAATGACATGTTTGGATTAACAGAAGCTCGTTTCTCCCAACTGCAGTCCCCAAACGAACTTCAGTTATCTGAGATTTCGTTTGGGAGGAACCAATTTTTTCTTTGCGTGTACCTATCATACAGTGATCAGTGATTACACTGACAAAAATAGAATTACGATATTGTTCCTGGGGTGTTATATCTAGTAACGTTTGAGGTCATTATTTTGCTAAGTATGTAGAGAAATGTGGCCGCCGGTGGTGCAATGGATTAGTGTGCGCGCCTCTTGTACATGAGATCCTGGATTCGATCTCTGCTCTGACCATCTTACATTTCTTTCGGAAAAAGCACCGTCCCGAATCGGTGTAAAACTGAAGATCCCAATCAGTGTGTATAAAACTAGAAAGGGCGCAACACACTGATTGTGAGAAGCTCTTCGCTGCACTTTCCTGGATTTTTGTGGGAAAGTACGAGTATTTTGTTGCTTATTAGTTTCTAAATTACCTGTTGTTATCGATAACTTCTCCTACAACCCTCGTTTGCTAAACTCGTACTTTTTTACTATTATAATAAGTCAATAGCTCGCCCACAGGTTGTTTTCCTAGCAATTCCCACACAGTCGCTCCTTTTTTTCTGATACTTTTAATCTCTTTTTACGGTGATCATTGCCAGACAAAGCAAGACATTCATCTCTTATCTTTTCCCAACTAAAGATCCGTAAAAAACTATACGTTTCACCACAAGATGTCCTAGAAACTCTTGTAGTTGTCATACCTGTTTTTTAAACACTTCTGGCACCAATAGGTTTTTTTTTTTGGCTTGAAACAAATATCAAATTTGCCGAAAAATTTCCTAGATTTACGATGTCGATTGACAAAAGATCTGTCTGTGCTTGTGCAGAGAATGAGCGATATAACCGAGGAAAACCAACCCTTAGGTGGTGTTTTGACAAACACATTTATCCTTGTGTGTTGTTGCTAATGTTTTTCTTCTTTTTTGGCAATTTCTATTTTTTGGGTACTCCATTGTTGGTTCCTTTATTTTTTGGGATTTATTTGGAACGAATTTTTTTGGGTTTCCACCCCTCTCTCTCCAACCACCATTGCCACCACCCCATGTGGGTATTGAATTGCACAGCCAGTATCGTGTTTGTGAACTGGGAAATGAATGAACGTGTAGAACGTAGGATGAATGAATGAATGGATAGATGGATGGATGGCTGGCTGGCTGGATAGGCGAATGTTTGGGTGATTTGGGCAATGTTAGTGGGTATATTTTGTATATAGAGTTTTGTATTTTTATTTTTACCAAATTTTTTTTATTAGCATTTTGGTTGTACACTGCGACACACACACAAACATTTGGTTTTATATATATGTAGCTGAGTGGAACTGAAATTGAAAACAGTTTAAGGGTTGCAAAATGGAAATATTTTATTTGTCATATACTGTGCTACTACTGTAGAGGAAAGTAAATGTTTTTTTTCCCTTTTTTATATGTATAAATTGTTATTTTATTGGTAAATTTTGTTGCCGTTGAAAATCGACACTCACACATTCATATAGTAAGGGGATATAGTAACCCCCACCCCTCCCATTATATTTCACCCTCAGACCCGTATATTTTTTATATTCAGTTTTTTTATATTTATTCTTTTTTTTTTTGAGGTTATAAAAAATTATGTAAAGTTTTATGATTGGTTGATTTGGTTGTTTCCGCTTTAGCCGGAAGTTAGAGTGGTTATGAGTGTGTGTGTGGTGGAGTGGTTGGAACAAGACCCCTGAGTTTTTTTTCGGGCTTAACATGTTATGGCTTTTGGGAAGGGATTATGTACTGTTGCATTTACTGGAAATTTTGGGTGTTTGCTGTCATTGGAGGTTTGTTAATTGGTTGGCTGACCTTCGGTGAAAGGATTGTTAGTTACATGCCGCCAGTGATGCTGTGGTAAGAGTTCACAGCAACGTTTTTGGGTCTTCAAGGTCAGTGTGCATGTCAACATCATACAGACATTGTTGACCAATGGAATAACATTAAAGGCTTAGAGTTCTGATGTGATTTTTGTGGAGAAATGAAGAAGGTATTTGTAAAATTTAAATGGTATTGGGATAAAATATCCTGTACCATTAAGTAGGTTACTTGTGGTTTTCTGTATATAGTTTTTCTCGATTATATTTTGATATCAATCAATTGTACACATTAACAGGTTTGGAAAGTTCCACTATAGGTTGGTGGCATAAAAGGACGACAGGGATTAACATCAAAAAAAAAAAAAATTGGGTCCCATTATATCCCATGAAGGTGCGAGGATTCGGGAGAGCTTCTCCTAACCAGTGAGCTAACTGTGCGCTTTCTAGTTTAACACTCACTGAGTGTGACCGAACGTGTGGGTTCGGAAAGGTATTTTGAGAAGCTTTTTCATGGCTAAGTGATCGATAATGTCGCCATCACTAAGCGAGGTGACCGTCGTCGAAAGAAATGCGAGTTGGTCAGAGCAGGGATCGAATCCACGTTCTTATGTACAAGATCCGCGCCGGTACAAAGTAAAATCGGTACTTAATATTCTTCTAAGAGGATAAATCTGGAAAGAAAGTGATCTGATAGAGTTAGAGCTCAATGCAGATGAAATCTTTAAGATGTTTGTACCAAAGAGAAAGTACTACAGCGAAGATGCCATCAAAAATTTATCGATATTTTATACTTCACTCACGGCTGCAGGATCTTGAGTCTAATCGATGAATCGGGGTATATAATAGACGCTCAGACCGCTAAAGGTATGCAGTACTTTTCTTTATCAAATATGTTTTGCACACAATAATAGTATTGTTGCAAACTGCCACCTATATCGCACCCTGACTACAAAAGAGTCATAACCCAAATTTAGAAATTTTCAGAAGTGACAAATAACTGAGTTTGTTAATTAAAATATGAATGCAATAAAAGGACGACAGCTATTTAGGTTAGGTTAGGTTGAAAAGGAAGCCCGTCATTTGAGTTAGAAACAAATAACGAGTTCACCCGAGGCTGTAATTTCGGCCCATTGTAGTTCCCTTATAATGAATTGAAAGGAGAAAGGAATAGTTGAAGAGAAGGCGAAGAAAGTAGGAGATAGGGTAAGTTAAAGGAGAAAGTCTAGCGCAAAAAATATTTCTCAGTTGTCCACCTGTGCTCTGCTGAACCAGCGAGATTTTTCTATGAATTTGACGAGGGGTTTAATTGGAGCATCTGCTAGGACATTGAGGTTTTCGAAGAGCCTGTCCCCCGGAAAGGCTACACGATACTCTTGCAGTTCTCTACATGAACAAAGCAAGTGCTGCACTGACTCCTCCTCGTCTTTATCTAAAAAACTTCTGCTGAAGTCTTCATATAGAAGTTTTGTACGTGCATACATGTGGCCTATCACGCAGTGTTCAGTTATGACTCCTGTGACAGAGCTGAGTGTGTTCTTCCCAAGGGAGAGCAGCCATTTGGTACGTGTTCCATCAATGGTCGGCCAAAGAGATCGAGCTATCCTACAGTTCTGTTCCGATTCCCATCTCGACTTGAGTAACGCTACTCCCAGTTCGTCGATTTGGTTCCTCAATTTCACAAACTGAATATGCACGTACCCAGGGTCGCAGCGTTTTCCCGCACACAGGAGCCCGTTCTGGCGCATTCGTCTGCTATTTCGTTGCCGTGAATGCTGCTATGTCCCAGTACTCAGCAAAGCGTGATTTCCTGCGCTTGAATTTGGGTTAGGGATAAGAAGCAGTCCATCGTACAACGTGATTTGAAGATTCTTGAGTCTAAGGCCTTGAGGGCTGCCCTGCTGTCGACGTAGATTTTGACTTTCGCTGGAGATAAATCCCGTTCCAAAATCTGTTTTGCGGCAACGTTAATGGCATACATATCTGCCTGGAAGACCGTACATTTGTTCGGAAGTCTGTTGGAATTCCTGAGATTTAGGCGTTCGAAGTATATTCACCGGCCTCAGTAACGCTACTTTAACGCCAAGTCTTCACGGCTAGGTATAAGTAACTTAAATTGTTTGTCCTGAATTATTCTCGATGCCATGTAGTCCGTTGGCTTGTTCATATTTTCGAAAGTACCCAAGCTGACCTGGACTGAGCCATGCCCGTGTGTAGTGTTGACTGCCATTCCCGATTCCCTTAGCCGTTGGGCCACTTTTGCCGCGGTGCATTTGATGTGTATATCGATCGGTTGGAGATTCAGGATCGCTTCCCGTGCGACATGAGGGCCAGATCTAAGGACGCCGGTAATGCCGACGCATGTCAGTCTCTGCACCTTGACCAGGTGTGAGAGGTGTGACTTCTTATTTACCGCTTCCACCATACCACTGATCCGTAAGACAGTATCGGTCTTATAATTACTGTATACATCAGGTGTATCATTTTCGGTTGTAAACCCCATTTGCGTCTGGCATAACGCCTTCTTACCCCTTCCCTCCATATGCCTTTTCCAGGACATCTTGGAGTCAGGTATAATGCCTAAGTACTATGCTTCTTTCGACAGTTTAAGTACCTTACCCTGTATTCTTGGGAGTTGGAAATTTGGAATTTTGTATCTTCTCGTAAAAGGGACTAGTTCTGTTTTCGGCGGGTTGACTCCTAGTCCATTGACCACTGCTCAACGAGCCAATTGTTTTAGTGACCTTTCCACGATTTCGCTGACAGTAGGCATAAATTTACCCCTGATGAGGAGCACCACGTCATCCGCATATGCTATGATCCTGATCCCCGTTTTGTCAAAATCTTTAAGGTTTGTGTTCATCACTAGATTCCATAATATCAGAGAGATCATTCCCCCTTGAGGAGTTCCTCTTGTTACACACAGGGAAAAGATTAGTTGGAAATCAATTCAGGCATTGAAAATTCCATACATCTATATTTTGATCAGAATTCGTAATTATTAAACATCAGAATTATTTGTCGATGTTATAGATAGATTAAAAATAAAAACAAGTTGCTACTACCGAATTTAGTTGTAATAACCAATTTGAGTATTTCAAAAACCTCATTCATCTGAAATGAAAGATACAACTAATAAAAAGTACAATATTAGAATTCGTGTTCAAATATTAGTTACTGTAATCATAATTTAGTTTCTGTTTCAAAACCACTTGTTACAAAGTATTCGATTTTTCACAAGAGACTTTGTTGTTAAAGAGAAACTACGTATATTGGAATGTTACACGAGGACTTTACAGAAAAACTAATATTTTTAACGGAAAGTGATAAACAAAGTTGTGAAAAAACAATAAAATGTATAGATATCAGCCAGCGAAGAATACATATTATCATAAATTGAGGTGAAGTTAGACTTTTAAACATAATCGTTGAATATGACGACACTATTGACGCCTTTACAAACACATGCAAACAATTGTGGACACTTGGCTGGAGGGACTATTATTCTGGATGACACAAATTAACTTAAAATTTTTGGTCGAAAATATGAATAATTTAGAAAAAAAAGTTAAAAAAAACATTTTTTATTAAAATTGTGTATTTTATTAAATTGTGTATTATTTCGTGCCCATTTTTGATCGAAAATATGTAAAAGGTTCTATATCTCGAAAACGGAGCGTCCAATCGAAAAAATAAAATTTTTTTACGGATTCCTAAGGGTTTCTCACAAAGTGTTAAAATTCGCATGAAATAATTTTTTTTTAATAATCGCCAAAATAAGAAAATCGCTAAAATAAAAAAAAAATATGAAGCCTGTGTTAGATAACACGGGCGCATAGGTCAGACGTAGAATACATTAGTCATTTTGCAATTTAAATATATGAATTAAATATAATTTTTGATAAATGATTTAAATCTATCAAATTTATCTTTAATTTATATGTTAAAAATTTAGGATAGTTTTTAACAAAATTTGGGTACACTTTATATCAATTCGATGCACTTTTGAAAACAAGTGTAAATACTGCATGTGGCAACACTGGTTCTGTAATGTTCACATAAAACATGCATTGTCATTACACTTCTTCTCTTTCTCACACTGGTTCTGTGATGAACACACAGATAATCGTACTGCTCTTATACATGATGTTATAATACGTAAAATACAAAGCATATGAAAATTAATACAAAATTTGTAGGAGTTAAATTTTGATTTACTTATAGAATCAAAAAAAATATATGTAGCAATATGGTTATTTAAATACAAATCAAAAGAAGACATATTAAATATGTTACGACCATACTTGAATTTTCTTCAATGCATGCATAAAGTATTAAAAACTTATAATGAAAGTGACAAACATTTTCTCAAAATTTTGTGCTCCAGATCAACACCCCTTACCTTACCGTATAACGTATTCTACGTTAAAAATGGATATATCTAGGAAACGGTGCGTCCAATCGCAAAAATATCAAATTTTTTACCTCCCTAGGAGTCTTTCATCTATGGATGTCTTCAATATGGCATCACTTTTATTTTTAAAAAATCGCTAAAACTAAAATTTCTGCAATCAAAAAATCGTCCAATCGAAAACAAAACTATTTTTTACGAGCTTCTAAGGATTTTTCATAAAGTGGTCCATCGCATGGAAGATATTTTGTTCAAAAAATCATCAAAATATGAAAAACGCTGAAATAAAAAATGGCTGTAACTCGGACATATATACATGTGAGATATAGCGATTTTTTATTTGAAAAATGTTAGCTTAACGGATTTTAAGTGATGCCGTATGATAGGCATCCATTGGTTACAGCCTCCTTTGGAGGTAAAATTTTTATAATTTTTGCGATTGGACGCACCGTTTCTGAGTTAAAGGAGTTATATTTTTTATTTTAGCGATTTTCTTATTTTGGCGATTTTTTGAAAAAATTATTTCATGCGAATGGGAAACCCTTAAAAATCCGTAAAAATTTGTTATTTTTTCGATTGGACGCTCCGTTTTCGAGATATAGAACCTTTGATCAAAAACGGGCACGAAATACGAACCCTGGTAATAATAATAATTTTGTTTATATTTAAATATAAAATACACAATTATAATAAAAAATGTTTTTTCTTTACTTTTGTTCTATAAAATTCATAATGGGTTAATGCATCACACAAATGGTTGTGAAAGCCATTAAATTCAAGTACATAATTAGTTGAGCATACCAATATATTATTTGGTACAACCGAATTAGGTGTTACGTTTTTCGTTCATCCAACTAATATAATATTCAACACGACAGGATAATTTGATTGCTAGAACTAAAAGTTGATTGACAAATCATTTATTTCTTGTTACTATGGCTTCAACTAAATATTTCAGTTCTTGCAACCAAAACTGAATTACAAATCAATTGATATGCACAACATTTGGTGCTTCGGAACACATTTATTGGTAATCACATCTGAATAATGTGATAGTCCAAGGAACCGCCAAATTTTAGTTGGCTGTAAATATAGTTGTGACAACGAATCTCTTCTCGGTGTGTATGCTTTGGTTAGAATTAAACAAGACCACGGCATTAAGATTATCTAGGTGGTTTTAATGTCAAATGACGAAAGGAAAGTGTCTCTTGACCAACCATCGGTAATCACAGACCTCATGATACCACTTCCGATAAGGGAATAAGACTGATAGACTTCGCCACTGAAAAGAACATGATAGTTAGTCCATCATAATAACATACATAATGCGACCTGGATATCTCCTGATTAGATAACGAAGAATTCTCGAAAAATTTACTCAAAATTGGAGTTCCAGAATGCGCTTCGTCATGAAAAGACGCACTGGCCATATGTCCGAAATCATTTTCAAGTGTTAATGCCATGTATTGACATTTCCATTAAAATAATTTTTTGTCTAAAATTTAATTTTTTGTGTTATTTTTTACAATTGCAATTTCTATCGGCCTTAAAAAACACCCTTTATGAATATATCTTCTTTTTAATTCATAAAAATATTTTTTTCTCTATTCGTGTGGAAAATAATACGTTTTTAAAACCCGTCATTTTTAAATATAAAATTCAGTCATGAAACAGTGTTGTTACATATTTATGTATCAGTTTTAACGGGCCGTCGGTGATGCAATGGTAAGTGTGCGCAACTCTTGTTCATGAGACGTGGGTTCGATCCCTGCTCTGACCGTCTTACATTTCTTTCGATGACGGCCACCTCGCGTAGTGATGGCGACACTATCGAGTAATTAACTATGAAAACCCTTCTCAGAAAACCGCTCGGAATAGTTGCAAAACTTTAGGTCCCAATCTGTGAGTGTAAAACTGGATAGAGCACATCTCACTGATTGTGAGAAGCACACCCCATTCCCTTCATGGGATGTAGTGGGAAACAATTTATTGTATTTTTTAAGTTTATCTATATCGTTCAAGATTTCAATTTCTCCCAAAAAAATCAACACATTGTTACAAAATTTATTCAAAAACGTCCAAAGAGGATACTACAATAAAAATCACGATGCACTCTGTTGCAACCATATATCGAGAGGGGAGTAGAATAAAACGTGAAAAACATCTGCTCCTGGTAGCACGTTAGTCTCGGTCAAATTATCAAACACAACAACTCACACAGTTTTCGATCACTGCACCGTGTGCTCGTGTTTGATGGTGGTGATGGTTGTGGTGGTGTTGATGTCCCATTGTTGCATCTCTCACTTTGCCTATGAATCAGAGCGAAAGCGAGTTCATCTATTCAATTGTCAACAATGTGTTGTTTGTCATCATTTTGTTTTTATAACATTTTCGAATTTTATTTGATTTTGTTCCATTTTTGGGCACGGGACACTTTTCCCCCTGGTTCCTCTAGATTTGTTTAACAGGATCTGTGTTGTCCACCGTACGATTTCTTTAAGTCCAGCCGTTAGATACGGTCGATTAGGGTTGCGGTGTGTTTTCTGACTGTAATGAAACAGATGATTTTTGGTTCGTTTTAATGACTTTTGTTAGGGAATGTGAATATCTCAGGGTTTTGGGGGATTTTATGGAAAAGTCCTTGGAAAAGACATAAGTAGATGAAGGAAAAAATGGAGAGCTGTAACAAATGACATAACATAACAAAAATTAGAATAGACGTAACGAACTGGAGATCCGTGATTAAAATGTTACACAACATTTGTAAAGATTGCCCGTTGGAAGTGAATTCAAATCCTATTCACGACTGTTGCAAATTTGGTCACTTACCAAAAAATGTCTACTACAAAGCGTCGCAAGACTGTCGCCCATGGGATTTCGCGACGAGAAGTTAGTAATTGCCAATTGGCTGTCATCATAGTTGAGCATTTTCCATCGTCCCTCTCAATACTTCAGTCTATAGATTCTTTCTCAATGTAATGTACTACATGGCATCGACTACGCAGATGACACGTGTCTCATGGCCCGCAAATTCTAAGACATCGAGGCCAAGTTAAACAGATACACGTTGCAAAAAAACGGGCTCTGTAACATATTCTCCTAAACATATTCTGCAGGGACCATGTATATGTTTCGAACACATTACAAACATTAATATGTTTGCAAGTCTTAAACTGACTTATGTTTAAATGCAACCATTAACATTTTAACTTGCTAAGATGCATACTTTTATGTGGAGCCATTCGTGTGTTTCCTCCCAAAAGAATGAAACTGACTGAAAGAAGAACATTAACTTAGGTTGACAACAGTCGATCTTTGTCCGCCTCTTAGTATTTTTCTCTCGACAGAGCATAGCGGAAAAAACAAGTAAACTGTGCTCCAAACACAGCTGTATTTGTATCACAAGAAAAGTGATATTTGGATGGCAAACGTATATATTATAAAATAGTAATCGTTGTGTCTCAAACATGTAATATTGTATAGCAAACACAATGTGTTTGGGCGCAAGTATACCATATTTGCGTCAAGCTACAAACACAGCTTATATTTGCATCAAGAAATAAATACAGATTTTTCAGCTTGTACGAAAAAAGTAGGATTGAGAATAAATATAAAGAAGACAAAGCTACTGAGTATTTGAATCATAGAGTAATGACGTATAGAGACGCCAACTCCCTCAGTAAGTTGAAAACATTTGGTGTGTCGCAGATGGACGGTTGGATGTTGGAAAGTATTGCTTTAATAATAGCAGATAGAGGCATTGGCTCAAACAATCCAACAATAAATCAGCCAACATTAAATTAATATTTGTGTAAATACACCACAAAATTTTACTAACAATAAAATATATCAAAAAAGTCCAAAATACGTTTAATTTCACAGGTTTTCAACAAAACTATATGAAAAACTAAGTCAACAATTTTTGTAATTCCACCTGGTGTAAGTAATAGAATTCCAAAAATTTTTCACTTAAATTGTTCATGTTGTTTTGATGAAAAACTGCGAAATTTAAACATATTTTGGGCTTTTCGTTATATTTTATTGTTAAAATATCGATGGTATTGCGTAAAATTGGTCAGTTTGCATTTTTTTGCGGGAGCCAATCTGGATTTGTTTTCCGTGTACCAAACTGATTGGGGCTATCTGCAACGAAATAGGTATACAATTATATTGCTCGAAGAGCCCAAGCATAACTTTCTTTAAAAAAAAAATGGTGTCCCATAACATCCCATGAAGGGATTGAGGAGAGCTTCTCACAATCAGTGAGATGTGCGCTTTCTAGTTTTTACCTCACTGATTGGGACCTACAGTTTTACACCGGTTCCGAACGGTATTGTGAGAAGCTTTTTGATGGCTAAGTACTCGATAGTGTCGCCATCACTAAGCGAGGTGACCGTCGTCGAAAGAAAAGTAAGGTGGTCTGAGCAGGGATCGACCCACGGTCTCATGTACAAGAGCAGCGCACACTAATCCATTGCACCACCGACGGCCACCCATAACTTTCTTTAGCCATATGTTTTTTGTCACCGTATGATTTATGTAAATCTTAGACACAATTGGAAATAGCAGAAGGCCCTTTTAACGCAACAATATCGTTATATTTGTGGTGTATTTACCCAAAAATATTTTAACTCACAAAACGAACTGCCGTTGATGATTTATTGATGGTTGGATTGACCCATTGCCTCTGTCTGGTATTATTAAAGCAATACTTTCCAACATCCAACCGCCCGTCTGCAACACACCAAATGTCATCAATTTACTGAGAGATTTTGCTACTGTATACGTCATTACTCTATGATTTTTGCTGCCATGTCAAAATCACTGACTTGCTATTTGAAATAAAAGCTTGAACCGAAAACAATTTACATAGAATTCCAATATCGTACAATGGAAAGAAAATAATGACCTTATAATCAATTTTTTTATTAAAATATATATTAACTAGCTGGACCCGGCAAACTACGTTTTGTCTTCAAAGTTTTTGTAATGCCAAAGGGTGAAAAAAATTTGTTGTTCCAATATGTTTCAAACTATAGTTATGGCTGTTATATCGGTTTCCTTCAAAGGGGGCGTGGTACCGCCTTCTTCCACCCTGGCTGTAATTCATACTGTTTCAACAACATATATACAAAATCTCATCTTTTTATCTCTTACAGTTCATGAGATATAACCATTTTAAATTTCAAGTTGTATTTGCGGTGCCACGCCCCTTTATCCAATCACAACCAAGTACAGCCAAGGAGTATCAGCAGGTCGTCAGTACCACATTGTGAAATTTTCTTAACAATCGGTTTATTGGTCTATTAGAAAAGCTGTCAGAGCGATTTTTGAAAAGGGGGCGTGGTACCACCCACTTTCACCCAGGCTGTATAGCTGTCACCCACTAGATGATTTTGAATATTGTCTGAAAATATCATCAAAATCGGTCTAGCCGTTTTAGAGTCCATTCCTAACATACACACATACATACATACATCCATTTATATATATATAGATTTCAGCATAAAAGCGTCAACTTTGCAGCACCTGTAGACACTGGTTGCTGGTACTCTCGTCTCTCGCTCAAAAATTAAATGGCGAACGTCAACACCATGTTTTTGTTTTAAACAACAAACACACGTAATACCATTCGAATGATCAGTCAAAAGATAGTGGGTCGCTCTTTGAAACAAAAGTGAGTGACTTCATTCATTCGCTTAGATTTTCGTTGAGGTCGTAGGAGAGGTTGTAAGTGGGGTACGATTTTGTACTATATTGTATATGTTTTCGTTTGTTTGTTACTGGGCCCCAAATCAGTTGTTTGTCGCAGCGTCGACGTAGAGAAATAAACAAGAGCCGCTATCCCTCTCTTCACGTTCTTTTGACGACGACGAGTTAGTAGACCATTTCGTCGCGTTCGAGTTGCTATTGTAATTTACTCTATGGTTGAATATAATACGGACAGAAATAATAGGGAATGCGTATTCTCCTTCGATGCACTATTTGAACATAGTTTGCTGCATGGTCTATAATCTCTATGTCTTCCTTGGTCGCTCATTCTATATCTTTTCCATAGTATCTTTTCGATCAGCTGTGCCATCGAAACCCCCTGCAAGAACTTCAAATTTCACGAAGCACAACGCTGTGAATTTTGACAAAAAACACCTCCCACCTACAAAATTCAGCTCACTCAGTAGCTCAAACCAGCGGAAAGTGCACAGCGCCAGGAATTCGTTGAACATTTTCGTCAACAGACAAAATTGTAGAATTTTGGGCTCAAAAATCTACACATGATATATGAGAATCAAATGCATCCACAACAACGAGCAACTGCCTGGTGCGTATTTTGGTCAGGCGGCGTGATTGGACCTTACTTCTTCGAAAATGGGGCCGGAAATGAGGCCAATTGATATTTTAATAAACATTTGCGCACAGGAATGTAGTTTCCTTTCAAATTGATGATTTATAACATCACCCACTTAACAATTTGCTGCGCCTTTTCACAGCCCAACTGGTCATCTGTTGGAGTACGACACGAAAAAACAAATTCGCTTCATTAAATATTTACAATAATAAATTAATTCTTTTCCCAAGTTTTTACAAACAAAAGACTTCTCGACAACAAACCATAAAAACCGCCACTGAAGATTTTCAACGGCTACTTTCGTTAATGCACATGACGCTGCATGGAAACACAGAACCTGGCTCACTTCGGCCACAAGTTGCTAAAGGTCAAGATGCAGGATCATTGTTAAGCATCGCCAATGCAGCAATAGCAACAAAAAACGACCTGTATCTTAAGGCTACTTAAGCCATATACGAATGATTAGTTACAAAAAATAAATGAAGAAGAAGGGATATCTATGCGCAGGCGCATGCTCAGCTCATGCAGTCCTTTTGCATCTTTTCCCATAATTGTTAATTGGCTGTAATGCGGGTTGTTTTGGATGCCATGCCATGATACTCGTAGTTACGCTTGCGGTCGGTCTATCAAAAGACTCTCAACACAGATGCGTGAGATGCGTTGATAGGTTGGATAAATGCCACAAATTTTTGAAAATTCAATTAAAAAGCGTAAAACAGTAGAAAAAAGGAATCGTAATTCTGGGAACTGAAATTACATGTTTCACCCCACGCCCTTTAACTAATCAGATGGTCTTCGGTCAGTTCTTAGAGAGAGAGAGAGATATTTTTTCTGTTGAAAAAAAAAACTAAATATTTTTAATCATTTTGGGAAATTTCTAATCATGCGATTGAAATCTCACCCACATTTTTACACATTCGCCAAAAGTCGGTATTGTGTGGGATTATAGCCGTATGTCGAATTTTAAGGACTAACTGCTGTTATATACATAGATGTACGCTAAGGGTAGATTAAATCCTTAGGAATAAATCCTTTTTATAAATGTTATGAAAATTTCTATTTATTACAATATTAATTATATCTCAAAGGAACTTGTATTCTAAATATTGGAGACTAGAAGAAATGCTACGAGGAAGCAAGCGGACAATATTTTATCAAGGATCTTTCAAGATCTCAAAGACCAAAAACTTTTTTATAAAGACATGTAATAAGATCTCTTGGCTTTTCCTTTGCAATAATTCAGTGGATCCTTTGCCAAATGTACAATAATACGGTAAAAGGTAACTGCGGACAAGGACCTCAAGTACAAATTACACTCTGCAAATGGCGTCATATGACAGTAAGATACAATTGGATCCACGGTATTCTTCTGCAGGGCAGACATCCGTCATTAAAGTCGCACCACAATTATTTCTCTTCAAAAATTCAAGCTCGAGGTCAGGGTTGTATAAATTTGTAATTTTATGCTATATTTCGATCACCGTCGAGGATCATCTTGTCAATAGTTTATCGACTGTGCCGTCGGTGGTGCAATGGAATGCAAATGGTGGTGCCTCTTGTAGTTACATGAGACCACCTTAAAAAAAAATACAAAATTTGTTTCAGCGGTGGCCACCTCGCATAGTGACGGGGACACTACCAAGTATTTAGCCATGAAAAAGCTTCCAAAATACCGTTCGGAATCGGTGTAAAACTGTAGGTCCCAATCAGTGAGTGAAAACTGGAAAGCGCACAGCCCATTGATTGTGAGTCCCTTCATGGGATGTAATGAGAAACCATTCTTTTTATAGTTTATCGAATATTAGACGTGTTTTGGTTACCCCGATTACTTAGATTATCACAGAGTTTGCATGGAGACTTAATCGGCACTTGAAATTACAGCTTCCATTTCTGTCTTAAACAGGCTTACAGCAGCCGGTGTAGAAAATTCAGATACATGGCCTCAGACATCGTTATTGTGAATTCAAAGATGCTTTCTTACTTAGGTGGCCTCAAACAACCCAGAGAAGTCAAGGGCCTAACAATATAAGAATAACATGTTTCTCTAACCGGCTCGATCTTCAGCTTTTCTCTTTCCAGCGAAGTCTTAGTCGTCCTATTTTTCGATGTCCTTCGAGTATGTCTTCGAATAACTTTCGCACTAGTTCATTTTGATCCATTTTACTGACATGGTATAGCCAGCGCAAATCCAATATTTTGACACGCATAACTACGACGATATTGCTGTCGGTGGTGCAATGGTTAATAGGCGCGCCTCTTTTACATGAGTTCCTGGGTTCGATCCCAGCTCTGAACACCTTAAATTTCTTTCGGCGGCGGTCACCTCGCATAGTGACGGCGACACTATCGAGTATTTATCCATGAAAAAGCTTCTCAAAACACCGTTCGGAACCGGTGTAGAACTGTAGGTCAGTGAGTATAAAACTAGAAAACACACAACACACTGGTTGTGAGAAGCTTCTTCATCCTTCACGGGATGTAATGTGAAATCATTTTATAACTACGCCGATATCGGGATACAGATTATACAGTTCGTGGTTTATCCGTCGTCGATACTCGTCGTTCTCTATTATAGGACCATATATTTTTCGGAGCATTTTTCTCTCAAAGACTCACCGTGATATTTCATTAGAATGGGATATGACCCCGTATTCTGCGCCATAAATCAAAACAGGTTGTATGAGAGGCTGAAAGAGTTGGATTTTCGTTTCTCGAGAGAGGGTCTAAACTCTGAAGTGTTTGCTTTGCGCGAAATAACTCGTATTTGTAAGCACAATCCTCCGTTTTATTTCTGAGCCTACGTTATTGATTCTGTTCACTGCATATCCTAGGTAAGTAAATAAATTCGTCCACTACATCGAAATTATAACGGTTATTAACGTTTCAACCTTTCATTCAACCGGGTGAATATTCTGCTCTACAAACCATTAATTTTGCATTGTCCTCGTTTACTGTCAATCCCACTTTTTCTGATTCCATCTCAATTCTTGAAAATACTGCAGTAACTTCTCACAGATTTCGTCCTGCTTTGACCTGCTAAAATTCCATCATGGCATCATGAAATACAAAGATGTCGCAACTAAATTGAGTACAAATGCATGTGAACACCTCTTTGCCGTAGAATGATAATCACGACATTAGCTCTGTTCGATGACTCGAAAATTTGTGCAAATTTTTACTGAATAGTGTTCGTTTACTCCAAAAATTCAGAAAAGGAGAGCCAGACACCGAAAATTTTGACAGTTCTATATTAGAGATCCTGCAAATTTTGGTTGAAGAAATTTTAGCCAAAAAATTTGCAATCTGTTTGAAATCAGCTGTTGTATGTAAACAAAGAAAAATCAATGACTATTCGAACTGACGGTCGATGTGTTAACACCTTTTTGTTACTCAGTACCTGTTCGATTTCTATGAACACATTAGTAAATGTTACATTGGAAAATAAAAAAAAGAATAGTTTTTATGCTGAAGGCTCTTTTGCTATTGCACTTTCTTTTTTCTTGCGTGAGATGTAAAATAAAAAAATAAATGGTTTCCCATTACATCCCATGAAGGGACCGGGGAGAACTTCTCACAACCACTGAGCTGTGCGCTTTCCAGTTTTCACTCACTGATGTAATATTGTTAAAATAAATATAGCAATATTTAGCTCACTGAAGTAATTGTTTTTGTTTTGTCATAAACAGAGCGACGACAAAATGTATTGAATAGTATAGAGAACTTATTGCACTCTTTTTCCGCTTTCATGTAGAGAGTCTGAGTCTTATTCTCTTTATAGAATATTTCAATATAAATGCATTATTTCGACAATGTTATTACATAAAATAATACAAAACGCATAAATGTTTCAAAAGGCATCAATGTTTCGCATCAAAGTTATGAATGGAACGAGTTATGACAAAAAGAGAGCAATACGTTTTGAATCATTCGCCAGATGTCGCCAGTGATTTGGAATCATACAATTCGTACCATGAGTTCTCTATACTATTCATTACGGCGACGACCTGCTTGGTTGTTCGCTGCCGCTACATCAATACCATCATACTTATTTACAATCACGTATGTGATGCTAATGCTGTGTGTTGTTTGCATGTGTTCACTTTGATAGATTGCCCTACCAGTGCCTATAGATCAAAAATGAAAAATAAATTAACAAGGGCAAAAATAGGACCAATTGAATTGTTTAATATTTTATTTAATACATATATCAATGAAATTTTGAAAGAAAATGGAAAGCAATTATGTGCTGTGGCATTGTGGTGAACCGATGACGTCATAATTGGACAATTTTGGCAGTAGATATGTAATGTAACTACAAGCCAATATGTATGTAGCAAAGGATAACAGTACAATAGTTGATTCTTTGAAAATTTTTACTCGAAGTCGTTCGTATACTTTTTGTGCAAAGTTCCATAAAGGGATTAAAATCGTTCTTTCTCTCTCAAAAATAGATTCTTGCAAATTTTTACTGGGAAAATAAACTAACAAAGCTATTATCATGATAATAGAGTGCATGTAAAGGCTCTATAACCGTTCTGAATCGGTATAAAACAATTGGTCCAGAGTAGTTTTTAAACATTTTTGTGTAGAATGCAATCGGAATTTCTTTATTCGATTTTTTTTGATAATATTCGAAACTTAAGTATCATGAGAACATGAAAATAGGATTTTCCCCTAAAACTGTATTTATTATGAATTATGTGTTGGAAATAGAGTGAGTGTTTGGAAAATGTAACCCATTGCGTGATTGCACCCCCTCATCACTTTTTTGTTTTTCAGTTTTCCCATTTAGACAGAGATGACGATGAAACTGATGGCTTCCCTGGGTTTGAGTTGGAGGAGGAAAGAAATTGCAAAGCCATGTTTTTTCCAATGGGGGAAAACCACCACCACCATTACAACCAACACCATCGTCATCATCATCATCACAGGCACCATCACCATCACCGTCACCGCTACTCTCAACTCAAGTTAATCATATTTCCGTCGATGTTTTAGGTTTTTCTCTACAAGTTTTTTGTTTCGGTGGAATATACCTTTTTACAGTGCGTGCGTGTAGTTTGTGAGGGGGTGGATGGGATATATGTATAATTGTAGTATTTGTATGTTTAGTTCAAAATAATTTTCAGTTTTTCCACGATAGTTGTGTTTGTATGTACAGATACATACGTAGATATTAAATATACTATTCAATATTAGGCCTCACTGTTTGCCTATGTGTGTGTGTGTAGTTTAATTATGTGGGTTTGTGTGTTTATACATATATTATGAATATCCTTTAAATGTTCTAAACGCTGCTCCTAATGCTGCCTAATGTCTCGTTGTAGCAGATTGTGGCGTTAACGTTTCTCTGCTGTTTGTTCTGTTGTATTCTGTTCAGTTCAATATGGCGTTTTTAATGTCGTTTTAGAGTCGGGTTTTGCAGTTTTATTATGATTATTTTTAACAATGGGTGGTTTTTAATTTACCCATCCTACAATCCCCCATCCCTGCCCTTCCTAACACGTTTCAGCTCCACGTCTCCCAAGCCCTGGGGATACTGTAGCGAGAGAGCATGGGGAGTTTACTCACTTAGGCACTCACTGACTCCCCAATACCTAGAGTGACGCTCGGTGACGCTTGTCGTGCAGCCTAAAGTGTTTTAATTTTTTTTTTGCGTTAAATGTGCGTAAAAGTTTAGATGAAATATTAAAAATGCGGTGGGGCTTTTCAAACACCCGTCACCCCGAAAACAAAAGGGCGGGCGTGATGGGGGGCACACAGGGAAACCTAAATAAAATTCATACAATTTTCCCTGACATACATAGAATACAACACAGCAATCGTATACACATACATGTACACATAGTTATGACACGAAGTGAATGTTTAAACTTCGCTCGTGGTTGTGCGTATTGAGAATTTACTTTTATTTTATGTATTTAAAATCTCGAACTCACACCTTTGGGCCCACCTCTTCAAACGCGCCCAAAACGCGCGCGCAATTTAAATGTTCATTATGTATATTAAGGTTTTTGTTGTTGTTGTTTGTTGTCGTTGCTATTGGGCGCTAAGCAACATTTTTCGACATTTTCTCTGCAAACGTCTAGAAAAGTTTCGGGAAATTATTTGTGGAAAAGAAGAAGTAGTTTCAAAATAGAGTTGCCGTAAGCAGGATTGACCTACTTCGAAATAAAAAAAAAATTCTAACAGATAATTTGTATGTTTTTCATTCACTATAAATTAAAAATTATTATTAAATTTGATATTTTTAATAAAAAAGACAGACATGTGAAACAGCGAATTTTGGTTGTAACGGGTGTTTTTGTAGAGTTGCAGATCTTTTTGTTTGAAAAGAGGTTGTAGTAACCGTAAATGCGGCTGTTGTTATCGAATTGAGGTTGCCACAACCGAACTGAAATTCAGTTGAAGTAACATAGTTTCGTAATTTATTCGGTTGTGACAACTGAATCTTCAATTGTAGTTGTTCTATGAACAACATTTTCTATAACTTCGCTTGCAACAACCGAATTTGGTATTACTTCGGGTGCAACAACCGTAATTGGTGCGCAAAATTCTGTTGCAGAAACCGAATGTGGCATCGAGTAATGAGCAACAACTGAATTTGGGGTCAATCAACTATCGACTTGGGTATCAATTCGGTCCCAATAACCGAACTGGGCTTTAATTCAGTTGCCGTAACCGAATTTATCATGAATTCTATCGATTCCAGCGAATTAGTTTTCAATTCGGTTACCACAACATAATGCTATTTATTTCAAACCCGAAGTTTAAAATTTTTAAAACAAATATCATATTAAAATAGCTGAAGAATTTAAAACTGATTCCTCCGAGGTGATATCAATATTTTTTAAGAAAGGTATTTCTAGAACATATGAACTTCCTAGGAATGATTCTTAACACCGTTTAGATAGTGCTTAGGTAGCGTTTAGGTAGCCGCAAAAGTGAAAAATTTCCCGAAAATTTGTAAATATCATTTGTTTTTTCTTTACTTCAACATTGAGATACTATGCTATCTATTACAAAAGTAATAAAAAAATATTCGTATTATGTTCATAATGTTGATGGCCCTGGAACCTGGCCCTGGAATGAAGTATTTGAAGAAGAAAAAGCTGATGATGGAGGGAGGTCTGGAAGCAACGTGCCTGTGGACACCATAAGTTTCGAATCAGAGTCAGATTCGGAGGATTCGGACGACGATTTGTATTAACAACTTAAGAGAGTGTGATTTGCCATCAACATTATGAACATAATACGAGTATTTTTTTATTACTTTTGTATTAGATAGCATAGTATATCAATGTTGAAGTAAAGAAAAAACAAATGATATTTACAAATTTTCGGGAAATTTTTCACTTTTGCGGCTACCTAAACGCTACCTAAGCGCTATCTAAACGGTGTTAAGAATCATTCCTAGGAAGTTAATATGTTCTAGAAAGTTGTTTATTGAGATCTTAGGTATATTTTTGTTGTTGATTGTTTCCTTGAATTTTGAACGGTTTGCTACCTATGGACCTGAACAGGGGGTAAAGGTAAACAAAATCGAATTTTTTACAGTTTTTTGCGATTTTGGCCTTGAAGATGAAGTTTGTTTGATTTTATATGTTCACAATTCTTGTTCTTTATGGCAAGAGCTACATCTTTTCCTCAGAGAGTGAATCAAAATGTCTAACGATTTGCAAGATATGAGCCTGACAAAATGATCACTTTTTTGCAAAAATGACACCGAGGCCCCAAATCTTTGGGGGCCCATACAGTGCATGACTTTGGGCAAAACTGGGAGACACGGGTCTTTTTTTTTTTCGTCTTTTATCATGTAGTGGTGCCGTATATGGTTATATTTATTCGTGTTGCACTTTGTAATTCTATGGGTTTTGTGCTAATAGTTAGTATTTTTCAGAAAATTCCCAAATTTCTCAGAGTGCCGTACAAGCACATGTCAACAGTTCTGAAGTTGATAAAGGTCAGTCGTTTGAGATGTGCCACCCTCGTCTGTGTATAGAATAGTTTACGACCTAAGTCGACAGCCACAACATTTGACAGTCCACTTGTCTAAACCCATGATAGTCGGGACTTCAAAAACGGTCGGAGGTGGCATGTAAAATGAATGTGTTTCCCTAATGATTAACCCACATTACGTGCTTTAAAGCATCGCTTTGTTATTATTTATGACAAAATTAATTTGTGACACCATCTAAATTTGGTTGCAACAATCTATAATTCGTTTAAGAAACCTCTAATTCCGTTGCTACAAAATCCTATTTGACTGTGGCAACCCCTAATTCGTCTGTGACAACCTCTAAATTCTGTTATGACTGATTCGGCTACATCAACCGAATTTTCTGTGAGTATACTGAGTTTTGTTACAAACCGCGTCTAAGCGTTAAAGTTCTTTCTTCTCCCAGGAGGAGGCAAGAGCTTCTGGGCATTTGTTAAAGGTGTAAGGTATAATTCTTCTTCCTCTATACCAACTTTTATTAAGAATGGTCGCATATTTACAGACAACATGATAAGGCAAAACTGTTGGCAGAGATTTTTGCAAGTACCTCTTTTTTGTCGGAATCCAATCAACCACTGCCCTTGATTGAAAACGTATCTAGTTTAATGCCCGAAATATTTTTTCGAACACATGGAGTTATGGAGCATATTCTAAAGTGGTGGTACTAGTGATTGTGCGAAAGCTACCAGATCATTACAATATTTTCAGGCAGAAGTAATGACAATCCGAGAAGTTTCACTCTAGCTAGGGAGTAACGTCATCACCGCCACCGGTATCAATATCTACTCTAATAGTGAGGCTGGTATAAAATCTCTGCGTTCTGTATTCCTGACTTCAAAAATTGGCCATAACTGTCGCGCATCTCTAAATCAGATGTCCAAGTTGTTTGATATCCACCTTATTCGAGAGCACGGCTGAGCAAATGAACTGTCAAGATTAGGGATTACCTTGTTGTTTCACTGAATATGAAGCATATGGTATTGTACATGCAAGCTCAAAAAAGTGATCATTTTGTCAGGCTCATATCTTGCAAGCCGTTTGGAATTTTGATTTACTCTCTGAGGGAAAATTGTAGCTGTTGTCATAAAGAACAAAAATTCTGAACATATATCTTCAATGTCAAAATCGCAAAAAAACTTTAAAAAATTTGATTTTTTTACATTTTTTCCCCTGTTCAGGTCCATATGTAGCAAACCGTTCAAGATTCAATGAAACAATCAACCACAAAAATGTACCTAAGATCTCAATATACAACTTTCTAGAACATATGAACTTCCTAGGAATGATTCTTAACACCGTTTACTACTTCCACAAGGTTTGCAAGATATGAGCCTGACAAAATGATCACTTTTTTGCAAAAATTACACCGAGGTCCCAAATCGTTGGGGGCCCATAAAAAAGTGCACGGCTTTGGGCAAAACTGGGAGACACGGGTCTTGTTTTTTGGTCTTTTATCACGTAGTGGTGCCCGTATATGGTTATATTTCCATGACTTCCAATTACATACAGTACCACTCATCTTTGAACACTGGGATGGGGTAACATAAGGCTTCAACGGTCCTCATTGGACTAAGTGCTTCAATAGTGGCTACCACTTGTACCTAACCTAACCGAGATTACATCGAACAAATTTTCCAATATTTCGCTTCATTCAACCGATGAGATATTAATTAAAGGGCAATTTTTTAAAAGTGGTTACTGCAAGCAAATTTGTGATTGAATCGGTTGCTGCAACCAAATTTGTTGCGAATTCAGGACTATATTTGTAATTCGGTTGCTACAAACGAATTGATTTACAATTTGATTGACCGAATTCTACTTACTTTGCTTTAACTGCCCTATATATATATTTTTCATTTAAAATGATGTATTTCACAAAAAAATTTGGTTGTTCCAACTGCATTTGGTACCAATTTCGGTTTTTGCATCCGAATTTATTCCAAATTCAGTTGTTCCAACCGAAATCATAGCAAAATGCGTTTGATAGCATGAATTTTATTAAAAATTCAAATATCACAACGGAATTAATTATGAATCGCGTGTGGTTAAACCTAACTTCAATTGTGGGGTCTAAATTCAGTCGTGATAACCTCAATTCGGTTGTGGTAACCGTAATTCGGGGGAATTTACGATTAGTGCAACCTCGGTTCACACAATTATTTCTTCAAGTGTACACACCTGTGCGCCGGTGCGTCGTTTTTGTTTCGAATCAGTGTCGAACAGTTGTGAATAATATTTGCCTGTAATCTTTTAACCGTTTTCATGGAAAACGAACGTCACCACGTGCATCCCAAAAAAACTGTCGCTATGACCTTGTGGGCCTTTAGACCTGGAAAGTCATAAATCGACCAAATATTAACATTACGACAAATACTGGAGAAAACTCACGAAAAACAAATCGACACCAACCACCTGTTTGTAGAGTATAAGGCTGTACCAACTGTACCAAGATATGTCGGAGCTTGGTATTGCTTCTAAAGTGGCAAAAATTTGTCGAATGATTCTAACCGACACGAAATCCTCAGAAAAGATTGGTAAAGATCTCACCGAACGATTTAGTACGAGAGAAGGCCTCAGTCAGGGCGACACCCTATCATGCGATCTCTTCAACATATTGATTCAGATCATCATGGGAAAGCTGCAGTCAATACGAATAAATCTATCAGCAGCATGTCACATGCTACTGGCGTATTCTGACTAGTTACACATCATTGGGAGAAATATTTTCGAGAATTGAGAAAGAATCTGCAAAAGCGGGTTTGGCAGTATAAAGTCAGTAAGTGTGATTTTGCCACGCCCACTCTGAAAACACAGGAGTTTGGTGACCAGACTGTTGGTGGACACGGTAAGCCTTTGATATGAGGACAATTTAGTAAAAATAATTTAAAATTTTATGGACAATTCTTCAACAGTCAAGTAAATTTTATATAATGTTGCATTTAAACCGCAGTTTATTGCGGCCAGGTTAGCGATAACCTTCTATTCTCATCTATGCAGTTTTGAGATTAAATTGACATTTCAGGTGGCAACTCTGTGCTTAGATCAATTTAGATCAACTCCACGTCAGAACCAAATTGTCGAAGACGACGGCACAATAGAAAAATTAAATTGGCGGCTATTGGTTTCGCCAGACGCATGGGATAATTTTCAGTCGAAATCCGTCTGTCAAACAGTTGACTTTTTTATATGTTTTTATTATGGTTGCATTTTTTTGAGACATATCACCAATGTTGAATCAAATTGAGCACCAGTATAAAATGGGTTTAACAAATAAACTTCAGTTTTTATAGATAACGGAGTTAAGCGAAATTTACACCTACCTGGATTATTGCATTTGCGGGATTATCGACGTTTTTTCTTATGGAGTTTGACATTTATAATCCCGAAAAAGCGATAATCTTGGTAGGTGTAACTGCAGTTTTATCCTTCGAAATGCGCAAATCTTGGTCGGTGTAAAAGCCGTATAATTTAGTTGGGAACCAATTTTTATTCGGCGGGGAACCAAAAAGTTGTGCTAATGTTTTCCAATGCATCTGCTTTATATTCTTCGAGCATGTGCATACAGAAATTTTGAATAGTGTAATAAATGTTTCGGTTCATATTGATGAACTGATGAATATCTGGACAGTATCCGCAACAGCAATAGCTTTTTCCGAGACATTCCAATATTGCACCTGTTACTTGTTCTATAAGTTTAAATTCCTTAAATATCCTTAAATTGTTCGTTTTAATAAAGTGGCAACTCTGTGAAAAGTTGGTGATGTGAGTGAGCCTTCCCTAATTATATTTCACATAAAAATGCAATCCACCCAAATTCTTACCCACAAAATTTGCCTTTGAAGGCGGTTTATTCGTGCACTTTGCATATCAAACTCTTTCCCCGTATACTTGCATGTGTATTAGTTTGGCCAAAAGCCGAAGATAACTTTCTTGGGCTAAATATTCTCCTTAACGTAGACGTTGGCAGAAAATGTGTATCCTCCTCACAGGCACCCCAATCACACGCTATCACACAAACAGTGGCAGCAACTCCAATCGAATGTCACAGCAACTTCACACAAATTCACTTATTCACCTATACATACGCACAGGCTCCTTCCACCCACCCACATGCACACGTGAGCATAAAATATTTTGCATATTTTCCAAACTAATTACAGTTGCAAAAATGTTGTCGCATAAACTGAGCGAACGCTGCTACATCTCCTTCGTTCATTGTTCGTATGCTCGTGTTCGTCGTGTGGCTTGTTTACCTAATTTACCGTAATCAATATTAAGCGTCGAGAATATGGCGTTTTTCTCAAATGTCGTCTTCTTTTTCGTTAAGCAGCATCTTCGTGTGCTCAGCAGAACAAAGCCGAAGATGTTTTTGGGGTGGGCAGAGAATTTAAAATCGAACCCATCGCGTCGTCATCGTCATCGTCAACATCAACATCATCAGCTCAGCTCCCCTTTGCTTTGAGTGTGTGTGGCTGCAAACGTCTTCTCATTTCTTATAATGAGCTCAATTTTTTAGGCAACAAAATTTTGAAGATTTTTTGGGAGGATTCTTACACAGAGGTGTGTGTGTTTGTGTGTGTGTGAGTTTGAGTGTGTGTTTGTGCATAATGAGAGGTGGTATTTTCCAGGGGCTTATTTTTCAAACTCAGCTAACGGTAATGAGGGAATTTTCTCTATACTCATAGAAAATGGTAAATAATGTAAAATTTGCATATACTTATGCGTAAGACATCTGTCTGTCTGTCAGTTGTATGTAGAAAAGTTAGGACGACTGAACTAATGGGCAATTAAAAAAAGTAAACTGGGTCCTTTTATTAAAATTAAAGTCATCAAACTAAATTTCAAAACATTCAAATGTAAAATCTAAAAATTTAAATTTCAACACAAGAAAATCCATTTTAATTGAATTTTTTTTTAAAATTAATTCCGAAGACATCAATACATATCCAAGACTGAAACTATTAATATCCAAGAGACATCAATAAAGGTTGAGAAGTTTAAGTATTAATTCAAAATACATACATTAATTTAATTTTAAATTCACAATACGTCCGTCTAATAATAGGTACTAATCCAATTCAAAAGATATCAATTGAATTAGAAAAAAATTGAAATATTCAAGTCGTCAAATTAGATTTCAAAAGATATCAAATACATTTCTATACATTCAAATTTGAAATCTAAAAATTTTAACTTTAATACAAAAAAAAAAGAATTTTAAATTGAAAAAATTTAAATTAATTCCAAAGATATCAATTTGTATCCAAGACTGAACTATTAAAGTTCCAAAGGCATTAATTGAGGTTCAGAAGTGCAGAAATTTCATATTTCATTCAAAATCCATTAATTCAATTAAATATTTTTCATTCTACTGTTAAAATATTTTTGTTAATATTTACTTTTCGTGATTTCAAATGACGTCAATTACATTACTAAACATTTACGGCCTTATTCATAAAAAACCTCTCATAAACCTTTCACAAATTTTTATGATAAGGCCGTTAGAGTTTAAATCTAAAAACTTTAAATTTTATTACAACAAAATCAATTTTAAATTGAAAAAATTTAAATTAATTCCAAAGACATCAATTTATATCCAAGACGGAAATCTACGACATCAATTGAGGTTTATATGTTCGGAAATTTTATATTGCATTCAAAGTGCATAAATTCAATATAAAATATTCCATTCCACTGAAAATATATTCTTCGTAATATTTATTCTTCGTAATTTCAAAATAAATCACTTGCATTTCTGAACATTTAATTTTGAAATCTAAAAATTTAAATTTTAATACAACAAAACCCAGTTTAAATTGAGAAAATTTGAATTAACTCCAAAGATATCAATTTGTATTCAAGACTGAAACTATGGAAGTCCAAGAGACATCAATTGAGGTTCAGA
Source organism: Phaonia tiefii (assembly GCA_963931995.1). Classification (NCBI taxonomy): domain Eukaryota; kingdom Metazoa; phylum Arthropoda; class Insecta; order Diptera; family Muscidae; genus Phaonia; species Phaonia tiefii. The sequence goes on along the minus strand of OZ008367.1, from coordinate 353,959,124 downwards.
AGTTTCAGTTTAAATTCAAAATGCATATATTAATTTAATATAAAAGTCAGGATACCTCCGTCTAATAATACTAATTCAATTCAAAAGATAACAATTGCACTTGTAAAAAACAATGATTAGAAAATTAAACTCTTCAAATCAAATTTCAAAAGATATCAATAACATTTCTAAACATTTAAATTTGGAATCTAAAGATTTAATTTTTAATACAAGAAAATCAATTTTAAATTGAAACAATTTAAATTGATGCCAAAGATATCAATAGAGGGTCAGAAATTTCATAATGCATTCAAAGTCGTTAAGTCAATTTTAAATATTCGAATTGAAATAAATATTCTTCGTAATTTCAAAAGAAATCAATTAAATTTCTAAACATTTAAATTTGGCATCTAAAACTTTAAATTTTAATACAAGAAAATCCATTTTAAATTGAAAAAATTAAAATTATCAGTTTGTAATTTGAAGAGATATCGATTGAGGTTCAGAAGTTGAATTTTGAATTCAAAATACATACTTACATTACTTAAATTGAAAATTCAAAAAACCTTCGTTTGATAATACTAATTCAATTCAAAAGATATCAATTGAATTTGTAAAAAAAACAATACTTGGGAAATTAAAGCCATCAAATTATATTTCAAAAGATGTCAATAACATTTCTAAACATTTAAAAGTGGAATCTACAAATTAAAATGTTAATACAACAAATCATTTTAACTTAAAACAATTTAAATTAATTCCAAAGATATCAGTTTGTATCCAAGATTGAACAATTGAGTTTCAAGAGACATTAATTGAGGTTAAAAAATTCGTATTGCATTCAAAGTGCAATAACTCAATTAAAAATATTCCATTCCACTTATAACATATTCTTCGCAATATTTTTAAGAGACATTCTTCATTAACCCTACGATTCATAACCGGGTACCCGTGTACCTTTTTTGACTTTAAAGTGCTGCTGTGCCTATAATTTTTGAGATATGGACATAAAACTCCGAATCCTCAGAGATTTTGGCTAAACTAAGATTTAAATACCAAAAAATTCAAAATATTTTCAATATTTTCTTTAAAAAATGATTTTAAATGTTTTACCCCCATAAACACACAACCGGGTCCCCGGGTACCCTAATGCAATTCCTATGTAAATGCCTGACATGTAAATGAAGAAACGTTTTTTTGTGTTGTTTTTATTGGAAATAAATGTCTTTTTGATTTATTTTATCATATTTTATATATATTATATTATAATTCATCCGAATCACTATCGTTGTTATTGTGGCAATTGTAGCATTTAGTAATTGTTATGGCGTGCTCATCGCATATCGGCGTGCTACATATGCTGCAATCTTTTCTAGTTTTTCTTCTGCGCTTATTTGGAAGAAGGTTGCACATGTAGCACACGCCCGTATGCGCTTTTCTGCCCCTTTGTCGTGCTGACGGAGATGTTGACGGACCTGCAGCACAAAGCACACTCTCCAACGGCCTTCCGATGATGCTTTCAATTGCATTTTTTGTTGAAAATTGGCGCACGCTTTGCACATTTGAAATTCTATTTTCTATAACAGGAATGCACAGGTTTTCTGCCAGTTGACGCAGGAAATTCTTCCTGCGCGTCGTGGTGTATCGTGCAGTTGGATTATTTCCATAATATATGATGTGTGATGCAAATGCGCTCACATCAATGATGTTATAGAAAAATGCCATCGGCCATCTTCTTGTTTGTCGCTGGGTCGTGTATTCGTGGAGCGTTTGGTCCATTACGTCCACCCCACCTTTTGTTTGGTTGTAAAAATTGATAATTTCTGGTTTCCCATTCTCGTCAATTTGTGCATCATCATGCATACTAGAAAGAAGGATGACCGAGTTGGACTTCCGCTGCTTATATGAGAGCAGTGTTACGTTGTCGTGGAAGCCAAATAAACTTGAACCAACGTCTTTTTTTGTCTTCTTTCATCTCCGCAGGGATGTAAGCTTTGTTGCGGCGGAGTGTACCCACAATGCTGAGCTTTTCTACTTTTAGTTGCCTAGCCAACGGCAGCGTCGTAAAAAAATTATCCATGGTGATATTTCGTCCGCTACCGTAGTATGGTCCAACTAAATCTCTCACCACTCTTTCGCCAACACCAACTTCACGACCAGTTTCTTGTTTGCCAGTATATATTTGGCCATGAAGTGGATATGAGTTTTTGGCATCACAAATCCACCATACTTTTATACCATATTTTGCTGGCTTCGAGGGTATATATTGTGTGAGTTTGGTTCTACCACGGTATGGATATAATTGTTCATCAATGGTCAAATATTCTGATGGCACATAATATCTGGCAAGATTTGCATTGAGCATTATCCAAATATCGCGAATTGGCGCCGCTTTGTCTTGACGCTGCCGCTCTACCCGTGTTCTGGAAAATATTAACCAGGGTACCCGGGTACCTGGTTATGAATCGTACAGTTAAAAATGCTTCTTTAATTCTATGAAGTTTTTTGTAAATTTCATACACACATAGAAGAGATTCGTTGTCACAACTGTATTTACAGCCAACTAAAATTTGTCGGTTCCGTGGACTATCACATTATTCAGTTGTGATTACCAATAATTGTGTTCTTTATCACCAAATGTTGTTCATATCAATTGATTTGTAATTCAGTTTTGGTTGCAAGAACTGAAATATTTAGTTGAAGCCACAGCATCAAAACAATCGAGTTTTAGTTGTAGCAATTAAATTATCCTGTAGTGGTGAATATTTTATTAGTTGGATGAACGAAAAATTTTAAAACTAATTCGGTTGTAACAAATAATATATTGGTATGCTCAACTAAAGTAATTACTTGAATTTGAAGGCTGTCTCACAACCATTTGTGTGATGCTTTAACCCATTATGAATTTTATAGAAAAAAGTAGAAAAAAATATTTTTTATTAAAATTTTGTATTTTACATTTAAATATAAACAAAATTATTATTATTTATAACCAGGGTTCGTGCCCATTTTTGATCGAAAATATAAAAACAATTGAGGGGGTTAGAAGCAAAGGGATGCAAGTGACTTTTGAACAATTTTGAGTGAAAAAAGTTTAAAGTTAAATTGCAACGTAAATATCCCATCTATATTATTACTTCTTTAATTTGAGAAATTTTGAGATATATTTTTATCCAACAAGCTAAAAAACTAACTTCTATTACACACTCAAATACACAAGAAATCCTTTAAAGTTTTTAACTCTGTTTGAGTAAAAAATGCACTTGCATCCCTTTGCTTCTGGCCCCTTAAATTGTTCGTATGTGTTTGCGAAGGCGTCAATAGTGTCGTAATATTCAACGATTATGTTTAAAAGTCTCACTTCACCTCAATTTATGATAATATGTATTCTTCGCTGGCTGATATCTATACATTTTATTGTTTTTTCGCAACTTTGTTTATCACTTTCTGTTTAAAATATTAGTTTTTCTGTAAAGTCGTCCTGTAATATTCAACTATACGTAGTTTCTCTTTATCAATAAAGCCTCTTGTGAAAAACCGAATACAAAGCTATGCAACAAGTGTTTTTGTAACAAAAACTAAATAATGATTACAGTAACTAATATTTGAACACGAATTCTAATATTGTACTTTGTATTAGTTGTATCTTCCATTTCAGATGAATGAAGTTTTTGAAATACTCAAATTGGTTAATACAACTAAAATTTGGTAGTATCAACTTGTATTTAGTGAGATCGATTTTTAAGCTTTCAATAACATCGACAAATAATTCTGATGTTTGACAATTACGAATTCTGATCAAAATATAGACTTTATCATGGAATTTCCAATGCCTGAATTGATTTCCAACTAATCTTTTCCCTGTGTGTACATATTACGAAAAACTTTCATCAATCAAATTTTTACGAATTTACGAAATGTATTCATAAATATGTTGGATACGAGGCTCTTTAAATATTTCGTTTCTAGTCTTTGGATGCCACTATTATTTTTCAGGCAATTATATACTATAGAATTCTCATTGGATTTAGAAATTTCGTTACATATATACCATGATACATTTTTCAACAGCAGCATTCAGAATTTCAGGCTACCTACCATATACAAATTGACACCTAACACCTGTTTCTTGATTATAAGTCTGCCTTCGATGGCCCATAAACTGCGAAGTCTCTTAGACTATTAGAGAAATCGTTGGATATGGCAACATTTATATTTATGGGGAGCAGATGCAATAGTATAAACTTGAGGGGAACTATTTGTAGAACAAATTTTGGCTCATCTGGTAGATACCTTTAATTTTTTGATTTTGTTCAAAAAATGATGCGATCAGGGATACATTTTGAATGAAAGGAACAAAAGCAAAGAAAACACCAATAACAACTTTAATATTGTCACTGTGTTTCTAAATGTTTATTGTCTTTGATTACAATTTTAATTTTCGCCTTTTTTATTTAATAGAACAATTTGTTTCAACTGGAAGAGAATTTGATTCCATCTCTCTCTCCGCGATTCGTTCTATTAGCACTAATAGTCTAACACAGGCTTAAGCTGATACGTCACTGCAGAATGACTCTGACAGACACCGAATCCTCAGTAAAGGTTGGTAAAGACCTAATCGAACCATTTAATACGGTCGAAGCCTCAGACAAGGCGATAAACTTTTATGCGATCTTTTCGACATCTTGACGATCGCAAAAAGGATGGCTACAGTTAACACGAATGAACTCGTCAGCAGCAAGAGACACAGGCGTCTCGCGAATGCTGATGTTTTATAGATGTCGTTGAGGGGACTGCTAGAAATTACTGAGGGTATTGTCGAGAAATGAGAAAGAGCTAGCAAAAGTGGGTTTGGCAATATACCAGGACAAGAAAAAAGTATAGGTTTCAAAAAACACTCGTTTCAAGCAAAGCGTGCATTATAAACTTGAGGTAGTGAACGAATTTATCGAACCCGCCGCAACCAAAAATAATATCGTCAGCATTGAGATCTAATCTACTAGCAAATAGATGAGGCCGTCGGTGGCGAAATGGTAGTGTTCGCGACTATTATATATTGTGCAACGTGGTTTCGATCCCTAATCTGACCACTTTATATTTCTTTAGACGGCTGTCATCTGGCTTAGTGACGACGACACTATCGAGTACTTAGCCGTGAAAAGGATTCTCCGGTGTAAAACTGTGTATGCCAATCAATGAGTGTACAAACTAGAAAGCGCACATCTGACTGTTAGTGAGAAGCACCCTCAATCCCTTCAACAGTTTTTTTTAATTGAATTCAAAAGATATCAATTGAATTTAACTTCAAGTATCAAAATTCATCAATTAAAATGCAATAGTCAACCGTCAAAAGATTTCAACTGAGTTTTAAGAGACCTCAACTGAGACAAAAATCTGCAAATAAAATTCGAAAATCGAACGCTGTAGAAATAGTCCATGACATCGAGTAATGACGTAGAGAGTAGCTAACTCTCTCAGTAAATACATAGATGACATTTGGTGTGTTGCAGATGGGCGGTTGGATGTTGGAAATTATTGCTTTAATAATACCAGTAGATCCTGGGTTCGATCCCTGCTTCGACCACCTTTAAATTTCTTTCGACGACGGTCACCTCGCTTAGTGACGGTGACACTATCGAGTACTTAGCCATGAAAAAACCTATCAAAATACCGTTCGGAACCGGTGTAAAACTGTAGATCCCAATCAGTGAGTATAAAACTATAAAGCGCACACTCACTGGTTGTGAGAAGGTCTCCCCAATTCCTTCATGGGATGTAATGGGAACCATTTATTTATTTATTTTTATTACAGACAATGTAAATTTAACAATTTTTCATCAGAACGACTTGAAAATTTTAAGTCAAAAATTTTTGTAATTACGTCAAATAACTCCCTATCGCACCGACCGCATCACGTATAATGTGAAATGAAATGTCAGATGAGAAGAATGACAGCTCTATGTGATATTACTCTATGGTACTTGAATTCAAAAGATGTCAGTTGAATTTAAAAACAAACCATCAATTGAAAAACATGTCTTCAAATGTAGTCCAAAACTGATTGATTGAAATCCAATAGTCTACCTTCGAAGGATGCCAATTCAATTTTCGAAAGCCTTCGAATTAAATTCAAACCTCTTTCGTCTTAAAGATAATACATAATTGAATTCAAAAGATTTCAACTGAATTTAAATCCAAAACAATTGAAATTCAAATATCAAATGTTCTTCAACTTCAAGATAATAATTTAACACAAAACATATCCTTTGATTTTTGAACACAAAACAACAACGTAAGAAACAAGTCCTCAAATGAAATTCAAAATTAACCCATTGAAATTCGTTTCGATTCGACAGTTGTTCCGGTTTGGAAACTACACTGCGGTGAACTGACTCCATTTGTATCTTTGTCGAAATTAGCGATTTTGGGATCAGAGTATTAACTTTTCCCAGAACTTTACATTATTTGATCATCAGGTCAAAAACTACACTCAGTCGTTGCTTTATGCTCTGACAAACAAATGTTGAAATTATTATTGAAATTTTCTAAAAAGTCATTACATTTATTTTTCGTGAGCCGGTCTAATGCACATTATTGTATGTGCAACTGTGGGTCTTAATGAGTTGTATGTAAAAAATGGTAAATTAGGATATAAGTAGGTATGGTTTGTACATATGTACATATATAATAAGTATTTATGTATTTGCAGGAACACAGACATATGCTTATTATGTAAATTCAACAATGCATTTTATAATTACATATACAAGTAAAGTATAGAGAAAATTTGGCAAATGTCGATAAGAATTGTAGTAAGACATTTTCTAGATAGAAGAAAATCTATTTGACTTGAATAATAAATGCAATTTTTTGTAGGGTTAATAATACAAGATTTTAAAGAATTTTTATTAGTTTACTGTTTCAAATATTCCCCAAATGTTGGAAGAATTTTTTGTCATTTTTCCAGAAAAAAAACTGTACGTAAATAAAAATCGTACAAAATGGTGTAAATTGAAAATGAGCTAATTTATGGTTACTTGAGTTGAAAGCTGTCATACTTTCGTTTCAAGGGAATAATTGAATTCAGAAGATGTCAATTAAATTTTAAAAACCATTAATTGAAGACAAACGTCTTCAAATAAAATAGTTCTACATCAGTAGAATCTAAAATTTTAAGTTTGATTTGATAAAAATTTGATTTAAAATAAAAAAAAAATTCAAATTCAAATTTTTAAAATTTTGATAATTAAAATCAAATATATTGATATGCAAGACTCAGCTACTGAATTTCATGAGACTTCATTTAGAAATTAAATTTTGAGTTCCAAATACATTAACTCAATTTAAAATATTCCATTTGAACTTTTTCTCTCAATCAAATATCTCAAAAAATAGAGATATAGTTTTTTAAAAAAGAAGATGTTTTGCATATGTATCCTAATGATTCCTGGAAAACCGTATAGCTATTTCAGATCTAGCCACAAATCTTCTTCATAACCGCTGATTCCATTTGAATTTAAAAGGCATCACTTGAAATTTAAAACACATCAATGTGTATTTAACAGATGTAAGATTCCCTTATTCAAAAAAAAATCCTTTTAAAATCCTTAAAAGTTTTACAGCTTTTGGTATAAAGTCAGAGCTGGGGTCTCTGATCTTAGTTGAATTTACTTGTTCTTGGACGAGAACGCCAATGACTTTTTAACTCTGATATCTCATGTTTCGAAAACTGGAGGTTACTCTTAAAAGATGTTCAGTTATTACTTCACGGCGTAACAATGACCCACACATCCTGAACAAGTATTACAGAAAGATTTTTAATACCCCTAAGTCCTTACGAACGATGTGAGAATGGAGTGTGTACAAAATTAGAATTACAGAATATAATAAAGAGTTAAGATCTCTAATGAGGAGGTATTGGAAATATTTCTGTACCTGGATTGAAATCCCGTCTAAGACTTCCAGGCTGCGCAAAGTCCGAGAGTCGTCGAGCTCTCACATCTCTGAGATATTTGAAGACGACATCGAGTGATGAATTGTTAGACCTCTTGCATAACACACAATTTTCAGGAAACTGGTCCGAGGACATAAAATCTCTGGAATTTAACACTGAACAGTGTTTAGCTAGAGTTCGAGCAATTAGGTTACATAGTCGTAGCATATGCTGTCGACCACCGCAATTGCAGTACAGGGAAAATGCCCTTCCACTTTCAGAGATGTTCTGAAGGACTTAATCAGCAGGGTCTCTTAATGCGCCAAGTAGAATGGGCTGTTTGTAAATCCAGCGAGAACAGAGTTCGTACTCTTGGCCAGAAAGCACAAGGTTCCATATATTCAGCAATTGTGTCTATGTGGTAGATACATTTTTCTAAAGGACAATACAAGATATGTAGGTGTGATTCTCGAAAGAAAGCTTAGATTCATGACAAACCCTATGGATTATATCAGTAGAGCCACAGTGTCACTGTATTCGTATAAAAGGACCATCGGAGAACAATGGTGCCTATCAATGGAAATAACGATATTTTTCTACGGCTTTGTCGTTTGGTGCCCGGTGCTGAATAAATCTTCTTACCTAAGTCGATTGAAAAAAGTCAAGAGAATGGCTAAAGTCAAGAGAATGGAAACGGGTGCACTACCACTACCCAGGGTTTATCCAGCGATATCTATCTCCTGTTACCACTAGATTCAAGTTTCAAGTTGGAAAGGCAAATGGCTGGAACGTGGCAAACCCCCTAAAGTATTTCTCGCGATGTATCACCAGTCGCTATAACCATGGGATGACTTTGAGGGATCTGCGACAGTCCACAATATTGGGGTCGATTACATGACTTCCACTTCTACCTTAGAGAGAAACTTCTCCTCTCATATTACGAACAGCCATAACTGAAAGGTTTGTATACGAAGTTATAGAAGATATTTAGACTTCTACACTGATGGCTCCATACTAGGTGGCGCCGGTAGGTTTTAGGGTCTGAGAAAGGGCGTGGCGAATTTTCCAATTTTCCTTCCTGCATGTCAGGCTCACTTAACCCTTGTAGACCATTGTCTTACCTCAGGAACTAAATGAAAAATGGACGATTTTCCTAGTTCCTCCCGTTAAACCAGTTTCATTGCTTTAAACAGCCCAAGTGTTGGCGGAGACTCTAACATCAGTCACATTTGCTAACGCACCAAAGAAATGTCAGCCAAGTGTAGCAAACGCCTACTGGAAAAGCGGGGCAGTTACACACAAAGTGTTCTATTGACTCTTCCTCCTCTTTGTCACCACAGCTTCTGCAAAAGTAATTTCTCAAGATTTTCAGTCTCTGTGAGAGCTGTCCAATGCGGCAGTGATCCATAATGACAGACACAATAACTGAGACGTCAGCAGGGCGTTAGTGTGTTTCAAGTTTAGGCGAAACCACATCAGCTTGAAGTCCACCTAGTTCCCTACTAGTGACCACCTGCTGTTAGTTGCCATAAGGCCACAATATCTCAAGAAGAGTTTGCAATTTGCTAGAGGTATATGTGGGCAGGGGTATATGTGGGCATGGACATACATATGTTCCCATGGACCATGTAAGGTAGTCTTCAGTCTAGCAAGTTCATCTGCTTTGCAGTTCCCGGGTATGCCCCTGTGGTCCGGCACCCTAATAAGGTGAAGATTAAACTATTCAGCCATCTTATTAATAGATCTGCGACAGTCGAGGGCAGTTCTTGTGTTCAGGGAGACAGTTTCCAAGCACTTGATGGCGGCTAACTATCAGAGAAAATATTGATTCCGACTTCAGTTAGAACATTACTCTCAGTCATTCTCTAATAGCTACGATTTCTGCTTGGTAGACACTACATTGATCAGACAATCTTTCCACAATAGATAGCCCCAGATCCTTAGAAAAGATACCAAGGCCTACTTTATCGTCAAGTTTTGAAATTGCCGATTTTCTTATTACCAGGGATGCGGCTATTCAATTCTGCTCTATATGCTCTAGGAGTGTGTGTTCAAATTCAAATAAACCTAACTGACACTAGCACGATCTTCAAAAAAATGCTATACCACGAAAAAATACAACTCTGTAATATAGATTAAAACTCGCCTCAAAGCACTGCAACAATCCGAGAATGCACGAGGAAAAGAAGAACGTGGTGGAAAAATTCTGTCTGTTCTTGTTGTTGGAATTATAGTCCTTTCAGTGATGTTGATACTTAAGGATCTTCAATCGATACTAATTCGCACATGTGAATTGCAGAATTGAGTTTGTATATATACGATTGATGTTCAACCGATGGTATCAATTCAGGCACAGTAGTTAGGCATCCGATGATGAACTTGTCACCGAGTTCGACACTAGTCATGGCTGTGAATTGTCTATTATTTCCAACAAAAACCAACCATTTTCCAATTAGAAAAATGTTCATGACTTGTAAGCATGTAGTATGAATTTCTCATACATTAACCAAAAACTGAAAATCAAAATTTCATTTTGTGTGAAATCATTTTTTGATTTGTGTGGGAGTTACCAGAAGAAACGGGTTATTTGAATCCCGATCTGAATATAATAATAATCACATTCGATAAAGATTTATGGCAGTTATCGTGATGACCAGGCAGCTAAGCGGATAGACGAACAAGACTCAATCAACTTAAATTCAAAGGTGCCTTATGTCATATATATCTCCGTCTATGCATTACGCTTATTTCGTATAAAATGATTACTTTATACAACCGTCTCATTCCTATGGGTGAGAGTAGAACTAGATTTGCCAAAGGATATTAACAAAAGAACAATTTATTTGAATATAATACCAAACTACGCGTATATCCTTAATGTATCCTGTAACCAACTCATTATTTAGTGAATGTCCAGTTTGAGGGTTGTAAAAAATTGATAGCAAGCAAAACATGAAAGTATCCTTCTTAATAATTTAATCGTCCTGAATAAAATGTCCTAAATTTGAGGAATATTATAACATCGTGGGAAAATTGTGTTTTAACCCAAGAAATGCTCATTGAAAACAAACACACAGATTGAATCGATTAACAGTGATCTATCCCAGCGAACTGGTTCTATCGGAATTTATTCTATGCTTAAAGAAAAACCTGTTTAAAGACAACAAGGATAACCCTTAATGGGATTCTTATCACATTTCTTAAGGACTAAAAGCACGTAGTCTTTTTCATGTCCACCCAAGTTGGTTTTGATTAAGTTAAAATATCTGGTTTTGTGTTTACAAAAACTGTAAAATCATTATCATAATAATGAAATTATGTTTAAAACGCTTGAAGTTTTTCTTTAAGAAAAATCCAGTTTTCTTGTTTTTTAAATTTTTATAAAAAAAACGGAAATATATCATATCAAATAAGTATTTTCACACACAGTTGTGTCCTTTTTTACTTGAGTTTTAAAAAAAAAAAGGGGTTAGTTTTTTACACCAGAAAGTAGTGGTCATTGTGTTGCTTTGTGCTTTTAGACATTAATGGAATTTGAAGGACTCTTTCTGTCTTAAGGAATGCAAATCCAAACAAGTTATTCATCTAAGTAGTACATTCGGTCAAGTCCGGTCATTTACTACCCTATAAGGAAACTTCGGTGTCACAACAATCAAAAACTTGTTTTGATTGAATAATATAAAATTACTGGGCATATTTAAATTATCCTGTCAATGTCCTTTTGATATTACGAAATAAAAAGCAGGAAAATCGAAAATTATTTTAAGAGAAGTAGTACATTTTAACAAATTCCATTAAAAGACAATTTTTTTCGAAACTGTAAGTTCAGTTTGTTATTTGCATCTTTCTTAAATATTCTACTTTCTAACAAAGAAAGGATCTTAAAACTATTTCAAAAGATTGACAAATTTATCCCCAAAATGTTATGAATTAAATGTTTTTATTCGTATGACTTCAGATCACAATTTTTCTAATATTGATCCTTCTTGTCGCCTTTAAGAATGCAAATGTTAATTGGTGTAGTCCTTAAAGTCACAGGTCAAACTTTATTAAAGGATGCTTCCGCGGCAGTAAGGTTATTCTATATCAACCCCTATTTAGTTACAGCATTCATCCATTTCGTATATGACAAGATCTTAAAGAAACTACGACCTTTAACACACAGCACGGGGATGTAAACTCAGAGGTATCCTATCAAAGATATTGTGACAATTGCTTGCCTACTTTCGAACCATATGGCTGGATTCATTCTACAAGGTTATTTTTCACCATTTATACTTCATTAATGCAATCTAGTTTACAAATAATATTTAGCATTACTTATATTAATTGAGTATTATAAAGTAGAAATAATCCACTGACCATTCTACATTAGAAATCAATATTAGTTGTAAATAGTGAAGATACAGTGTTACAGCCAAAAATGTTGCCGTTGCATTTTTAACGAAAAGGATTAAACAATCTTTATACTAAGAAGCTGTTCTTCTCAGTCTTCTAAAGGTTGCGGTACTAGACATCATATTTTCCGCTAGAGGATTTGCCTGGATTTCTTCTTTAACAGTGAGAATTTTGAGATAAGTTTGTTATTGGTTGTTAGTTAAAAACCATGGAGCATTTGTGATCTTCTGAAGATTTTGTGATTAAAACCGCTGTAGAATTTCCAAATTAGAGTTCGGGGCTGTTCCCCATAGCTGAATTCCATATGTCTGTATCGGCTTGATAATATATTTGTAAATCAATGTACAGGGTGTTTCAAAACTGACCACCCTATTCGAAGATGCTCTTATTTTTGCAAATGGCCGCCAATGTCAAATCTGTTTTGACATTTGTGGACTAGACAGATGTAGAATACAAGTAAACAAGCCATGGAGCGATACACTCCCAAAGAACACGGAATAATCGTGTCTATTTTTTGCGTAACAATTCGTCTGTGGTGTTGGCGCAGCGCGAATACCGTCGCCGATTGCCCGGCCGTCCGACACCGACTGCGCAAACACTGAGCCGTTTGGCCACTAACCTTGAAGAGTATGGGACCACACGAGATGTTGCCAAGAGTGGCCGACCCCGGAGCGCCCGTTCTGCCCAGGATATCGCCGCTGTTGCCGAGGATGTCCAGCTGTCGCCGGAAACATCGACCTGACGCCGTACCTCGCAATTATCCATCAGCCGGTCGTCCCTATGTCGAATTTTGGTCAAAGACCTGCGCATGTTCCCATACAAAGTCCAGTCCGTGCATCAGCTGCTGCCTGTCGATCGCCAAACGCGTGTAAACTACGCCCAAGCCATCCTCAATCTCATGGACGAAGTGGACGATTTTCCCACCAAAATCATAATGAGCGATGAGGCTCATTTCCACCTCAGCGGGTACATGAACAAGCAAAACTATTGCTTCTGCGGCACCGAAAATCTACGAGTGATGCACGAGGAGCCATTACACCCGCTCAAAGTGACTGCATGGTGCGCTGTTCACGCTGGAGGAGTCATCGGGCCATTTTTTTCCAGAACGCCGCTGGCCAAACGACAACAGTGGACGGTATGTGCTATAGGGCCATGTTAACCGAGTTTTTCCTGCCGCAATTCGATGAATTAGGACTGGAGGACATGTGGTTCCAACAGGACGGAGCAACGGCACACACTGCGCGAGCCACAACCGATATTCTGAAGGCGGCGTTCCCAGGTCGCCTCATCTCTCGTTTTGGCGATTTGCACTGGCCCACAAGATCGCTCGATTTAACCGTTCCAGACTTTTTTGTGGGGTTTTTTGAAGTCCCGTGTTTACGTAAACAAGCCCGAGACCTTGGAAGCTCTCAAGGGCAACATTCGACACGAGTGCGAGAATCTGTCGCCCGAAGTGATGAAAAATGTCGTAAAACGAGCCCGTATGGTAATCAATTGTGACGGCGCCCATTTATCCGATATCATCTTCTCAACTTAACCAATAAAATTGTAAAGGTTCAAGTAAACATAATCAAAAAACAGAATCGAAGTTTCTCATTTAACAAAAAAATGAGAGTCAAACAACATCCGATGACTTCTTTTGAAACACCTTGTAGTTTGTTTTCGAGCAAGAGTTGAGAGTTAATGAGAGATTTGAATTTATTCAATTGTATGTCAAGAGTAGTGTATTCAAAATACCGGGTCTTTAAAAAATTTCGGTTTTCTATTTCTTCGAATATTCCAATTTTAGCGAAACCGGGTTTCAGTATACCCGAGGAGTGGTATCCAGGTAATATCCGGTTTCAGATATTATGAAAAAATGCAAAACTATACGACTTATAACAATATTTTATTTGTAATTCAGTCATTTTGAATTTTGAGAACGATGTAATTATAAAAGAAATTAAAAAAAATTGTATTCATTATAAAGTCCACACTCGCTGAAAAATTTTAACTTTTTGTTGTTTGAATGCAAATATCACGTGTTTGTAGCTTGTCGCAAATATAGTATACTTGTGTCGAAACGAATTGTGGTTGCTACTCAATATAAAATGTTTGGGATACAATGATTAGTAGGGTATAAAATATGTATTTGTGATCCAAAGGTGTCTCTGTTTGTTGAAAACTGCTGAAAACAAAAATGTGACAAACAATAAAGAAACAAAAAACAGCAGATCTTCAATTCACGAAAATTATGGTTGAACACATGTACATGGCTCCTGTAATATGCAATATCTCTTATATATATCTTATAAAATCGTATGTAATATCTATTTTAAAATCATATTTCAAGCATAAAATACAATCTAGGTGCTTTGATTTTAAACGATTTCTTTGTCTATTTGTAACGTAGCCTGAAATTGAAAATACCCTTGTGCTGAAAGTAGATTTAGGGCTAATTGTACAGATGGCTTTATGTGGTTTATTCAACCAATTCAAATATGCCAAATTGCAGTTGAGTTAATTTTCCTTTGAATTTATTGCACTTATTTTTGGATTGTGAATACTGATGTCTGCTAACAGACAACAATAATATTGCCGAAATACGATACAATTACTTTTTATTTCATTGAATTACACTATTTACAATATATTTACAAATTTATTCAAGCTCAAGACCTTTTTAAATAATATAAAGCTTATTATCTTTATATTACTTTCAAAAAAGTCGAGCATAAAAATGTTCCAATGATACCAAGGCTGTCTGTATAGCTATTTCGGATCTTGCCAAGATCTTCATCAGCAGACGTTTTTGATGAAAATTGAATTACACTGTTTGTAATTTTTTAATTCATGGAAATATAACCACATACGAACATCACTACGTGCTAAAAGACCAAAAAACAAAGACCCATATCTCCCAGTTTTGCCCAAAGTCATGCACTTTTTTCATGGGCCCCCAAAGATTTGGGGCCTCGGTGTAATTTTTGCAAAAAAGTGATAATTTTTTCAGGCTCATATCTTGCAAACCGTTCGGACTTTGGATTTACTCTCTAAGGGAAAGTTGTAGCTCATGTTATAAGGAAGTAAAATTGTGAAATTGTGAAAGATATGAACATAAAATCAAAAAAAACTTCATCTTCAAGGTGAAAATCACAAAAAACTTTAAAAAATTCCCCTATTCTGGTCCATAGGTAGCAAACCGTTCAAAATTCATGGAAACAATCAACTAAGATCTCAATGAAAATTTTTGGCGTAGAATACGTCTTACCTTACGCTATAGGGAGTCATGTCAGATTGTTATTGTTGTAATCTTTATTTCATTGATTATGAGGAAACGGCGAGATAACTTTTTTTAAAATTTGTTTTGTAGGTAAATGAAGATGTTATCTTTCGTTTGATATACATTTCATATTGGTTGATATCTTCCTAATATTTAAATTTCTCAAATGAAAATTGTTTAAACACACACACTCAAACATATGTGTGGTGTTTGGTTGAGTGTTTGAGTTTGTAGCGTGAACACAAACTATGCTGCTGTTTCAGTGTGGACACAAACTTTCGTCTGTTGTTTTGATTGATGAAATATTGAAATATCGTATATTTACTTATGTATTTAAGTGAAACAAAATGTTAAATGTGAATTTGAATTTAACATGGATATATAATTATAAAAAATATATGAAAAAATTAATTAATTTGCTTATGTTATTTATCATTTATTGTTATAATAATATATAATAATATATTATATGTTTTCTGTCTTATCGGATGGTGTA
This sequence comes from Phaonia tiefii, assembly GCA_963931995.1. Lineage (NCBI taxonomy): Eukaryota > Metazoa > Arthropoda > Insecta > Diptera > Muscidae > Phaonia > Phaonia tiefii. The sequence continues at coordinate 353,943,056 of OZ008367.1, read as the reverse complement.
TTCTACGTTAAACTTAATGGCCGTGTCTCTGACACAGCCTGCAGGGTCTCGGACAACTGTCTGATGTTTTTTTTAGAACACATGAACTTCCTCGGAATGATTCTTAACACCGTTTACTTCAACATTGAGTTACTACGCTATGCTAAGCACAAGCAACAAGGCACGCATCCCGCAATATAAAAGCGACACGACGCTCAGAAGAACTACAACTTTCCCTCAGAGAGTCAATCAAAATTCCGAACGGTTTGCAAGATATGAGCCTGATAAAATGATCACTTTTTTGCAAAAATGAGCCAAAAAAATCCATGACTTTGGGCAAAACTGGGAGACCCGGGTCTTTTTGTTGTCTTTTATCACGTAGCGGTGTCCGTATATGGTTATATTTCCATGACCTACAAAAATTACACACAGTGATATTAAAAAATTTTCGGGAAATTTTTCACTTTTGCGGCTACCTAAACGCTACCTAAATGGTACCTAAAGGGTGTTCAGAATCATTCCTAGGAAGTTCATGTGTTATAGAAAGTTGTTTATTGAGATCTTTGGTACATTCTTGAACGGTTTCCTACCTATGGACCTGAACAGGGGCGAAAAGGAAAAAACATCGAATTTTTTAAAGTTTTTTTCGATTTTGACCTTGAAGATAAAGTTGTTTTGATTTTATATGTTCACAATTTTTTCTATGACAAGAGCTACAACTTTCCCTCCGAGAGTAAATCAACGAATTGCCAGATATGAGCCTGACGAAATGATCACTTTTTTGCAAAAATGACACCGAGGCCCCAAATCTTTTGGGGCCCATAAAAAAAGTGCATAACTTTGGGCAAAACTGGGAGACACGGGTCTTTGTTTTTTGGTCTTTTATCACGTAGTGATGTCCGTATGTGGTTATATTTCCAAGACTTAAAAAATTGCACACAGTGAAATTAAAAAAATATCGGGAAATTTTTCACTTTTGCGGCTACCTAAACGCTACCTAAGTGCTACCTAAAGGGTGTTCACAATCATTCCTAGGAAGTTCGTGTGTTATAGAAAGTTGTTTATTGAGATCTTTGGTACATTCTTGTAGCTGATTGTTTCCTTGAATTTTGAAATGTTTCCTACCTATGGAAAATGGTTAAAAAAAATAGCATTTTTTAAAAGTTTTTTTTTTGTTGCGATTTTGACCTTGATGATGAAGTTATTTTGATTTTATACGTTCCCAATTTTTGTTTTCTATGACAAAAGCTACAACTTTCCCTGAGGGAGTAAATCAAAATTCCCAACGAATTGGAAGATATGAGCCTGACAAAATGATCAGTTTTTTGCAAAAATTACACCGAGGCCCCAAATCTTTTGGGGGCCCATAAAAAACAGTGCATGACTTTGGGCAAAACTGGGAGACACGGGTCTTTTTTTTGGTCTTTTATCACGTAGTGATGTCAGTATGTGGTTATATTTCCAAGACTTAAAAAATTGCACACAGTGAAATTAAAAAAATATCGGGAAATTTTTCACTTTTGCGGCTACCTAAACGCTACCTAAGTGCTACCTAAAGGGTGTTCACAATCATTCCTAGGAAGTTCGTGTGTTACAGAAAGTTGTTTATTGAGATCTTTGGTACATTCTTGTAGCTGATTGTTTCCTTGAATTTTGAAAGGTTTCCTACCTATGGAAAATGGTTAAAAAAAATATAATTTTTTTAAAGTTTTTTTTTTGTTGCGATTTTGACCTTGACGATGAAGTTATTTTGATTTTATACGTTCCCAATTTTTGTTTTCTATGACAAGAGCTACAACTTTCCCTCAGGGAGTAAATCAAAATTCCCAACGAATTGGAAGATATGAGCCTGACAAAATGATCAGTTTTTTGCAAAAATTACACCGAGGCCCCAAATCTTTTGGGGGCCCATAAAAAAAAGTGCATGACTTTGGGCAAAACTGGGAGACACGGGTCTTTTTTTGGTCTTTTATGACGTAGTGATGTCCGTATATGGTTATATTTTTTTCGTGTTGCACTGTATTATCCATACAATGAAGCCAGTTTAAATGATATTAAAAATACTTATCTTTTTTTCCAAGCTCAAGACCATTCTATATCTCTATAAATAGAGATATATTTTTTTTAATAAGATGTTTGCAAATGCATCCTCACGATTCCTGGCAAACCATATAGCTATTTCAGATCTAGCCACAAATCTTCATCAGCGGTTGTATGGAATGCTGCTTTTGAAAAAGTCATCAAACTAAATGCAAACGAAAACTCATCTGAATTGAAAATTTTTCACTTTGCAAGTGCTCGAAAAATATCACAAGCAAAACACACAATAAAACATTTGCAAACAAATTCTTTCCCTTTCCAGAGAACCATCGGTCCCCATTAGAAATGAGTTTTGTTGTTGTCTAAAAGACAACATAATGTTTACAGGCAATAACAATTGCCTGCAGTTTCGTCGTGCTCTACGTCCATCAGGTATGATTTTTTTGTTATTTATTAAAAAGGCCGAATAAATAAAACAAAAAAATCCCGATATTAAAAATAGTTTTCTTTGCTTTATTTTAATTTAATATTCTATAACTCTAAAAAAACACCCTTTATGAGTTGAGAAAGAGATAATAGTTCATGGAGAGCATTTTCTATCATTTGAACTTGAGAGGTATCGAGCAATGCAATGTTTCAAAAGACTGATTTATCGTTTCCACGAGCTTGTGAACTTGTTCCATGGCACCATGGATTTTCCCAAAACTGATTTGATGGTGAGAAAATAGACTTTTCGTGTCTATAACGTATCCGAACCTTTCCATTTAGTTAGAACAAAGCAACTAGAGAGGCGTTATAAATATATATTAAGAGAGAGAGAGAGAGAGATGCATTCTTTTGGATGTTCTTTTGGAGTTTTGGGAGTAATAATATCATATCTTGGAGCTTTGTTGGGTTTGAATTTAGGTATGACATCTGCCACTTTGAATTTTGAGAATGTTCTTATGGGCAAATCAAATCTTATGGGAAATCAAGTTGATGCGTTTGATTCAGGAAGACAGATATTTGGGATTGGATATCAGCATTTTTGGACCCAAATTCATTTGAGATAAATACCTCTTCCAAGTATTCTGCAAATCCAGCAGCCTTTTCAGATCCCAGGTGTTAATTTGTTGCTTTCGAGAGGTCTAGGGGTTTAATATATCGGGTTTATAATAATGTGTTACCTTCCTGTTGGACGATAGAAATTGAAATTGTAAAAAATAAAACCTTTATTATTATTTTCAAATTTAAAATGTTCGAGCGTTTGGTCGTTTTTTAAATAATTTTACTCTCCAATACTTCGCAGCCCTTTGGGTAGCATCGTCATGAAGATAAACACAATTAATAATTAAAAATAAAATAATAAATAAAAATAATATAATTATTATAATTAATCAGTGTGTTTATCTTAATAAGTGTGTTTATCTTCCTGACGAAGGGCAGCGAAATATTGGAGAATAAAATGATTTAAAAAAGCAACCAAACGCTCGAACATTTTAATTTTGAATACAAGAAATTAAATTTTAACCAATAAAAATTTTTATTCAAATGAAGAATATATGACATTAACATTTGAAAATGATTTCGGGCATATGTCCGCCACGGCTGTTCATAACGAAGCGCATTTCGGACGTCCAATTCAGATTGGTTTATTGAAAAATACATGACAACGAATATATATTTTATATATTTAAATAATTGATATATTTAAATAGTTTATATTATTAAGATAATTGTTCATAATTTTTAAAGGGAGATGGACAAATGGAAATACCCACAACGTCTAATGTTTTGTTCCACTTATGTAAATAGTCCTATATCGTAAAGCATAGTCATGGGAAAATTATCAACTTGGCAACCACACCTGGTTGATACAAAAATTGGAAATTTGATAGATTTTGTGCGGGGTGTAACCCAAATGCAGGTGCAGCATTCCCCATAACGATTTGAAATTATAGTTTTATGAAACAATGTTTCCGGGAAAAATTTAACGTGATTGGTGAAGTCGTATGGAAATTATGCTACTGGTCGGTACAACAGGTAGGGGAAATATTTTGGAAATTCAGGGCTAAGTGTTGGGTTTACGCGCGTTAAGAAGAGTAGGTGTAACTATAATTTAAAATATTGGCCAAATCGATTGGATATTTATCACTACGTATGAGTGTAATCTTGATGAGTTTTTCACATATTATAGCTCAGTGTGCAATTATGCACAATAAAATGCAATTGATAGTTTTTGGGAAATATTAAAGGAACCATAAGATTATTAATGCGAAAAAAATTAAAATTTAATTTTTTTGGATATTTTACCCTCATTATGTCCACATTTATGCGTAGGATGTTTTTATGAAACTGAATACAAAATAATTTTAAAATCACCAATCTATATTTTTCACAATCTCGCAAAATGCTTTTTTTTTAAATGCCAATTTCGAACGTTGCACACTGGGAAAGATTTAAAAAATGGCCGGACAAAATTCCAAAAATCGAAGCAGTAATCCAGATAAAATAAGCGACTAAAGCAGTTGCCAATTAACCACTGAGGTTGAGAATTAATTGTTTTGAAGGTTCCATGCCCGTTGCTGATCAGCCAAGGGGCCCAAAGTTGAGTATTGTTTCAATACATGCGTGCAGGCTAATTTTGGGATATTTTTAGTAGATGTGTGTTATATGAAGGATATGTTTCTGGTTGTTTTAAACTTTTTTTATTTATTTTGTGTTATGAGAGCTACGAAATTGTATATTAAGTTAATTTAATTTACTTAAGGTTTCTAGTTCAATTGCAATGAAAGTAATTGACTAAAAATATTACCGTTTTTAATCTTTGATCAACTGGGATCAGCGCGCGATTTTCACTTCTGAACACTTCAGACTCTACCATTTGCAGAAGAATTTTTTTTATACTTTGGTCCAGTTTTTAATTTCATATTTAAATATAAAATACTTGTGTGAAAATTAATTTTTTTCAGTGTAAAGTTAAATACATTATTCTGTCGGAATTTCGGTCTGGCAATACCATAAAATGTCGAACTAAAATTTCGAAATTTCAAACTAAAACTTTGAAAGTTCCGAGGACGACGATGATGAAAATGATGAGAGTTTTTTTTTGTGGTCCCAAATAAATCTTGTATGGTTACGAAACAAACTTCTCAAACTTTTTATTTGTTTTATAATTCTTAATAAATTTGGTAGAAAAGTTTAAAACGTTAAACCTTGTTAAGAAACGAAATTTTATGTGAAAAGGTAAAATTACACATGCTCTTCCCTCCGTTAGGTTAGTTATCGAAATCCTGATCGAAAAATGTTTGCCAAAAATAAAATCGGGCCATCCAAAAACCTATGAAACGATACCCATAAGGTTTTTTTTTAAATTTCACCCCCCTCCAACCAATGGAAAAAGCAATGCCAGAAATGAGCTCAGCACCCTCAAAAACCTACCGACTAATGAGTTTGACACGACTAAAGTCAAAAATAACGACGTTATTAATTTTGTCCGGTCATTTTTTAAATCTGTCCCACTATGCGTTGCTGGCTGTAGGGTAAATTTTTAAGGTGAACAAGGTTACATTCAATAGCATTCCCAATGCCTTATCTGCAAAAAATTTAAAAAAAAAAATTATTTCTAATGGGGACCGATGGTTCTCTGGAGATGGAAAGAAGTTGTCTGCAAATGTTTTCTTGTGTGTTTTGCTTGCGATACATTTTGAAAACTTGCATTGTAGAAAATTCTCAATTCAGATGATTTTTTGTCTGCATTTAGTTGTTAGAATTTGTCAATAGCAGCATTCCAAACAACCGCTGATGAAGATCTGTGGCTGGATCTGAAATAGCTATACGGTTTGCCAGGAATCATGAGGATGCATTTGAAAAAAAATCTTCTTGTTTAAAGAACTAAATCTCTATTTATAGAGATATAGATGGTATTGAGCTAGAATAATGAAATTAAAAGTATTTGAAAAAAACTATACTTCTTTCTTATAAAATTCAAAAATTCCAATAAACGATTAATGGAATTTAAATTTAAAAATTTTTTGAGGTTAAAAAAATGGTTAATTTTGAAAACTTGTCACTTCCAAACGGTTTGAGATAATTGAAAAGTTAGTTTCAGTTATTTTTTTCAGAAGTGTTTTAAATCACTTGGTTTCGATCCCTGCTTGACCACCTTACACTTCTTTCAACGACGGTCATGTCACTTAGTGACAGCGACACTACCGAGTAATAAGCCATGAAAAATCAGTGAGTGAAAACTGGAAAGCGCACAGCTCAGTGATTGTGAGAAGCTCTCTCCCATATCCCTTCATAGGATATAATTGAAAAATATTTATTTATTTATTTAAGAGATAAACTACATGCTTTGGCATATTTTTTGTTTGCCTCTCTTAGAGGATTTCGTCAAGCAAAAAATCTAATAAATCGACTCAAAATTGTAGACGTGACAGGTCTTCAAATCATCAACAGCGCCAAAGTGGTCCACTTTGACACCGTGTACCAAAGTCTGCGTAACAATAGGGTGTATCCAAACACAATACCCTTAAAGCCTGACCCTTCCTCTGCACATCTCTGGTATAACCTTAAACTGTATGACAAATAGTTTGGAAGTTATGATATTTTTACCATTTTTTTCCAATCGGCCCCACTGTGCGCTGTTACGATGAACTTGTAATTATAACGTGTAATGATAACAAACTTTTTATGGGCTGAATTAGATGACTTGGGATTGGACAATAGGTAAAGGATTTAACACGACGGTATCAGTTGCCATATGGGCATAGACTTCAATTAGACTCAGTTAATCAACGAGTTTAAGTGCTGGTCCAGTAGGGCGCTCAGTATGCCATGCGTTTAAGCCGGGCCTATGGCTCGCCGGACGGGGGGATCTTTCTACTCACCGAGCACAACAACAGTCTACCTCTGAACAATAAAATATATATTGAGGTTTACACACACACGATATCCTTCGACATAAAATAAGAGAGTGAAGCCCAAATAATAGTTGCGACAGAAGTGGACTAGAGGTAGAAAACACCGAATTAAAAGCGACTATGTGCCTCTGAAGAAAGTCTAGGGCATAAACCCTACCCTAACGCACGACATATGTGCCGACTGGTGTCTCCGTTGGTTTTGCCAACCCTTACGAAGTCCTTGTAGCTTCACCATGACATTGCGATCCACACAGTATCGCTTGAAACAATGGCCCTATTGCGAACGAAGTTCCAGGATGCGTTATCTCACGAAACAACGAGGTCAAATGGAGGTCGTATCGTGAGATTTGACACCAGTATACTTCTTTCTCTGAAGCCAGTATGGTCTATAACAATAAACCCGAGATGATTCCAGAGCTGAAGAGCAAAATCATACGCATTATAAACGATATACATCCCGAACTATAACAAAAAGTCATGGAAAATTTTGATGCTCGCATCCTGTATTGCCTGAGAAGTGGTGGTAGGCATTTAACGGATATTATATTTCAGACATAAATGCCATAGACTAAGAAACAGGATGAAATAGAAAAAAATTATTTTGACAAATTTTGGTGAGTGTTATTTAGAAAAGAAAATCTGATGTCTTATTGAATCACCCTATACCAAACTATTGAATATTTTTTAAAAATATTCGTGCCTGACCTATAAAAAAGACGAATTGATTAGAATTTAATTACTATAATGCTTAAAGGATTCATTGATGCAATGGATTGAACACTATCAAATGATTATCGCATTCTTAATGTTTTATAGAAAAAAAAACGAATATCTTGACAACCATATGATACCACGACGGATGCTAAGTGTCAACAAAAAAATGGTTTGACTTCCTCAAAAATAGCAAATGAAACAGATCATGATTTATGATCATTTACCACTCATGTGGGGAGAAATTTAAAAAAAATCAAAAAAAAAAAGGTGCTCAATCATTGGCTAATCAGTAAAAAGAAATGATTTTTCAAATTTTTTATAATAATTCAAGGAACGGTTATGTGCGGGAAACCAACGAAACAAATGACGCAAACAGACTCAAATGTAAAAAATAACGAAGAAACCTAGAACATCAGGATAACAACAAACAAACATTTGCAATATTATTTGAAATTTTAAAGGAAACTCCTCTCATTTTGAAGAATAAGTTCTTGGCAAGAACGTCCACAAAAGAATAACAAATATAGGAATATTGTTATAAAATTATGAAAAACTCATAAGGATCACAAATTATTGCAAGCAAGGACTTCAAAACTGATCAATCATTATGAAACAATCAAACCAGATGTTTTGTGATACGAACCTACAGACAATAACAATGTCATAAAGTGTGGCTGCCACCAGAATTAGGCAACAAATGTTGAAGGCATCCATTCATTTACAAGGATATGCAGCATCTCCTTCAGGGACGGAGCCAAACGTTGACGCCTTGTTATGCACAACCTTAGAAGTTGATGAAGAAGCGGGAGTTCCTCCTGCCTTTGTTAAGAAAATTCATAAAAATTTTCTGCTTTCCTTGCAATGACTATTCAAATTTTGTTCCCTCATATTCTTAGGATATTTGTTTTTTTATTTTGTTTCAAAGAGATTCATTATTATTTATTATCCTGTGCCCGGCACACTTTTCATTTCGTTGAGATTTCTTAGAAAGTGGGAGTAGCCAGTTGTTGGCCTTATGGTGGAATGTGGTACTCCATGTTGTGCATCCAGTTGATTTATGAATACAAAACGATGTGACAATTGTTTGGCAGTTTGTTTTTCTTTATGGTTTTACCTTTTCCCTTTGTGGAGTTTTCAATAACTTTGACGCCCACTAGGGAGTTTAGGTCAATGATACTCAGAGAAAGAGAAAGAGAGAGAGATATAGAGAGAGAGCCTCTGTCAATGTAATGTTCTGAGTATTTGTTTACTTTAGAGATTTATTGAAAAGGTTTTTTTACTTCTACAATTAATGAGAGACAATGTATTTTAAGGTCCCCTAAAACGATCTCAGAGAGTTTCCGACAAGCAGTCAACTGTGACCTGTCAATTATAGACTAAGTTTAGAAGAAGAAGAAACTGCTTGGCGAAACTTTTTATGACTAGTTACTCGATCGAAGGAGATTGACTGAAAAATTTATTTACTACCAAAACTGATGAGATACAAGGTGTTTTAGGATGCCCGAAGAGGATCTGAAATAAGATGGGGATCTGAATAGAAATAGCAAACAGATAGCAGAGAGCTGTCAAATTATAGACTAACGGCCTTATTCATAAAAAGTTGTGAGAGGTTTGAGAGACGTTTTTTGTATGAGAAATCAACTCTCAAATCTCTCATAACTTTTTATGAATAAGACCCTAAGTTTAGAAGAAGAAGAAGAAACTGCTTGGTGAAATTTTTTATGATTAGTTACTCGATCGAGAGAGAGATTGACTAAAAGATTTATTTACTGCTAAAACTAATGAGAATCAATGTGTTTTGGGACGCCCGAACAGAAATAGTTTCTCACAAACAGTCAGCTGAGAGCTGTGGAATTATAAACTAGATTTTGAAGAAGCTCTTTTATGGTTAGGTACTCGATAGGATCAGCGATTATCACAGCCTTAATATTTGTAAGATGCTTAGTGGGAAGCTTGACCCTTGTTGTAATGTGCATATAATTGAAGCGAACGCATCACTTCAAATTTGCCTATATAACTGCAGCCTCTGTAAAGCACTGGAAACAGAAAGGGGTTTATAAACTTTGGAGATACTGGATCTTTATGCCACGGTAACTTTCGTATATCAAATCATAAATAAATCTTAAAATATTTTTGATTTTTAAAAACCGGCACATTGTTAATAGATAAAAACCCGATAAACCGGTTTCACCGAATTTCGGTTTTGGACACCATAATCCGTACTCTTTCATATTCAGTAAAGTTTTATCACGGCAAACGATATGGGGTTTATCCGGACTTGACTCTGCCGTAAGAGTAGGCAAAGAGTTTACCTAATACCATTTTTGTCAAGGCATACGTAACGAGTGCGATCCCCTCAACTTCTTAGGTGTGATAAGATGCATATAATAGGATAATTTCACACTGATTTGGAATGGACTTAACCCACACTAGGTTCTTCACTACGAATCGCTAAAGATATTATCCAATCCCACTTAGGAAGGCAGAAGTCTGGGGTGCGATCCCTTTAACTTCCCAGGTGTGACAAATCACAGAAATCAAGATTATTTCATACTGTTTTGCTATGCATATCATCACGACTTGATTCTTCATTAAGAATCTATAAAGATTTTACGCAATCATATTTAAATCAAGGTTTGAGAGAAAGCTAAGTTCTAACATGTGATCTCTTCAACTTCTGAGGGGTGACAAGGTACAGCAGACAAGATAGGTATAGAAAACAAGATACTGATATGGTATGGGTTTCATCCGGACATGATTCTGCCGTAATAGTACGTTAATTCGTAGCTGTGACAAGGAATATAATATACTGATATTATACGACACTTCGGTCTTCATTAAGAAACGGTAAAGATTTTATCCAATCCCATTTCAGTAAAGGCAAAAGTCTGCGGTGCTATCCCTTCAATTTCTTAGGGGTGACAAGATGCAGAGTAAAATAATTGTATACTGATAAAATATGGATTTCATCATGACTTGATACTTCCGTATTAATTGTAACGAGTTTATCCAATCCCATTTCAGTCAAATTAAAACTCTAATGTGCGATCCCCTCAACTTCTTAGGAGTGATAAGATGCAGAAAACATGATAACTTCATTTCCCAATTTTCGTCGTCGTTGATACGATTTATTCATATCCTAAATTCTTGGTGAAAATATTTTTTATAATTTTACGAGTTCCAGCAATATTTTAATTTGTTCTCTAGGTAATTGAAAAAGCGTATTTGGAGATTCCTCTCACATAATTGTCAAAAATGATAACTATAGAGTGGTGAACATAAACCTCCCTCCAGGATTTTTTTGTGCAAACAACGGAACTCAATTAACTCATTTCCGTTTCCTATTGTTATCAATTTATATTGTGAGCAGAAAATTTGCAATGAAATCACGGCATTACAATGAGGGTGGCCAACAACACAAAAAAGGACAATGAATTCCAAACAAAAACAACAACAGAATATTAACAAATCATCACAGTAACCAAATAAAGAAATAAAGGTGCAAAATTTCACAACAATTAACGTCAAAAAAATATGAATTTTTAACAAGTAGAAATATCTAAAACACTTGGATTTCTAAAGAATCTTAATTTAAAAAACAAAAGATTTCCCAAAAAAAAGTGCAAAAAGTGGTAGGATCCTTAGGCAACCAATGAATGATCTTTTCGCCAAAAAAAAAAAGAAAAATAAAAAGAAACCGAAAAACAACAAAGCATATTACACCTTTCAACCAAAGCTGATTTCCAATTTTCATTTCATTTTATCTATTTAAACAGAAATATAAATACAAGAAGTCTATTGGATTGTTTTGAGTGCAGAAGATTTGTTTTTAAGTAAAAAATTGGTCATTTTCCAAAAGGAATACAAAAGGAACCATTTATCCTATCGTGAGGACACTACACAAGCTGAGATATGTAAGATGTCCATAGAACAAAAATCATACAAAACAATGATATTTTTTAAAGAATTTTCCTTGTTTTCTTATTCTAAGCATTGTCAGGGGTCAGCCAGTGTGTTGGATGTCCTGGCAACATTTGTTTGAAGACCAACAACCTTCATTTCTGTTTCCTCTATACATGATTTTAGAATTAGAATCTCAAAACTGATAAAGATCAGGCTGAGTCTTTAACGTCTGCCAAACGAAGAGAAACCCCTAGATTCTCTTAAGGGTGGTTAGCATCACAAAGGATCTCCTGTATTTTCGGGTGATCTTTAATGTTAGAAAGATCTCATCTTGTGGCAAACAGCATCCACTTTGACCTTTTGTGCGCGTGTCTGTATATTAGAAGATTGCACAAGGGTCGATGCCAGGCACACTTCCGTTATTTTTAGGGGACTTCTTTGATTTTGAATTTCTTTTTACCATAAGATGTGGTCAGAGGAGAGAAGATTTTGTGGGGAGATAAATTTAAGAATAAAAAATGATAAAAATCTCGGTAGCATTTTGTACTCGTATAATAACATAATTGGCTGATGATTATAAAAAAAAATATATGGGGAATTGGTTGAAGATAAAAAAAACACAAAAAGCAGCTGATTTTTATTATGAAAAATTTTCAAATTTCTAATTTGTTATTTAGTTTCTTTCCAGTCAATCAATCTGATTTGAAACCTGATGTAGAACCTCATCATATAACCTATACTAAAATAAATAGAAAGAAAACCAAAAGTAAGCTAACGCAGAAAATTCATTGTTCCAATTAAAATATTTATTGCAGCAATGAACACTCCCGAACAGATTATAAAATAATATTGAAATTTTTGCATAAAATATGGGTCTAATTTGTTGAAGAAAATAATGCCAATAATAAATTGATTTGACGAAATACACAAATAATATCCGGCGATGTTGTCGTCGATGCAATGAATATTTAAGTTGTGCTGATGCATTTTCTGCCTAAATATTTATTTCAGTGTACGATACACCATATAAATGGTTTCATTCAAGGAAAACAATGTAATCGATAATATATTCTTTGGATATTGTAAATATTTATGTCACTAGCCTTTATAGTTGTTGCTTCACCGCTTCGTTAGGAAAAAAAAAATAAAAATCCATACACCCAAAAAAAACAAATTTGCTATTAAAGTACGGAATTTTCGACCTACACAAGATTGGCTGATAAAGCTATCGAACGGTTCCGATTTGGTCAGTTTCCATGAACTGACGAGTATTTTGAACTGCCGTGTCAGATTTGAGCGATTTAAGAGGGGTGGGCCAACGCAGTGCTACAGGTGCCAGCGGTTTGGACATGTGGCCAGGAACTGCAACATGCCTTCCAGATGCGTGAAGTGTGCAGGACCGCACGAGTCGGAGGCGTGTGTTTTACCCAAGAGGGGTGAAGCCGTGAAGGAGGTACCAGTGGAGGATGAGATCACCGGGGAGGTGACGATGCAGGCCCCACGCAAGGTGAAATGCGTGAACTGCGATGCTGAGGGTCACACGGCTGGGGCAAGGGATTGCCCGAAGAAGATGGCGATTGCGGCTAAGATGCGTGCAGTGCGGAATGGACCGAGGGTCAGTGGACCAACGAATGCTCGGGCTACGATGATGAGAAGACCAGGATTGTCATATGCGAATGCGACAGGTGGTGCTCCCAGTGTACGGGCAAATTCGGGCCGTGTTGCGGCTCCTATGGCAGCTAATTTTGGAGGTCCTAGGTCTGGGACAGGGACTGATGCGGATGTTGGTGCGTTAAATGCAGCGGGCCATGGCGGCCTTTATGGAATCTCTGTGTCTTTGAAGAACAGACGGCTGAAGTGTATATTTATCAACGTGGACTCCATCGTTTCAAGGCAGCGGAGGCACTATCTGGAGATGTTTTTGGCGGAGCACAGACCAGACGTGCTTATGATGGCGGAACATGGACTTGGTGACCGGAATATACTGGATGTCAAGGGTTATGTGACCCACAGATGTAATTCGGGCGGAGGTCGCGGTAAGGGGACGGCGATACTGGTTCGGGACGGGATTCATTGCATCAGGCTTGGAGTGGATACCGGAATTATGCAGAACACTGCTGTCAGGATCAGCAGGCCTGGTGGCACCGCCATCTCATTAGTTTGTTTGTATTTGCGTCCTAGCGCAGTGCTTTCCGACTCTGACCTACTCACAGTTAGTGAGCTGGTGAGAGACGGGGATGTGCTGATTGGCGGGGATTTAAATGCTAAACATCCTGACTGGGGTGGATCGGTGGTTAATGCAAATGGACGACGCTTGCGCGATTTCCTGTTGGGGTGTCCGGATTTGGATGTCTTTTCTGCGAAGGAGCCGACCAGGGTTTCTGGTACTGCAGCATCGTACATCGATATTTTTATGGCTTCCCCGGGCATACGGGTGTCTCAGGAGCTGAGGGTTCTGGATTATGAGTCGGATCACAGGGCTGTGGAGATTCGAGTGGACTGTGGCGAGCTGGTTCGGCGGGAGCGACCAGCAATTTACAATTTTGGGAGGATGAACGTGGATCGGTTCAATTCATTGCTACGGGGGTCTCTTCCCTCTGCTGCTCTTCCGGTGGATCGTAATGTTACCATTGGCGAAATTGATGACTGCGTGGAATCTATGGCTGAGTCTTTTCGACAGGCTGTTGATGGTGCTGTGCCGAAGATGACAATTGGGAATGGTGGACTGCCTGACCTCCCTCCCAGGATAAAGGACCTGATTGGACAAAAGAAGAGGCTTCGGAGGACTCTTTGCAGGACGGGGGATTTTTCCCGCATTCCTACTCTCAGGGCTGAGATAAGGCAGCTGAGTCGGATCATCGATGGTGCGATTGCTGAATTTGAGGCTGGTTTCTGGACGGATCGGCTCAATGCCATAAGGGTGGACAGCTCTACATTTGCTAAGGTGAAGGCGGCTGGCGGACTGCGTCGAAGGGATCCTGTCCCGGATATGTTGGACGAGGGCAATGTGCCCATTATTGAGGAGGTGGGCGGGGCTAATCTCCTTGCAGCGGGTTTTTCTGCGGTGCATGGCGTGAATGGTCACTTGAGGACTGGTGACTTTGGTGAACAGATTGCTGCTGAGGCAGCTGATTTGGTGAGCCACATACCACGTGTTGCTTTTGGATCGGGGATCATGGCTGACGGCGCAGTTGGCGCTGGGCGTGTGGATGACCTGATTATCAGGGCTGCGGATGTTGGTGGCGCTCTTAGGAGGCTCAAACAAAAAATTCGCTGACTCTTGTGAAACATCTTTTACCGTTATTTAGATATTCACTATCAAATTTAAATTTCTCAATTTTTTCACCGACTTTTTTCAGACTTTTGTTAATAAGTCGGCGATGTGAGGGAAATGAAAACTTCTGAAAACACCACTAAATTGGGAACACTTCAACAAAGAATACATTGTAAAAATTGTTAAGTTATCTCAAGTCGTTTGAAAATAACGACTTCTCAAAATTGTATTTGTATAACCTGTAAAAAGCACTATATTTTCCCGAAAAGGTAGTACAATGATTCATTTAGTGTTTTCTTCAGTTTTTTCTAAGAAACCTGTACAATTTTGTTAATTTTTCTCAAAGACAAGTCTTTGGCATATGCACTTAATGTAAAATTATGATCAGTTGGAAATGCACCCTACAGTCAGCATTCTCTGAAAATCTAAAATTGTTGAACAAACTTTTCACTTTCGATGTTTGGCAAAAATTTCGCTCGCGATTTTTTATATATTTTTTTATTTTTATTATATATAGACTGAAATGTTCTGAAATACACCCCAAAAAAGAACTAGATCCTATGTATAAATGAGCTCAGGACAGCTGAATATGTAAAAACGTCGAATTTTCATAGGAGATTTATTTGAGATTAAAAATCTCTACGTTGTTTTTACTATTTATATTAAATAACTTAATTGAATTGGTCTCTAACATATAAAAAAATTATTAAGATACATACTATCAATTTATAATTACTTACTTATCCGGTATCGAACAACCCCGGTTGGCCAGGGACCTTACGAAACAAAGATAATACAGAGTGGTTCTGTCACGACCGGGCAAATTTCACCAGCGTATTCCTTGGCTCGTGGCCGTCGGTGGTACAATGGGTAGTGTGCGCGCCTCTTGTACATGAGATCAAGGGTTCGAACCCTGCTCTGACCACCTTAAAATTTCTTTCGGCGGCGATCACCTTACATAGTGACGGCGACACTATCGAGTATTTAGCCATGAAAAAATCAAAATCTTCTCAAAATACCGTTCGGAATCGGTGTAAAACTGTAGGTCCCAATCAGTGAGTACAGCACTAGACAGCGCACAGCTCAGTGATTGTGAGAAGCTCTCCCCTGTCCCTTCATGGGATGTAATGGGAAACCATTTATCTTATTTTTTATTCCTTGGCTCATTTCATGAAAATATGGCCATCTACGCCCATCCCCGAAAATGCAAGGGGGCCAAATGACAGCGGATTGAAAATTTTCGCATTGGTTATCGGACGGTACTAGGGTAAAATTTGCCAAGTTCTGAACCAGTGGTTGGATTTTTTTTTGTTTTTGGGCTTGTTGAAAAGGCCTTTAAGAGGCCTTTCAGAATCATTTAAAAAGTAAAATCGCCGAGATACGGAGCTTCATTTAGGTAGTGTTGGAAAGGTAAGAGGTAGGGCTATTTTTTGAGAAAAAAAAAACAAAAGTTATCTGCCATCTGGATGAGAAAATTCAGGATATGTGCACGTTATTCTGACTTTTTTCCCCAATTTTTTGTTGAAAGCTCCGTTTCTCGACGATTTCACTTTTTTTTTCAATTTTTTTTAATGATTCTGAAAGGTCTCTTTAAGGCCTTTCCAACAAACCCAAAATTCGGTTCACTAGTTCAGAGCTTAGCAATTTTACCCTAGTACCGTCCGACCACCAATCCGAAAATTTTCAAACAGCTGCCATTTCGCCCCCTTGTATTTTCGGGGAGGGTCGTAGATGGACATATTTTCATGAAATAAGCCAAGGAATACGTTGGTGAAATTTGTCCAGTTGTGACTGAACCACCCTGTATATTTGGCCAACCAGTTCGATCGTTTGCTTTATTTCTCCAATTAGCAAAACCAAGTGTACGCAGGGATTCGTCAACCTGATGTCTCCAGCGGAGTCTTGTGCATCCTATTCTCCGTCCATTTCGAGTTCGGTTCCTTATGTACGTGAAATCAGGTTTTTTTTTTAAAAAATTTCCAAACTGATTTGTTTTGCGTTTTTTCCGTATTTTTTCCCAAAAGTGTTAGAAAAAATTTTCGAAATGTAGAAAAGGGTTATATACCTTTCCAACGGTATATAATATGTCTATGTATGGTGATTGATTTTGCCACATCTGTACCCTGCTGATAGCATCGCATTGGCAAACACTTTATATTTTTACCTGTTGTCATTTATTTTTGGAAACTACGATTTGGGATCATAAAATTCTTCGAACTTGTCTAATTTTGGCGAAGTACTCTTCAGATTCTACCTGCTGTGGCACATTCTGTGCACTTGTCTTATGTGTCTCAAACCTATAACAATTCTTGCGGGTTTCACCTGTTATAATCATTTCATAAAATTATGGTTCCAGGTAACAATAAAGCAGTCGTGGCAGTAACATCTATGTATTGAGTATATGTTATATAAAAAAAAAGTTTCCCATTACATCCAATGCAGGGATTGCAGAGAGCATCTCACAACCAGAGAGCGCTTTCACATTTTTGATTCACTGATTGGGACCTACAGTTATACACCGGTTACGAACGGTATTTTGATAAGCATTTTCATGGCTAAATGCTCGATTGTGTCCCCATCACTAAGAGAGGTGGCCGTCATCGGAAGAGCATCACCGACGGCCACGAAATGGTCTTTATTTTATGTAATACACGCCGAAAATTAACGGCCCCAGCAAAATATTGCAGGAACCATGGACATGTTTGCAAGCAGCGCTTATGTGACTTGAAGATATGCTACTTTTTGTCTCTTTATTGTTGCAGACAGCAGTGAATTCAACGATCAAAGCCACATTTGGGCCAGAAGTACATATAAATTGTATAGCCTATTAATCATTGTGTGCCAAACATGTTATATTGAATATGAAACACAATGTGTTTGGACACAAGTATACTATATTTGCGACAAGCTACAAACACGTTCTATTTGCATCCAAACAACAAAAATGGACAGATTTTTCATGGAACCAGTAACACCTACACTCCACAATTTCCATGTCTTGCCAAATAAATTGTCGAATAATCTGTCCAGGCATCTTAAATTCGACTCTTTTCTTCCTTTCTCATATTGTGCGGAATTGTATTCACCTTCACAGGAACAGTTTGATTTCGTGGTACTGTATTTAAGATCGTAAGCCAAGTATAAGCAATAATCGATAAATCGTATTCGTGAATGAAGCGGTGATATTCCAAATTGAAGAGCATCTTTATTACTCGCGGCATCACTAGAGACGTCGTCAAATTCAGAATTTGATTCCCACATATAACGGGTTTTTCAATAAGAGCGCTACAAAAGTTTTTTTAAATAAAACAAAACCGGTTTTAGATACCAATGAAATTCTTTATTCCTGTGAAAGTACTTTCGATGGAACTCGATTTCTTTTGCACGGCCACCACGGGCACGCTTGCAGAAGTCCAGACGCTGAACCCAATTTTCGACGGTTTTCAAGCATAAATCGGCCGATACTGATGCAATTTCACGTTCGATATTCGTACGAAGTTCATCAATCGTCGCTGGCTTGTTGGCATAGACCATAGACTTGACGTAGCCCCACAGGAAATAATCTAACGGCGTCAAATCGTAAGACCGAGGCGGCCAATCGACTGGGCCATTTCGTGAGATAACACGTTCACCAAACTTAGTTTCCAATAAATTGATTGTGGCATTCGCTGTGCGCCGTCCTGTTGGAACCACATGTCCTCCAAGTCCATATTATCCAATTGGGGCCAAAAATATTCGGTTATCATTATCAAGAAGTACGGCCCAATGACGCCGCCGGCCCATAAACCGCACCAAACCGTAATTTTTTCGGGATGCAGTGATGACTCATGGATTACGTGTGGATTGATGTCTGACCAATAACGCATATTTTGCTTATTGACGAAGCCATTCAGCCAGAAATGAGCCTCATCGCTGAAGATGATTTCCCGATGAAAATCCGAATCATTTTCAAGTTATTGCTCAGCCCAATTGAACATACGACGCTTATGGTGGTCAAGCGGCTTCAGTTCTTGCGTCAATTTGATCTTGTAAGGATGTAGGGCAAGATCAAGAGATGCCCCACGCTTGAGAACGACGTGTGAGAGACACATTTGGGCTTTCTTGAACTGAAGCCTCAGCGGCAGCAATATTCTCGACACTACGGGCACTTCTTTGTCTCACTGGCACGGGAACATTTTGTACTGTGCCTGTGGATTCAAATTTTTCCACTAGACGCTCAATTGTTGATCTGGTAGGACGATTATGATGACTATAAATTGGACGTAGCGCTCTTAAAGTTGAGGCCACTGACTTCAAATTTCGGTAGTAAATTTTAATAATTTCGACTCGTTGTTGGCTCGTATATCTTTCCATGATGAAATGGCAAACCTTACTGAAGAGAAATGTCAAAAGTCCCTATCGATATACTTTTGTAGCGTCTCTGTTGAAAAACCCTTTATTACATCACCAGTACGACTTTACGTCAGTTATAGCATTGTCTACCTTTCCATCGATCACAGATAATCGATCACTTTTATAACTCTTCCGGGTATTTCCACATAAATGGGACTATGAGCTGCGATTTGCTCATTAATATCATCCTCCAGTCTTTGGGCTGTATTTCGATCTTCCCTTACATGTTCAAAGGGGATTGAACGGCATAAAAACTTGGATCCAGTTGTGGAATTAATCCATATAACTGGAAATATTGATTCAATTGTAGATATTATTGAGTCATTATATAAGCACATCCTTAAGGGTACAAGTGATGCCAAACCAAAAATGTTGAGAAGTCTGCATCAGACCAGCTTGGTTGTTTATATTCTGAAAACCAGATGATTCATCACAGCCCCATTCACATATTAAAGTCAGCTCAGAGTTATGGCATTTGTCAATTTCTGCTGCAGTATTTTCAAGAAGATATGATTAATTCTTGCACTAGTATCATGCACATATATTTCGGACGGCAGAATGTTAGCTCTGGAAGCTTGCAATACTTTCGTGGATGGCAAAAAGTTGGCCTTTGTTTAGAACAAATGCCAGCAAGTCTTCCTCGGTAAAGTTAGTAGCAGATTTTGGAGTTGATATACTTTTTGTGGCCGTCGGTGCTGCAATGGGTAGTATGCGAGCCTCTTGTACTTGAGATCCTTGGTTCGATCCCTGCTTTAACCACCTTAAATTTCTTTCGACGGCGGTCACAGCGACACTGTCGAGTATTTAGCCATGAAAATGCTTCTCAAAAATACCGTTCGGAACCGGTGTAAAACTGTAGGTCCCAACCAGTGAGTAAAAAAAACTATAAAGCGCACAGCTTACTGGTTGTGAGAAGCTTTCCCCGATTCCTTCATGGGATGTAATGGGAAACCATTTTTTATATGGGCGTTTTGGCCACGCCCCTTCTGGTACCTCCCATACAAATCGACACATTTAGTACGAAATCATGTTTCTAATAAAACTTTATGCTGGTAGATGTGATTAACTTCAACTCAAACATTGGTTAATAATCTGTAAATGTCTACTTAACTGGAGCGAATTGGCGAGGTTGCCACGCCCATTCTGGTACCTTCCATACAAAAGCTTGGTGGTCGCCCGGGTTGTCAATGCATTAAGTCGCGTCATGTCATCAAACGCGAGAAACCAAGTAAGACAAGGGTGATTTTGAAACGCCCATGTTGGTGCCTCCCATAAATAAGTTGTTCGGCGGCTGGTTGACGGCAAAATAACTCCCGCAAATACGAACCAATCTTTATGAAATTTGGTACTAGACATAATTTGGGCAAATGCCACTCTTCTATGGGAAATGAGTCATTTTCCCACGCCCATTCTGGTACCTCCCATACAAAATCTTGGTGGTCGTCCGTATTGTCAATGCGTTAAGTCGCATGAAACAATTTCGATCTTAATGGAATTAGATTATAGGCTTCATGTCATCAAACGCGAGTCACCAAATACGACAAGGGTGATTTTGCCACGCCCATGTTGGTGCCTCCCACAAATAAGTTGTTCGGCAAAATAACACCCGCAAAATCCAACCAATCTTTATGAAATTTGGTACTAGACAAAATTTAGTCAAATGCACAAAAAGTTGGACGGATGACCGGTTGATCGACACGATACCTCTCGTAGACTACAAGCGACCTTAATGAAATTCGGTACTCGGCAATGTTTTCCTGAAAATTATTAACTTTTGTCCACGACCATTTTCGTACCTCCCATACAAAAGTTGGGAGGCTTTCCGGCTTTCTTCCTTATACTCGTACCACAACCGATCTTAACAAAATTTACTGACCAATATTTTGGGTAATTATGTAAAAAAAATTAACAACTTCCCCATGCCCATTTTTGTACCTCCCATATAAATATTAGGCGAAAAATTGGCTGGTAGTCACGATAACTCCCCATAATCACTAACCATAATTAAGTTGGGTATTGAATAATATTTAGCGCAAAGACACTCTGCTATTGAATATTGCCACTTTTTCCAATATTCAATAGAACTCGGTAGCAATCGATGACTTCGGGTGAGGGTATGTTTAAGTCGGTTCACCCGACTGCAATTTCTGTACTGGTTTTTATACACTTTGAAAAAGGTTGTAATTATCGCGGTTGCATTACACAGTGCAACACGAAAAAACATAACCATATACAAATACCACTACGTGATAAAAGACCAAAAAAAAAAGACCCGTGACTCCCAGTTTTGCCCAAAGTCATGCAACTTTTTTATGAGCCCCAAAGATTTGGGGTCTTGGTGTCATTTTTGGAAAAAAGTAATAATTTTGTCAGGCTCATATCTTGCAAACCGTTCGGAATTTTGATTTATTCTCCGAGGGAAGGTTGTAGCTCTTTTCAAAAATTGTGAACATATAAAATCAAAAAAACTTCATCTTCTAGGTCAAAATCGATTTTAAAATTCGGGGCTTTTAACCTTTTTCCCCCTGTTCAGGTAATATTAATAATAATTATTGTTCACCCTTATGCCATAAATTGTGTCAGTGGTAAAAAATAAAGTTTTTCAACTTTCTATTATATATTAATATATTATATTTAATTATGGCATCCACGACGATATTGCTGTAATTAAAATTGTTAGCCTTCACGTTTTCACAGAGGCCCTTCTCAATTGCATAAGGGATTATATAGACTACACAGGTAATAAAAATTGAAGTGGTTTTATCACACTAAATAGTTTTGTGATACAATGATGACTTACTGTGGCTATGGTACACGTAGAATATTTCGCAGGTAGCGTGAAGTAACACAAAATACACAGAAGGATTGGTATAGGTGTGAGACACTTTAAACAAATGCACAGAATAGAATTTGAAGAGGACTACGCCAAATTGGGTAATTTTGACGCATTTTATGATCTCACGCCATAGTTTTATAAAATAATGGCATGGTGTACAAATTAGAAGTGTTGCCAAGGCCATAGTGTAGTTGTCCTGGTGAATGATGCAATCGGCAGGGTACAGAAGTGGCAAAATCAGGTCAAAGGGTTAGGTTTGCGATTGATACCTACACTTGTTGGAATACCGTATATAAGCATACATATTTAGGGTGTTCACAAGCGTGTCCTAACTGTTGTATGTGTCGTATGTTATAAAGTTCTACAACAGTTATACAACTGTAGTAGAGTTTTCTCATACCAAAGTGTTGCACGATAGTACAACTTTTGCAGATATATTTTTGCGGTGTTTTAAGTGATCAGCTGATACCATTTGTTTACCATTGTAGCAAGGCGTAGTGTGGAAGGTGGTTGCACCAACACAGCTGATCGAGTTTGTTTATATTCGCCTCAAAATTACAGTAATGAAAAACTGTAAACCGGTCCCCCCAAGGGGTAGAAGATATAATTTTAAGCTGAAAATGTTAGATACAAAAGATTGGGTAAAATTCTATATTAGGAGTTATGGGCCTCCAAAATTCTGATATACGGGGGGCTACTATGTATTTAAAATCGTCTAAAGGAATTTGTGTGGCAGCGTTTTTCGACAATATAAGGCAAAATAAACAAACCAACTTAAATGAAAACTTTCGATAACAAACAAAGCCGTTCAAAATTTTGAAAAACTATCGAAAATAGTTTTTCATCTTCCCAAAATCCAAAAAAAAACACGAAAACCAAATTAAAGAACAGAGGTATTTCTCTCCCTGGTCCCTGAGCCCGGACGGACGACTCGAAATACAAAATAATCGTTTAACAAAAAAAAAAAAACAAATCGTGCGACAAAAAACCCCCATTATCCGGACTTTAGAGGCCCTTAACTCATAAAATAGGGATTTCCCCCAACTTTTGTATTTAACATTTTGTGCTGAAAATCATGTGTTCTACCCCCTTCCGCATAATATTTTTAATACGACAACAAGACATAAAGTTGACCTGTTCCTTATTATTTCTATTAAATACAAATGTGTGTGAAATTATGAAAAGAATATAATAAAAAGAATCATGAATTAACATAATTTATATTTTTTTTATACAATTTTTTTTATTTTTTATATTAAAAATAGGCGGGTTCCTGAATACTTTTCTCACAATCAGCTGATTTTGACAATTTAATTAATTAGAAGTCGCGCAATAACATCTAGTGCAAAGTGTATTTATATCAAGTGAAAGCATTAGCACAGCTGATTTCAGTATTTTCATGACGTTGTACCTAGCAACTGTCAAATTCATGTGAATTTTGTTGTTGTACATGCTTGTTTACTTTTATTGTTGGTAAATATATCTACATGCAGAGTTTGACACAACGTCGGTACGAAATAAAAACAAAATGCCTGTTGGTTTTGCCTACAATTACAACAATGCATGCAGGTGATGGAAATTTATAAACGAACAAGCATTGACATTAGTATCAGGTTTTTATACCTGAATACTAATAAAATTCACCTCAGTGACCATACAATTTGGCCACAGCTGTTATAGAGCTGCATTTTTATTAGTATTCAGTAATAAAAACGTTATAATAATGCCAATCGTTGGTCTTTGATGAATTTCAGTAGTACCTGTTTGAAATCTTGATCAGGCATACTTTTACTGTACAGTTTTTCAAAAATATATGTTCAATTTACTTTATTTTAGTATTTTACATGAAAATACTATCAAATATATACAATAAATACAACTAAAAGCGAGGAAGACTTTAAAATACCACCGTTAAAAAGAAACTGATCTGTCAATATTTTTAAAATATGTTTTTGTAATTATGCTTATCCTTGACTAATTATCCAAGCTTAAGGTCACTTCTGATTTTATAAAACTTTTTGTTTTTCTCTTTTCTCTCTCGATATTTCGATTTCCTTTGGAAATCTTCTTCAGGATAGCTTTTAATATTAATATTATATTTAAAAACTGTCCTGAAGAAGATTTAAGAGTAAGAAGAAGAATAAAATATTAATATTATATTTAAAAACTATCCTGAAGAAGATTTTCAAAGGAAATCGAAATATGGAGAGAGAAAAGAGAAAAACAAAAAGTTTTATAAAATCAGAAGTGACCTTAAGATTGGATAATTAGGCAAGAATAATTAAAATAAAGGTCGAAAAATTAGAAACAAATTATTAATTATGCTTATCATAACAAAAACTGTGTGTCGACAGAGAAACAAAAACCCAGCAGACCTTCAATGCATTACAACAATGCTTGCACGTAATTATATGGATATTCCAAGCATGTAAAAATGGAAAAAATGTATCATAACAAATGCGGTCGGTTACTGTTCCTTTAAACCAGGATTCCCATTGGCTCTCTAGTGAGCCGATAGCCAAAGTTCAACATATCGGCTGCCTCCCTTTTATTATCCCCCGTTCGGGCATGCTACCACTGTTCTGCTGTAATACAACCTGTTGATTTTGGGACAAACTCGAACTAGGAGTAGACCAGGTTGTTTTACGGTATTACTTGTCCTAAGATCTTTGCAACCGAATATTTTGCTGGACTCTTTTTATGGAATAGATACAATTATGGTTTACACTTCACTACTTACCATTATTGAAGAGCTTGATCGTCTTGTGCTCTACACTATAAAATCCATAATATTTGAAAGAAAACATCCTCTTGTTCTGTCAAAATTTTTAAAAATTTGATATATTTAATTCTCAAATAATTTAAATTTTCTTTTTTCATTAAATCTATACTTTTTTAAAAAACATCTAAAATATAAACTTAACCTTAATTTATATTGGATTTATTGTTTTATATTTTTGGGTTTTAGAAAAAAATTCTACCTAAATTCCACCAGATCAATTTATTTTAGTTAATATTATTATTATTGCAATTACAATACGTATTGTTTATACTTTATATACTTATATATACACACACACAGTTATTTATTTTGAAATTCCAAAATAATTACACATCTTCTTAATTCAAATTCGTATCTTCGAAATATTCACAATTTTGTTAAGTTTGATGTGGAGTGGGGAGATTTTATTCGAAAAAGTTTCGTCGTTTCCAGTTTTGAGATTTCGTTTGTTTGTATATAAAAAATTTCATCAAGAAGATTTTTATTAAATTTTGTACTTTTTTTGGAGATGAAAATAATAATATTGTCGTTTTGTGAATTTGTGTATATTCGTTTGTTGTTGCATTTGTTGCATTTACTAAATTTTTAATCTAGAATCTTAACATAAGATTATATTTTCTTTTTTGTTAAAATATTAAGACAGTTTGCTTCAAATTAGAGTCATTGTTTTGTGTGCTGAATTTTTTGATTTTGTGATAATATTTCAATATAACTATTAAAAAATTTAAAATAACACAATTTAGATTTTATTTTGTTTATTTCTGAGATTTTATAGTTGTTAGTATTACATCTAAGTTAAGATTAGTTAGTTACACATACATTTATTAGTAACTATACGATAGTAGTTTGTTATCACTATAATTCATTTTATTATTACATCTTTGGTAAATAAAAATAATAATTTTAAAAATTAAAAATAATTGTTCTTTTTATAATTCTGATAAAAAAAGAATCCTAATAATTCCAAATAATCCAAATAATTTATGCTTTCGCCCTAATTTTTCCTGTTGTTATGTTTAGTGGTTTTAAATTTACTACCTTAAATCCTTTTCAAAGAGCGGGAATTTGGCAATTGAAATTTTCAAAACTGCCATCATTTCTTGGTGTGAAACAATTGTTTTTAATAAAAATTCAGAAAAAGCCTTTTTGCCCCATTTTGTATATAATACAATTGTATTACGTTGAAGACCGTATTAATATTCACATTTCACCTAAAATTTTACAAAACTCCGTACAAAAAAATTGCCGCCAAATATCGACGAAATATTTCAGCGTTCGTATTTCGAAATCCCATTTGGGGATTTTTTGAAAAAAAAAACTATTCCATACAAATTGGAGCATCTTTCAAAACCACTTAGAAACTCCGTTTTCGAAATATAGACTTATCGGAGTTTTAGTGATTTTTATTAGAAAAAAGTTTAGTTTTTGAGATTTATTTAAAAACAATTTCCTACGGAGGTACAAAATTTATTATTTTTACGATTGGATACACCGATTTCGAGTTATACCCGTTTTTGTAGTTGGACCACTTTATGACAACCCCTTAGAAATCCGCAAAAAGTAATTATGCTTTCGATTGGACGCGCCATTTCGAGATATAGACATATGGGCGTTTTAGAATTTTTGTTTGAAAAAAAATGGAATTTCCTATGGAAGTAAAAAATTTATTATTTTTGCGATTGGGCACAACGTTTCCGAGTTATAGCCATTTTTTATTTTAACGATTTTCTTATTTTGGCGATTTTTGAATTTAAATAAAGAAAATCTTAGAAACTCGTAAAAAGTAGGTATTTCTTCGAATGGATGCTCCGTTTTTGAGATACCCGATATATGGGAGTGTTCAGTTAAAGCCTCCTATGGAAGTGAAAAATTAATTATTTTTGCGATTGTACACAATGTTTCTGAGTTATTGGCGCTTTTTGTTTTAGCTATTTTTTTAATTGAGGATTTCCCGAGTTATAGCCAGTCTTTATATTTTAGCGATTTTTTTTAATTCTTCGGTACAAATTATATCACTTTATACAAATCCCTTAGAAACACGCAAAAGTAGGTATTTTTTCGATTTCGCGCTCCGTTTTCGAGATATAGACATATGGGCGTTTTAGCGATTTTTATTGGAAAAAGTTGTAGGTTTTCCGATTTTTTAAAATAAAGTGATCCCGTATGAAAGACATCTCTCGGTTAAAGCTTCCTACCGAAGTAAAAAGTTAATTATTTTTGCGATGGGACACCACGTTTCCTAGTTAGATCGTTTTTGCTATTTTAGCAATTTTCTTATAGTGAGGATTTTTTGAAAAAAAATTCTTTCATAGGAATTGGACCACTTTATGAAAAATCCTTAGAAACTCGCAAAAAATAGTAATATTTTCGATTGGACACTGGGTTTTTGAGATATAGACATATGGGCGTTTTAGCGGTTTTTATTGGAAAACATTCTAGATTTTGAGATTTCTTTAGAAACAAGTGATGGCGTTAAATTTCTTAAATTTCTTAAATGTTTTTATTTTTGCGATAGTTCGATTTGTTTGCATTTTATCGAATTTCTTATTTTGGCGTTTTTTTTTAGAGAATTGTTCCGTACGAATTGAACAACTTTATGAAAACGCCTTAGAAACTCGCAAAAAATAGTTATATTTTCGATTGGACACTCCGTTTTTGAGACGAGGTATATGGGAGTTTTATCGATTTTTATTGGAAAAAGTTGTAGCTTTTAAGATTTTTTAAAATAAAGTGATCCCGTATTAAAGACATCAATCGAAGACATCAATCGAAGACAGCAATAATAAGTTATTATTTTTGCTATTGAGTGGACCGTTTCCGAGTTATTGGTAGTTTTTTATTTTAGCGATTTTCTTATTTTGGCGATTTTTTTTTAAATTCTTCGGTACAAATTGGGCCACTTTATGAAAACCCATAGAATCACGCAAAAGTGGGTATTTTTTCGATTTCGCGCCTCGATCTCGAGATGTAGGCATAGTTAGTATAGTTAGCGATTTTTATTGGAAAAATTTATAGTTATTGAAATTTTTTAAAAAATAAAGTTTTTAAAAAGCATTAAAGGCAAACATTGGTTAAAGCTTCCAATTTTAAACCCTTCTATTATTTTTGCGATTTGACCGACTGTTTTCGAGTTATAGTAATTTTTTTTATTCCAGCGATTTTCGTATTTTGTCGATTTTTGTTTTAAAAATTCTTCTGTTCGAATTGGAACAATTAATAAACACGCCTTAGATTCGACGTTTCGTTTTATAGTAATTTATTCTCAGTTTTTCATATTTTCGATCAAAACTGGGGATGGGTTACCTTGAGCAACCAATTTCGCATCGCCGTGGATAATGTGTAAATGCCGCATACCCATTCCCCATGTGCAATGGGTAATTGTGATGGGTAATTGCCCATCGTCGTGGGTAACTTTCTATTATTTTCCCCAATACCCTGTAGGTAATCGTGATGGTTAATTCCCATCGCTGTGGATAACTACCCATTATTTTCCCCAATACTCTGTAGGTAATGGGTAATTCCTTCACGTCAGTGCTGGCAAATATATTTCTGTTTATCTACAGTAAAACTCTCTTTTTATTTTGAAAACTTGACTAAGAGTTGATAACAGTGATCATTTCATAGAAACATTAACGTAACATTTTTCTTAGAAACATTTAAATGTTGCTCTTTACATGTCACTGTTAATTTGCATGTACAACTTAGTACTACACGGCGAAATATTTCGTCGATAACTCGCAGACATTTTGTTTGTATGAAGTTGTGTAAAATATCACGTGAAATGTTGTTATACATTTCAGTCTATCTCTTAAATTCGAGTACTAAAATCGTTCGTTTGAAAACCCTTCGGCATAATCAATTCGTTTTGCTGCCAAATAGACCACAAATATCTTCTACGTGTTGACAATTATATTCCTCTCTGTATATTTCTCTCTTCTATCTCATGTGATCATTAACGATACATTTTTCTAAGAAGCATTTGAATGTTGCGATACATGTTGCTGTTAATTCCATAAACAACTTGGTACTACACGTGGAGAAACTTTTCGTTGGTATTTCGCAGACATGTTTTTAATGAAGTTTGTAGAAATTTCTCATGAAATGTTGATCTATTTTTTAGTCTATTTCTTAAATCCGAGTGCTAAAATCATTCGCTTGAAATATATTCACCACCATCAATTTATTTTGCTGCGAAATGCACCAGGCAGGCAGTCTGGTTTGATGACTACATTTCTATCTATTTTTAAGGTGTTTTCATACTAAAACTCCCTTTTTATTAATTTATTTAATTAACTGTAGCTTAAGTATTTTGAGAAATTGACTAAGACTTGACAACATTGATCATTTGATATAAAGATTAACGGTACATTTTCCTTATAAACATTAAAATGTTGTTTGTTACATGTTGCTCTTGATTCGCAGAAACAACTTAGTACTACACGTGGAGAAAATTTTCGTCTATAAATTGAAGGCATTGGAATTTTGTAAAACCTCACGTGAAATGGTAATCTTAGTTCGAGCCATAACTCGCACGAATATTTTTTCTTGAACGTAGTTCTGTAAAATTTCATATGAAATATTGCTCTTAGTACAGGCCTTTAAGCTCAAATTTGTTTTTATGTACGACAGAAAATATTATTTGTTTTTAACCTCTCCATATTGCAATCTCATCCTTTAGAGGGCATTAGGTGGCACCTGAATTTGATATCTATATTATTTAGGTAACTCAAAGTTTGAACCTAACAAAAATCTCGCCAAGGTTCCGAGGGGATTGCGGTCATAGGTTCAAATAGATTAGGAAAATGTTAACTGTTTTGCAGGTGTTGAGCTTCTTTTTGCAGACTTTATAATTTAGGCTTAAGATGGATGAAGAGACGGAATGTGTTGAAAAATATTTGTGAAGATATTTAAAGAAATACCTTTTAATCATAGGCGCCATTGTGGGCATTCTGGCCACCAAGTACAGCCAGCCAATTTAAATGGAGTGTCGTTTCATTTCTTTAATTTTCTGAGAGGGAATTGTTTGACATTACTGCTATTCACCTAGTTGCTACACCCTGAAAATTGCAATATTTTTTTCTATTTGGCGGCAACTATAATGAATTTATAGCAACTATAATGAATTTATAGCTTGTGGCAAATGTAGTGTACTTGGGTCCAAACACATTGTGGTTGCTCTTCAAGATTGCATGTTGGAGACACAATGATTAATATGTTATAATATATGTTTTTGTGACCCAAATCGGGATTTGTTTGTTGAAAACTGCTGAAAACCAAAACGTGACGGACCACAAAGAAATAAAAAGCAGCAGATCTTCAATTCAGGAAAACAATTCTTGCAAACATATAAATGATTCCTGCAATATGTGGCTGGGACTGTTTTTTCAGCGTTTACTGTTAAAACAAACTTATTATTTCTCAAATACAAGTTAAGATGTCTTAAAACTTTTGCCCCGTCCTTGATCTCGATTGTTTCCCATTTCATCTTATGAAGGGATTGGGGAGAGCTTCTCAAAGTCCGTACGCAGTGTCTGAGTGGGACCTACAATTTTACATCGATTACGAATGAATACGGTTTAATAAACAATAACATTGGCTGATTTCTGGATAGTATAGTCTTTACCTAAAAAATGTAAGCAGTTGTTTCACACCGATTCCAAATGATTTCGATTTAGAATAACGTTGGTATTACATGTTTACTGGATAGTCATTATTACCTGCACCGAAAAAATTAAAGCGACTGTTTTTCTTGGAAAAATAACTGAAAACAAAGGTCTGCTGATTTTTTATCGTGTTAATTATGTTCCGCAGAACTATAAGAGATTTTATTACCTTAAGATATGTCAGGTAACAATTTTTTATAAGACAAAATTTGGTACCCTAACGAAGCAAGAATTTTTGAAAAAAGTTAAAAAGTGGAACACAAAAGAATTTATAAAACACTAAATTGTGATAAACTTAATTCTGTGAAAACATCGTTATCCTTCAATAATTATGTAGGTATGATATCATTTGAATTAAAAATGTTATTGCTGTTGTACTTAAATTAAAATATTATTATGCTGGGTTTGGTTCTATGGATGTCTATTGTTGTTTTGTTTATGTGGTAAACTTAATATATGTAGTTCTATTTCTTAATATGTTAGGAATATAATGTGAATAATTAATTTTTGTTTTTTTTTATTTCTTGTATTTTTATAGAAAGTTTGATAAAAAAATAGGATGGTAATTCAGTAGTTGTTGATTCGCAATTGAAATAAGATTTCTGTTTTTGTTTTAAACTTACAGCAAATACATTTTTTTTTTAATTGTCAGTAGTGGAATATTAAAATTATTGTATGGTGAAATCTTAAAAAACAAGTGTAACTTGTATTTTCGAATTTAATTTTTTAAATCAGAAAAATACTTAGTAAACAAAAAATTTAATTTGATAACGCAAATATTATGGGGGAAAAATTGATTTGAAATAAAAAACAAATTTGTGTAGCAGGCGATATTGATAGCATTCAAAGCGAAAGTTGGAACATCTCACTTTCACCTGAGTAATTTCTTATAAAACATATTTATACACTGAAAGGAGGTCAGAGTAGATTTGAGAGGTTCTGGAATGATACAATTTCGACTGCAGAAATATTAATTAATTATTAAGAATTGAAAAGACAATTGGAAGACAACACTATTTCGATTTCGAAATATATTTATCAGCCATATTTCGAAATCGAAATAGTTTGTGTCTTCAACAGCTGGTCAAGTATTTTAATACTGCATTTTTGAGTCCACCCAATTTCCCAGAGTGTTCTGCATTTTGGAGTTTCCTAATTGTCCAGATTGTTCTAACTTTTAAGTTGTGGCGTATAATGTATGATTTGTAAATCCACGCAGATGACAATCCATTATTCTATTTCAATTGGTGATGTACCTCTTATTCTATTTCAAAAGTATCTCGTGAACGATCTAAGTATAGACTGGTACTAACTACGTTCTTGCAAAACCGCCCGTTCTAAGATCAGCAGTCCACGAGAAATTTTACAAAACTCCATACAAATAAATGTCAGCGTAATATCAGAACGACCAGTGTTCGGTGGTGCTATGGTAGTTTGCTCGGCTCTTTTGCATGATTTCATGGTTTCGATCCCTGGTCTGAATACCTTACGTTTCTTTCGACGGTTTTCACCTCGCTCAGTGACGGCGACACTATCGAGTATTTAGCCATGAAAAAGTGTCTCAAAATTCCGTTAGGAATCGGTGTAAAACTGTAGGTCCCAATCATTGAGTATAAAACTAGAAAGTCTACAGCTCGCTGGTTGTGAGAAGCTCTCCCCAATCCCGTCGAGGGATGTAATGGAAAATCATTTCTATTCTATTTTTTTTTCAGTGTAATACTAAACTGTTCACGCGAAATTTCAGCAACATGTATAGAGCAACATTTTAATGTTTCTAAGAAAGTTGAAAACACCTATCAAATTGAAGAAGGAGACGATCAATGTTGTCAACTCTCATTCAATTTCTCAAAATAAAAACATTTTTCTGGCAAGAGAAATGGTATTAAAACAAACCAATACACAGTCAGTCGAGAACACTGGTATGCTGCTGGTCCATTTCGCTGCCCAACAAACTGATGTTGCTCAATATTTTTCACGCGAACGATCTAAGTTCTCGGCTTTACTTACATAAGGGTACCGGAAAATTCACGTAAGAGTTGAATTTTCTCCCATGCATGCGGGAAAGTTTTGTTGTTAAAGAATGGAAGACAGCGTGACAGTTCGGGACTATTAAAAATGGAACTCTAAATTGAAAAGAACGCGTTTTCATTGTTGAGAACCGTTTTAGAAATTATGATGGATTTTCGAACAAATTCATATTCTGGGATTAAAGCGTTTCCATCTTCGCAGTTTCCATTTTTCGCAGTTGGGATTCATTTGGATTGTTGAGAAACAACAATGTGTCATTGGTTGGATTTATTAATCGTCGAACTTGTCGCAGTTGGGGTTCATATGGATTCTTGAGAAACAGCAATGTGTCATTGGTTGGTGTGATTTTTTGGGCTGGAGCCGTTATCGAAACAGTTTTCTTCGAAAATGCGGCTGCGACAATTACAATGACTGATATTATCTCTCGCTACAAGATAATACAAGATAATTACAAAATTCCATGATATACACGCTGAAAACTCGGTCATTATTTGTTGTTTGGATGCAAATATAACGACTTTGTAGCTTGTCGTAAATATGGTATACTTGTGTCCAAACACATTGTGTTTGCTCTTCAATATTACATGTTTGAGACACAATGATTGATATATTAAACTATATGTTTTTGTGACTCAAATGTGGTTCTGTTGCTGAAACCAACAACGTGATAGACAATAAAGAAACAAAACAGCGGGAGTTCTTCAATTCATGCAAACCATCCTTGCAAAAATCCTCTGCAACATGTTGCTGGTGCCATTTTTTTCACCGTGTAGATATGAACGACACGTGGTTTCAGAAAGACGGTGCCACAATGTCATACATTCCGAGAAACAATTCAATAACATTCAATCTAGTAACAACTTTGGGCTTTCTCTTTATAAAACAACTGGGAAAGTTCGAAGAAGCTTGTAATTAGGTGATTATTTCATTTTGACTCCAAAATACCCCAGCCACATACTGCAGGAAATACACGCTGAAAATTTGTATTTTGTTGTTGTTTGGATGCAAAAGAACGATTCTGGGAGAAAGAAATGGAATTAAACTCTATTTCATTTGTAATATATCGTACGTACGTTACTAAAAAAAATTGAAAAGAGCAAATTTTAAACAAGGAGTAAAAAAATGGTTTTCCCATTATATGCCATGAAGGAATTGGGGAGAGCTGCGCGCTTGTTGTTTGGATGTTGTTGTTTGGATGCAAAAGAACGATTCTGGGAGAAAGAAATGGAATTAAACTCTATTTCATTTGTAATATATCGTACGTACGTTACTAAAAAAAATTGAAAAGAGCAAATTTTAAACAAGGAGTAAAAAAATGGTTTTCCCATTATATGCCATGAAGGAATTGGGGAGAGCTGCGCGCTTGCTTGCTAGTTTTATACTCAGTGATTGGAACCTACAGTTTTTTCACAGGTTCCGATTAGCTTTTCATGGCTAAGATAAAAACTCGGTCATTAGCAGGGATCGAGCAGGTCAGAGCAGGGATCGAGCGAGTTGAGCGTAGTCGAAAGAAAAATGTAATGGGTCAGAGCAGGGATCGAGCCGACATTCTCATGTACAAGAGCCACGCACAGTAACCCTGGCACCACCGACGGCCACAATTGGTTATCAAGTTATATATTTACTCTGTAGTGCATAAAATCATATTTGGTAAAAACGATTACCAAGTACGTTTTAGTTTTAGCTTAAAGTGATTTACTTTCACCCTAGTGATGTTCCTCAAATCTCTTGCCCTTCAATCGTGAAAATATGAAGGTATGAAGTTATTATGTTAAAAATTGAGAATGTAGTGGAAAATGGACAGCAAGACTAACAGGCATGTTATCTATTTCGCTTAATACTTAAATTGGTATAGTATCTTTTAATCTCTTTCACTAAAATAATGAGCAGATCAGTATTTAAAAAAATTGTATACATTAAAACCTAATTTTTGAGTGGAAAATCATCTTTGATCAACGATCAAACATAATTTAAACTCTGAACTCAGTTTTTAGGTTAATAGTTGATTGCTGGTTAAACCGCCAAAGTTGGGCATTTAAACTATGATCAAGTGACCATATGATTTTGGCAGAAAAGAACAAGAAGAACACACACAAAGGTTCCTTAATTCCACTTATAAGCACCATCCTAGTTGAAATAACAATAAAAATATATCATTTAACTCGTAGTGCGGTTAGAACTTTATTTCTGCGCAAATATTCTCCATTTTCATTAAATATTTTGCATTTTATCACTTCACTTTTGTTTTGCAAATGTCGTCAGTTTGATGCATTGTAACGATTAGCCGGTAAATGTATGAATACCGGTTATTTTTCGTAGTATTTGCCACTGTTGCCACATGGTAGTAAAATTATTTGACAAAGCACTGAAAAACTCTTTTCGTATTTAAAGTTAGATCAAACATAAATCAACTGCAACTGATTACCAATTTCAATAACCAGTCAAAAATTGGGCCTAAGATGACAAATAATAACCTGCCCTTATAGTGTGAATTTAGGCGGCGGATAAGTGAGCATGTTCAGAATTTCACTTTCAAGATAAAGTGATTTACTTTCACTACAAACTTGTGTAAATGAAGTTTTAAAGAACAAACGATGAAAGCGGATAGAATGCAATATATAACTGAGTTTTCAATCCGATTAAACCTACCTGATTTCACATTAATCTTTGAGTGTGTAATGTAAATTTGGCAGAGTAATTGGCATTTGCCGTAATTCACTTTAAGCACGACGGAGTGCTCTGCCACCCAAGTTGTATCCTTTAAATCTCTTTCAATTAATGTGTGGAAATATGAAATGATTATTATATTGATTGGCGGTTGGTAAATAACTTTTCTAACAAATTGTTAAACCAAACGAAACCAGGAACAAGTAAGTTTTATGTAAATGACTGAATTGCAATCGTGGGAAAGTGATTTGTTTTCCTTAGATTTGCAGAATTTCATATAACTTGGCTTGTTTGTCTAAAGACGTTGAAACGGCAGAAATCTGAAAAAAATTAATTTTACTTCAAATCTGAAACAAATGAACTTCATTTTTAGTTTCATTTAAGTGAAAGTGATTTGGAGAAGTATTTAAAAATATATATGTTAATATATTTCTTATGTTTTCAAAACTGCCGTAAGATGAAAGTATTCAAAAAATGTTAATATTTTGTAAAGAATTGTGTAAAAAATATTTAAAAAATAAAATTTCATTTAAGCGATTTTCAATCACGTGAAAGTGATTTGTTTCCCCTAGTTTTGCAGAATTTCAATTAACTTCACTTGTTTGTCTAAAAACGTTGAAACCGCAGAAATCTGAAACAAATAAATTTCACTGCAAATCTGAAATAAAAATAAATTTCTCTTCAAATCTGAAACAAACAAATTTAATTTTTAATTTCACCAAAGTGAAAGTGATTTGTGGAAGTACTTAAAAAATATATCGGGTGTTTTTTATATAGTGATACAACTTTGAGTTGGCATCACTGCTTTACTTGACCACCCATTTAACAGCTGATAGTTGCTTTTTGTTTAGTTTGCTTTGACATTTCATTACGAATCGACTTACACCAGAGTAACGCGTGCAAATTGTGGAAATTTTTAATCAAAACAATGGTTCTGTTCGTCAAACTTATCGTGCACTTTCATTCAACATTTTATTTTCCGATGAAGCCAATTTTTGGTTGAATGGGTACGTAAATAAACAGAATTGTCGCATTTGGAGTGAGGAGAATCCACAAGCTTTTGTCGAAGCACTATTACATCCACCGAAAATTACTGTTTGGTGCGCTTTATGGGCTGGCGGAGTCATTGGCCCATATGTCTACAAAAACGATGATGGTCAGAATGTTACTGTCAATGGTGAACGGTATAGGAACATGATTCGAAGTTTTTTCGTACCTCAATTAGCTGGCATTAATCTTGCTGATATGTGGTTCCAACAGGACGGAGCCACATGCCACACAGCGGGCGCTACAATTGATTTACTCAAGGAAACTTTTCACGAAAAAATTAAAATCGTGTGATTTAACCCCATTGGATTATTTTCTTTGGGGTTATGTGAAATCACTTGTGTACGTCGATAAACCACAAACAATTGAACACCTGGAAATCAACATTCGAAGAGTTATCGGCGAGATACGGCCGGAAATGCTGCGAAAAGCTTGTGAAAATTGGTGTTCCAGATTGCGACTTGTACGCGCCAGCCGTGGCGGCCACATGGCCGAAATCATATTTAAACATTAATGCCGTAAAATTTTCTATCCAATAAATACCATTTCATTGATATCAAAAATATATTACTATGTTTTATTATGATTTATACTTGTATCACTCTATAAAAAACACCCGATATATATTAATATATTTCTTTTGATTTCAAAACCGCCGTAAGAGGAAAGTTTTCAAAAAAGACTTGTGCAAAACATATTTAAAAAATTTATAATTTATAATTAAGTAATTTTTATAGAAATTAAAAAAATAAAATATTTCTTGATTTAAAATTTTTATTTAGTTCCAGAATTTGTAAAAGTTTTGAAAATTGCCTAAAAAACATATTTAAAAAATTAAAATTTCATTTAAGCGAATTTCAATTTCACTTAAGTGAATTTTGGTCATTTTTATAGAGATTAAAAAAATAAAATATTTCTTGATTTAAAATTTTTATTTAATTCCAAAATTTGTAAAAGTTTTGAAAATTGCGTAAAAAATTAAAGTTTATTAAAATAAAAACCCCATAAAAAATGTTTAATTTGAAAAATACTTGTTTTATTAATAATAGTTATATCTTCGTTTGTGTATATTCGTTTATAAATTCTTAAAAATTACATTTTTTTTCTCTCTCATTTCCATATAGAGTACATTTAGAAATTAAGAGTGAAAACTTAAGAGAAAACTAATGACTTTGTGTTACTTTTGATTTTCGTATAATTGTATGTGATGTTTGTTTAAAGGAAACTTTAAAAAAATTCTACTATTAAAATATAAACTTAAGAACTAAAGTACAATTTTGATTTTGGTTGAGTGGGAGGAGCGCAAAACAAAGGGTTTAATTTTTAAACCTTACACAATTAAAAACAATTCAATTTAAAATTATAATACTAATAATAAGGGACAAAATTAAAAACAATACAATATAAAATTATAATACTAAAAATAAGGGACACATTTTAAAGTCTTGGGGTCGGTTGGTTTGTTTGTTTTGCTTATACTACATTAAAATTGGGTTGTTTGTTTCAATACCGAAGATCGTTGTCAACATTTTTATCGTTATTATACCATTTCATTGGGTTTAATCATTATTACATTATGGAACAATTGTTTAATTTGTTTAAGTTTAAAAAGGAACCTCTTTGAAAACTAAAACTAAAGCGAAACTTAAAATAGTATCTTAATTGTTTTCATATTTACAATTGTTGACAACAATTCACGGACATAGACGGGAGAAGCCTTATCCTCACTGAGAGTTATGGGGAAATAAGGATAAGGCTTCTCCTGTAACTGCAATCACCCATTTAAGCTACTCAAAATGTTTCTATATACAAGTTAAAGTAACTAAAAAGGACTAATAATAACTAATATAATAATATACACAAAGGACATTCAGCTTCAGATTCTGATTTGAATTCGAATTCTGAGTTTACTTCTTATGAGTGGGCATTGCGGGCCATATGTACGAATAGGCCGACGGGGCCGTCACACTTTTCACCGCACATGTTGCACTTGAACACATCATCACAGCTGTGGTAGCCCATGTGCATGGTGTAGAGGACAGCATCCTTGAAGTAGATATCACAGTACTTGCATTCGAACATGGTGGGGTTGGAGTTGGCGTTGTTGTTCTGGTTCATTGGACTTGCAGCCGTTGAAGAGGAACTGTTCGAGGTGGTAGATGAGCTATTGGAACTGTTGCCCGACGACGAGGCGGTTGAATTGGCACTGGTGTTCACTGGATGTGTGATGGCATTGTGGTTCTGACCAGTTTCCATACATTCATCGGCTGATGAGTGGTCGTCGATTTTAGCCGTTCCATTGGTAATGGGTGAGGAAGTTGCTGGCATTCCGGTTTGGTTCAAATGTTGCGGAGATGAAGCCACGGAGCCGTGTTGTTGAGAATTCATATTTTTCAGCTGCTCCGGGTCTAATTTCAAGATACGCCCCTTGCGTCTCGCAGCTGCAGAACAACCGTATAGTGGTGTGTCACCGTGATCTTCGACCATTTTCAAGTTCATTGCTATTTCGGAAGTTTGTTGCTGTTGCAGACCGTCTTTGGTGGGAGTACCTTGAGACAAATCCATGGCTGAGTCCACCGATTTACCATCGAACTCTTGATCCTCCTCTTCGTCTTCCTCATCTTCTGGCAAATCTTCCATGTCACAATTTTGAGCTTGTTTTAGCTGCAACTGTTCCCTAATGCTTGGCGGAAGCTGGGCCAAGACGGCAGCTTGTTGCTGGGCTGCCAACACTTGTAAATTCAAATTCCAATAGGGAAAGAAGGCCATGTTGTGGTTTTGTTGCAGCAACGAGGCTAAAGGTGGCAACAAGTTGTTGATTTGCTGCTGGTTGCTTTGTTGGCCATTTGCGGAGGATTGTTGGATCACAGGAGACATTTGCGAGGGGATTTGAGATAGTTGCTGGTTCTGTTGTTGCTGATTTTGCAGGGTCATGTTTAAAGTTAGTGCTGGCAAATCTGAGACAACCGAACTGTTGCTTTTGGCGGGTGAGGCTGGCATTTGGTTTTGGTGATTCATGGGAAAACCCTGTAGGGCAGCCGACAATTGTGAAGTCGGTGGGATTTTCAAGTCACTGCTAGATTTCTTTATGCCTGTTCCCGAGGAAGACTTATTCTTTGGTCCTCTCCTGGTGCCATACACATCAATGACTACGGAGGGATTGGGTACACCCTCTTCGTCCAAGACCATACCAGGCTTGTGGTCATACTTGCGCAAGTGCAACTTGAAGGAGTGGCAATACTTGGTGGCATAATCACAGTCAGCACAACGATACTGATACACGGAAGAGTGGGACTTGCGGTGAGAGTTCAACATGGACTTGTTCACACAGGAGTAAGAGCATTTGTCGCATTGGAATGGCTTGAGATTCTTGTGTTTGCGTATATGATATTCTAAGTGGTGCTTAAGTTCCGTAACAAAGGGACACTTGGGACACTGCAAAATCTTCTCAGGTTTCATATGGATGCGAGAATGTTCCCAGAAGGCCATTTTTGTAATGGCAACCATGCCACAGGATTTGCACTTGTGGTTCTTCATTTTACCATGTGAGTTATAGATGGGCAAACGTATGGCCTCATCATCTTCGGATTCGATAAAGTATTTTATTTCTTCGCTGGAGTTGGAAACTAGTTCCTGATCTTCCTGATGGTGATCGAGTACCATGGCAGATGATGCTGTGGGGTTCACGATTGCGTTGTCGGCTTTGGGAGACTTTGGCGGTGTAATGTCCATGGGAGGAGTATCTCTGGGCGTAAGATCAGATTTCTCCGAGACTTCAGTGATGTTTATGCCCAAGGGCTGAGGACTGGGAGTCTGTTGTTGCTGGCGTTGTTGTTGTGCATAGAAATGAGACATGGCGGGCAAGACAGCATTCGGCAAGCCAGGAGGCGTCAAAGGATTGAAACCCAAAGGCAGGTGAGTAGAAATTTGATTTTGTGCGGCCGCTTGTTGGGCATGCTGAAAATGTTGCTGATACGTTTGTTGTTGTATCAACTGCTGTTGATGTTGCTGCAGAGTGGTTGCATCAAAGAATTCACCGTTATTCGAGGGCGACGGAGTCATTGTGGCCGAATCACCGAACTGAAGTTGCTGCTGCTGCTGTTTCAAATACGACTCCAAGTGTGTAGCAGAGGGTGAAAGCTGAGACTGTTGGCCACTCGTCGGAGTGGGAGTAGTGCCGGGTTCTGTTTTAATGTTGCCAGAAAACATTTGACTATACCATGTGCTGTGCTCCAAAAAGTTGCTGCTGGCGGCATTTTGCATGTTAGCGGCTACCGCTGTGGTGTCCCAATTGTGCATTGTGTTTCAACAGGATTGTAAGGGGCGGGTAAGTAGTGTGGGTGTTATCCTTGGGGGGGAGGGGATGGGTTGGGTTTGGATAAGCAATTATTCCAAAAGGAGCTCTAAAAAGGAGAGAGAAAAAATGAAAATAAATATTAATTATTTAGTTTAAAAGCAGGGAGGGGGAGAATGAGGTGGCAAGAGATTTGTCAAAAACAAAGCAAAAATTCAGTTGCAAATCGTGAGAGTTTTAGCGCAAGCGCTGAATTTTACGCGTTTTCTGAGCGGAATTTAAAAGTTTCGTCTGATAAGCAAAGAAATGCTGTGCTCTTCGTTGGTGTTTTTTACTTTTGTTGGGTGGCATTTAAGTATAACTTTGCGAGGAATTTGAGTTTAATTGTGTGTTGGAGCAAAGGGGAAAATACAAAAACAAACACCCCATTTGATTTAAGATTTCTCCTTAAAAAAAGGATAAAAACACAAAAATTTAAATTTACATAAAGAGACACGAGTTTCTTTTTTTATATGTGCAAAAGGCAATATGAATGGATTTTTTTTGTCGTTTTTTTCTACTGGGTGGTCGCACTGGTAAACAGCAGCGCTCTTGTGTTGTTTACGGAGTTCTGTTTTTTTCTGTGTCAAACTGTTTTTTCTCTTTGCTTCTGAACCAATCACGTTTATTATTTTGTAATGTTTTGAAACACTGTAATCCAGTTGTGTTAGGGAGTGATGTATTACCTTTGTTTATAAAGAAATCGTTTAGAGGTATCCAAATTTGTTGATTCGTTGTTTGCAAGTGTTTTGTATTCGTTTTCTATGTAATAATTCACATTAGTTCAGTTTAAAAAATAACTGTTCGTAAACTTCTGCGAAGTTTTTGATTTGAATATAACGGTTTTTGTTTTGTTTAATTCGTTTTTTTTTCTTAGATTTTTTTTTGTTTTGAAAAATCGTATTGTTCTAATCTAAAAAATATCAGCTCCTTAGCGTGAAGGAGAGATGATAGACAAAATAAAAAACGATTGTTTAGCGAATGTGTGTTACACGATTCGAAGCTGTATTGCAACTGCTGCTCAAACCCAAAACAGCCAACTATTTAAACAACCTAGTCGGAGAACGGTTTAGTGCTGCGATGTCTTGCTACAAAAAAGGACACACGCACACAAGCCCATACGCGCTCTCGTATACGCATCTAAACATACACTTGGTGCTCCTAAACACCACATACATTCACCCATACACTCTCCCGTACAGCCTCTCATAAAACACACAGATTAGTTGAAAAAGTCAATATTTGTTCACAAAAGATGCGTATACGTGCGTGTGCGTATGTGTGATAGTGTGTGTGTTCATCTCGTGTGCGTTTTCCCTCCCTCTTACACAAGTATATACGCACACACACAGGTAGTTGGGTAGGCTCTTTCATTTTCACAATTACTCTACTCACCTCTCCTCTCTCACTATACACACGCACGCACACTGCACGTTTTTCTCCCTTTGCCACACGTTCGTTCGATTCGTCCAGGTAAGGTCAGGTATGTTCAATATATTTTTTGCTTCCACTCAGCGAGTAAGTTTTGTTGATCCTGTGTGTGCGCTTGTATGAGTGCGTGGGTTTGAGGTTTGATTTTTAGAATGTATTGAGATTAATACTCGTTTTTTAAGTCACTCAGCTTAGCGCTCGCGCTCACACATACACGAACACACACACACTTAAGTACCTTAACTTGTGCGTTGTTAAACCCCGGATTAAACGTTAATGGATTAACGAAAAAAAACGCTTAGTAGACCATTTTAGCGCTTAGTCGCTGTGCTAACTTGTAAACTGGCAAATATTTTCCGTAATCCGTATATGGCTTTCCTTAATCCGGTTAATCGTTTAGAGGGGGGCAATAAAACAAACAATTGCTAAACGTAGCAACTGCCAGGCAAATTCACTGGAATCACGTCATATAAAAGAGTTTAAACGAAGGAACCATTTCGAGTTTGGTTTTTCCCAAGCCATAAACACGAAACTAATTTGTTTTAAATTTCTGCGAACTTTAGTTAAACTGCCCTGCATTGGTTAAATATGATCTATTTTTTTAAAGGCAAAATCAAAGTCCTTGATACCTATGCAATGACTTCTTGTACACTCGTCGCGATAGAACAGCCAATTTTAAAAGTAACAGAAAGATTTGACTTATAACTACGGCTATTTTTTCGCCTTTACATTTGTAATTATACAAATTCTTTTGACTTGGACTCTGAAACTGGTAAAAATCGGGCGCAGACTCAGTTTAGACTTTTCCGGCTTCAAATCAGAGTAGTGAGCAGATATAAGAAATTTTATCTTGAAGCCAGTGAACATGAAATATCCAGCAGATTTTGAGTCCAACATTTATATCACAGATGAATTCCTTAAACGTTTGAAAACGTTGTCCTTAGTTTAGATTAAACTGGGATGAGTTCTATTAAACTACTATTCGCCATTTGTAAGATATTGGTAATTTTTTGCCAAATTCCATTTCGGAATGTTCTAAATTTGTCTAACTGCAACTTGGAATCTACAGCAGGGGAGCCGTAGTTAGTGTATAGGAGTCGGAGTTGGAGTTTAGGAGTTGGAGTTGGCGTTTAGGAGTCGGAGTTGGAGTTTAGGAGTCGAAGTTCTTTGTCTTTAATTTTTTATCTTTAATTTTGAATAAACTTATCAGGTCCGGGTGTATTAATTTTTTGTCAAACTGCGACTTGGAACGTAAATCAGGGAGGTGGAGTCGACGTTGGTGTTTAAGAGTCGTAGTTCAGGAAATATGCCTGTTGTTAATACTTTTGAATAAAATACCAAGAATCCATCAAACTTCATGTTTATTGTTGTCATTTGTAAGATATTAATTATTTTGTCAAACTCAAATTCGAAATTTCCAAATTCACAAAACTGCAACTAGGAATCTAAGGCAGGGGTGTGGAGTCGAAGCGGGAGTTTGGGAGTCGTACATCAGGTAATTTTTGTGTTGTTTATGAATATACTACCAAGAATCCATCAAGCATCATGGTTATTTTTGTCATTTGTAAGATACTATTTTATCAAACTCAAATTCGAAATTTCAAAACTTCCATAACTTGAACTTGGAATCTCTAGGCAGGGGTGTGCAGTCAAAGTTGGAGTTTAAGAGTCGCAGATCAGGAAATGTTTATGCTGACTGTAGTTATGAATAAGCTACCACGAATCCATCAAACTTCATGATTATTTTTGTCATTTGTAAGATGTTATTTTGTCAAACTCAAATTTGAAATTTCCAAATTCGCATAATGAACTTGGAATCTACGGCAGGTGTGTGAAGTGGAAGTGGGAGTTTGGGAGTCGTAAATCAGGAAATGTTTGTATTGGCTGTACTTATGAATAAACTACCAAGAATCCATCAAACTTCGTTTGTTACTGTTGTCATTTGTAAGATATTAATTATTTTGTCAAACTCAAATTAGAAATTTCTAAATTTGCATAACTTGAACTTGGAATCTAAGGCAAGAGTGTGGAGTCGAAG
Organism: Phaonia tiefii; assembly: GCA_963931995.1. Taxonomy (NCBI): domain Eukaryota; kingdom Metazoa; phylum Arthropoda; class Insecta; order Diptera; family Muscidae; genus Phaonia; species Phaonia tiefii. The sequence goes on along the minus strand of OZ008367.1, from coordinate 353,899,025 downwards.
TTGGAGCTTAAGAGTCGTAGTTCAAGAAATTTGCCTGTTGTCTATGGTTTTGAATAAACTACCAACAAGCAATGAAACTTCATGATTATTTTTTGTCATTTGCAAGATATTATATTGTCAAACTCAAATTCCAAATTCTCATAACTGCAACTTGTAATGTAAAGCAGGTATGTGGAGTCGAAGTGTGAGTTTATGAGTCGTAGTTCAGGAAATTTGCCTTTTGTCTATAGTTTTGAAAATACTTCCAAGAATCCATCAAACTCCATGGTTATTGTTTGCAATTTTATCATTTGGAAATAATAAATTTCCAAATTCGCTTAACTGCAACTTGGAATCTAAGAATGGAGTCTGAGGTGGAGTTTAGGAGTTGAAGTGTAGAATGTGGAGTTGTAGTGGAGTTTAGGAGTTGAAGTGTAGAATGCGGAGTTTCGGAAAGTTGTTTTCGTTTAAATTAATCTACCCAAACTCCAATAAACTGTATGACTATTGTTGTCATTTGTAAGATAAAATATTTTCTTTAATCACAAATTCGAAATTTTGTTTAACTGAGACTTGAAATCTAACGCAGGTGTGTGGAGTCGGAGTTGAAATCTACATATTTGGAAATTATCAAAAAAAATATATTGTTTTGTTTGTCATACTTTGTCGTAGTTTAACCCGTTGTCTTAATTTGAAGCCTGTGGATATGCAATATCAATCGCTCTTACAGCTCAGAATAATGTCTCACATGGATTCCTTGGATATTAGAAAACGTCGTCTTTAGCTTTAAGAAAAAACTATCCGGATTCCATCAAACTGCATGACTAGTGTTGTCATTAGTAAAATAATGAACATTTTTGCCTAATTCGATTTAAAAAATTTCTAATTGTTTATAACTGCAACTTGTGGAGTCGGAGTTACAGTTTAAGAGTCGGAGTTTGGGAAATTCAATGTCTCTGAACACCGACTCCTACTTCAACTACGACTCTATCTCCTGAAATAAACCAAACCTATTTAAATTTCTTATTTTTTGTAACATGATGGACGCGTATATTATTTTTTCCGAACCGCGACAACTCGAACACTAGAGTCGATAAAGAAAAACTGATTTATTAAACCTATTACGAATATATTGCTGCCACTAATAATGCGAAACGATTAACATATTTCGGGTAGCATTGTATTCTATCATCTGCTTCCATTTTGCTGCTTCTCAATGAATTATTAATTATATTGTCACGGAGACGGAGTTGAACTAAAATAAATCTACTTCAATTTCTTCTTCGACTCCCGGCAAATTTCTTGAACTCCGACTCCTAAACTCTGACTCAAACTTCCACACCAACTCAACACCTCTGTTTCAGTGGCTTTCATTAACAGCAACATAAATTAAAAACTGAAATTTTCAGTTGAGTCAAATATCGATACCTTTGCCTGACGAGCAATTGATCCCTTATGCTCCCTTGTGCCACCAGCAAAACTTAGAAATTGAATATAAACTTTAAATCTTTTTAATAAGACATATTTAGTGTTGCTACTACATTTAAAAAAATATTTTAGCTTTACGTATTCTTAAATTAATTTTATAGATAATTTCTTATACGTCACTTTAAATAAATTTACAATATTCGAGAAAATAACATTTACAACGGGAACTCAGTCGAAATCTTAACTTGATAATGGCAATAAATGACGAAAACATGTCTCAAATTCCTGCAAAGTTCATGAATGAATGGCATATGGTGAGATTAACATAATATCAAAATTTCGTTGAGTTTGGAGCAAGGATACGTGTAGGTCCAGAATGTCCTTTTTTCAAACATTGTTAAACATCATATTTTTATTTTCCAAAATTAAGTACTCTCCTAAAACTTAAGAATATTAAGTAAAAACAATTTGTTTATTTGTTATTCAAACCCCAAAGACACAGTTATATTTATTAATATATAAGTTTATCATAGGCCAATGACATAACTTTGACCAAACAAAAAGTGGAGAAAATTAGAAATGAAATGTGAGATTTCTGTGTATTATCATACAAAACTAGTGCGATGCCCAAATATCAAAATTACTCCTTTAACAATTAAGAACACAATTTAGATATTAAAGAAAATCCTGTGTTGTATCTTAGTTTAATGAGAAATGGTATAAAAACCCCTAAACGGACAAAGTATAACAGCATTTTTAATTAATCAAAAGATTACGTCGATTCGTTCAGACTGAGAGCGCTGTATGATAAAGTTAAATTCGGATTCGTTTTGTTTCAAATGTTGACCTTCTGTAACTCTCCCGGAGTGTCAGAGTCATGTTACTTATAAAACATAAAATTTTTGTTAAAAGAATATATTTTTCCATTTGCTGCAAGCTACACGCTGAAAAATCTGTCGATTTTTGTTATTTGAATGCAAATATAACGTGTGTTAGGAGCTTGTAACAAATAGAATATACTTGTGTCCAAACACATTGTGTTTGCTATTCAATATTATATGTCAGACACAGTGATTAATATGTTATAATATATATTTTTTGCCCCCAGAAATATCTTTGTTTGTGATATAAATACAGCTGTGTTTGTTGCATTGTTTATGCTCTCTCGAGAGAAAGAGAATAAAAGAAGGACAACGAGAGAGTCTACCTTGAAAGTGTGGATCTGTATTTTTTAATTATTCTTTCAGTCACTGATTCATGAATATTCCTGAATGTGTGTGTTAATTGCAGATGAAGTCAGTGTTTGTTATTTTGATTGATGTATTGATTTATGGTTTCATGTATTCATTGTTCATCGGACAGAGGATATCAAAAGCGCTTGATCAGTGAAGAAGGAATCAACAAAGGCTCAGTCTCTTAAATGGTTTGTGATGTTGCTTTGCTTTTAGTGTATGGTTTCCGAATATATGTATGTGTGCTACCAAAGTGGGAACCGATTTTGAGGAAATAAACTGGAAAGGGCAACAACGTGAAGCTCTTTGTCTGTCCGAGCATTTACTGAGAAAACCGGAAAAGCGGACTATTTCTGATATATAGTAAAAAAAGCGCAAGTAATTGGTCTACGCTTGGCCTGCATGAACTAGATTTGTCTAGTATATTGTTTGTGTACCAATGCATAGTGTAGTAGGTACTAGTAGTTTTAAATCTTTTAATTGTTTATATTAATTATTTATAAATATGGATTTATATTGATAAAATTTATTTTAATAAATAATGCATATATATTGAAATCAAACAATAATTCGTTTCTAAATATTATTATGTTTGGGAGGAAATGCGCCTTTGTTTCCATGTAAGTATATGGAGGTTTGGGGGAAACACGCGAATGCTTCCCCGTCAGGATATGGATGTTTGGGACGAAGAATACATATGTTTACACGTAAAATCATTCAGGTTTGCCAGTAAACATGCTACTGTTTGAATTTAAATACAAGTGAGTCTTTGACTTGCAAACATATGAATGTTTGAAGTGTGTTCCAAACATTTACATGGTTCCTGCAGAATATGTTTGGGAGAGTATGTTACAGAGGCCGTTTTTTTCGCGTGTACAAAGATCAGGGGTTAATTTTTGAATTTAGAAAAAATGTGAACAGCCGGCACCAGGATTTGAACTCAAGTTGGCGGACGATCGTTTCGAAGTTTGTGACTCTTCTAATCAGCGCTTTACTATTCTAGGCCAGTGCCCGTATTGCTAACATTGTAACTCATTTCAGTTGTCGTCGTCGGGGTTTCTCTCCTCTTGCTATCTCTCGCGTGAACGGCTTTATTCCAATACAAACACGTTTTTGTTTCACGCATTTGTGCTGAAGTTTTTGAAACTAATCTATTTATAGAACATAACTATTTATATTTTTATTAGTGTTCTAGGTTTTATGGTCGGGCTCTGCCACATGACTTTTATTATTATGATTCGATCTTAGAAGAATATTTTGTTTCCATTTGCTACGAGCTACACAGATCTGGGGTTTAAATATTTGTATGTGCTTATTGGCTGTGCAGCCGCTCAGTAGAGTATTTAGATGGTATATTATGGACGTAAAAAAAAATGGTGTCCCTTAACATCCCATGGAGGGATTGGGGAGAGCTTCTCACAATCAGTGAGATGTGCGCTTTCTAGTTTTACACTCATTTTCATGGCTAAGTACTCGATAGTGTCGCCGACACTAAGCGAGGTGACCGTCGTCGAAAGAAATTTTAAGGTGGTCGGAGCAGGAATCGAACCCAGGATCTCCCGTACAAGAGGCGCGCACACTAACCATTGCACCACCGACGGCCACATATTATGGACTTGCCTGGTCTAAAACCACACTGATAAGGTCCAATCAGGTTTTCATTAATTGACTTTAGTCTTTCACCTAATACGCTCGACAAGTCCTTATACGCTATGGATAAAAGATTGATACCGCGATAGTCGAAACAGACACACGGATCACCCTTTTTGAATACAGGACATAATACACTGAGACTCCAATCGTCAGGCATAGATTCCCCCAGCCAATTCAAATTCAAGACTCCCTCTAATTTCCAAGGATCTAATAAAATTAGTCCTATTTTTTATTTCAAAAAAAATTTTTAAATAATAAAATTTTTAATTATTTAGTCCTTAGATCCTTTTCATACTTTACACGTACCAAGATCAATGTCGTCCACAAGGCAGGAAAATTTTGCATAGCAATTAGGATAATGATAATTGAAATTGGGGTGAGAAATAGAAATCAATACTATGATGGAACGTGCCAGCGAATGGAAGATTTCACTACCTGTGACATATTGTGAACTGAAAAGGGGTTGAAAAATAATGTGTACCTATGTATATGATGAGTGTGATCAATTTCCAAGATTCAAGTGTCTTTTATTTTCCAAGTATTTCTTCTATTTCGTTTTCAATATTGATTACTTATATATTTACATTTTTCTCTGCATGTTATTATACATTTTTCAGGATTAAATCTTTAGTTTTAACTGATAAAGGTGGTCATAATTAAAGATGCTTTTCTATAAAAGCGGTGAATATAAGGAATATAATGAAAATAAACTCAACGTCTGTAGAAGATTTCTAGATTAAAATCAGTTTGAGAAGGAAATCAAAACGGCAAAACGAGCACCGCTCGAATCTGTTTCCGCGAGGATAGACAGGGAGTCAATGGCGCAGTACGTTATAGCCGAATGATAGCTAAGGATCCAAAAATTCCTGGTTTTACTAGACAGAGCGGAGACACTTGACCTCCTAAAAGATACTGACTTCCGGCAATTTAAGTATCATAATCCATGCTGAATGTAGGCCAGTGATTCTATTTCTGATATCTCACGCTTGGGGTTGATTGAAGGCGTGACCGATGAAACATAATTGCTTTGGCCTTTACACAGCCTTAATTCCTTCAATTCACCACGTCCAGATGGTTGTTGCTGGTGCAATGGTTTGTGTGCGCGGCTCTTGTACATGAGATTCCTGCTACGATTCCCGTAAAACTGGAAAGCGCACATCTCACTGATTGTGAGAAGCTCTCACCAATCCCTTCATGGGAAGTTATGGGATTCCATTTTTTTTTGTAGATGGGATACCGTCGGATATGATGCACAGGTGCGCCTGCTTAATGACACCGTATCTTTTAACATTTATAGGCATTATCGCAGACTTTACTTTGTTCCATATAAGTAGAATAATGACACTTGTGGCGTTTATACCCAAATCTGGAAAACTAGTCATTTATCTACTAATCACTATCATAGAGTAAATATATACCTAGAGGTGTCATCTTTCTCATCTGACGTTTCATTTCGCCCTCTTCGTGGTGAGGTCGGTGCGATAGAAAGATATTCGACGTAAACTGACTTATACTAGGTGGAGTTACAAAACAGTTGACTTAAATTTGTCATGTCGGTTTGTTTGAGAACTGTGAAATTTAACGTATTTTATTGTTAGTACACATTTTTGTTGTATTTAACACACAAAAACAAATGTCGTTGTTGTTTTCTTGTTGGTTGTTTCAAACTAATGCATCTGTCTGCAATTATTAAATCAATAATATTTAACATGCAACGTTCATATGCAACCAAACCTAATATCGAAAATTTAATGAGAGAAGTGATTACTGTAGATATGGTTACTAAATGAACACTATATACCAGTTAGTCTCTCATGCTTTTTATTGAAAATCTTGGCGGCATTTAATGGCTTACATATTAGAAAAAAGCTTCTCAAAATACCGTTTTCGTAACTTCGCTTGAGGTAGCTGTCGGTGGTGCAATGGGTAGTGTGCGCGCCTCTTGTACTTGAGATCCTGGGTTCGATCCCTTCTCTGACAACCTTAAAATTTCTTTCGACGCCGGTCACCTCGCATAGTGACGGCGACATTATCGAGTATTTAGCCATGAAAATGCTTCTCAACAATACCGTTCGGAACCGGTATAAAACTGTATGTCCCAATCAGTGAGTATAAAACTAGAAAGCGCACAGCTCACTGGTTGTGAGAAGCTCTCCCCGATTCCTTCACGGAATGTAATGGGAAACCATTTATTTTTATTTTTTTAACAGGACCTCGAGTTTGAAAAATCATTTATTAGATCATACAAAGGGTTATTCTATGATGCCTAAAAATTTACCTGTTGCCTGCATACACACGGGATTTTGGTTGAATTATGCAATTTTGATGTTATACACGTATCGGAATAAGATTTGTGACTACCTGTAGGGACCATAAGTCAATGTTGTGCTATATTTTTTAAGTGAGGTGGGTACCTGCTAAGTTCAATGAGTAGTTTTTTGTGCATCCTGTGTCTTTAACAGAATATGGGGAGCAGACTTTGGCAGAGGCTCTCAGGTAAACAACCGAAATATATAAATTATATACCTTAAAAAACAATAACGTAGCAATGGGTTTCCACGGTCATATATCTTGAATATGCAAGAGATGCACGCCATACATTTTCTGGAACCATGTCTTTTTTTTACGTTTTTTACCCCTAGATGCCAAAGTGGCTCCTTGAGGCAGATAAAACCTCTTGAATTATGTAAAGGAATAATCAAAGAATATATTTTGAAAATATGAGAAATATAGAAAAATTTAGATTTTTTTTTATTTTCCGTCAAAGTTGAAAAATAGTGAAAAATGGACAGTTTTAAATACTGATTTACCTGGAGCACACAGTAATTTTTTTTATATTATTATACATTTAATTTGCACCGTCGGTGGTGCAATGGGTAGTGTGCGCGCCTCTTGTACATGAGATCCCGGGTTCGATCCCTGCTCTGACCACCCAAAAAACAAAATTCTTTCGGCGGCGGTCACCTCGCATAATGACGGCGACACTATCGAGTATTTAGCCATGAAAAAGCTTCTCAAAATACCGTTCGGAATCGGTGTAAAAACTGTAGGTCCCAATCAGTGAGTGACAAATTAGAAAGCGCACTGCTCACTGGTTGTGAGAAGCTCTCCCCAATTCCTTCATGGGATGTAATGGGAAACGGTTTTTTTATCAATTAATAGAAACAAAACCAAAGACGATTTATTACGTAGTTTTCGTGATATTACACCTGAAATAGGACCAAATTATCTAAAAATTGTGTGTTTTTGAAAACCGAAAATCGGTCAACTTTGAACGGTTATATCTTCTAAACTAAATATCTGATAATATTAAGGATTGCTTATTTAAATTCGCTGAAAAATTCCCTATAAGATGGATTTATTCAAAATTTCGTAGGCGCACATGAAAATTTTGATTTTTGCTACCTCGTTTGTTCTACCTAGCTACCGAATGTCATTTTTTGCAACATTCATTGAAAAAAGAATAACTTTTATATATTCATAAGGGCTGTTAAAGGAGTCTGAATAAAAGCAGAAACCAGTATTTCTCAAAGTCAACGAAAATTCCAGTACGAATCGCAAATAGGAAAAATAACATACATGCAAAATTTCGCTATGTTCGGTGCACGGATACATCTAGCTCCCGCATGTCCTTTTTGGAAATTTTTTTTAACAACGAATAAAATCTGTATATTCGCCTGGGCTTCTGAGGAAGTCAAAAAAAGCTGAAACCAGTCGCGGAAATATTTTTCTCAAAGTCCACAAAATTCCTGGACGAATCTAAAATAGGAAAAATATCATACGTGCAAAATTTCTTTAAGTTTGGTGGAAGGATACCAGTAGCTCCCGAATGTCCTTTTTTGCAAATTTCTTTAAACACCGAATAAAATTTGTATATTCGCCTGGGCTGCTGAGGAAGTCGGAAAAAAGCTGAAACCAGTTGCTGAAATATTTCTCAAAGTCCACGAAAATTTCTGCACGAATCTCAAATAGGAAAAATATCATACGTGCAAAATTTCTTTGAGTTTGGTGGAAGGATACCACTAGCTCCCGAATGTCCTTTTTGGAAATTTTTTAACAACGAATAAAATCTGTATATTCGCCAGGGCTTCTGAGGAAGTCGAAAAAAAGCTGAAACCAGTCGCGGAAATATTTCTCAAAGTCCACGAAAATTCCTTGACGAATCTCAAATAGGAAAAATATCATACGTGCAAAATTTCTTTGAGTTTGGTGGAAGGATACCACTAGCTCCCGAATGTCCTTTTTGGAAATTTTTTAACAACGAATAAAATCTGTATATTCGCCAGGGCTTCTGAGGAAGTCGAAAAAAAGCTGAAACCAGTCGCGGAAATATTTCTCAAAGTCCACGAAAATTCCTTGACGAATCTCAAATAGGAAAAATATCATACGTGCAAAATTTCTTTGAGTTTGGTGGAAGGATACCAGTAGCTCCCGAATTTCCTTCTTTGCAAATATCTTTAGACACCGAATAAAATTTGTATATTCACCTAGGCTGCTGTGGAAGTCGAAAAAAGGCTGAAACCAGTTGCGGAAATATTTCTCAAAGTCCACGAAAATTCCTGCGCGAATCGCAAATAGGAAAAATAACATACATGCAAAATTTCTTTGAGTTTGGTGGAAGAATTCGCCTAGCTCCCGAATGTCCGTTTTTGCAAAACTTTTTAAAAATCAAATTACTTATTTAAATTCACCTGGGCTGTTAAAGAAGTTTGAAAAAATTTAACCATTAGCGGACATATTTCTCAAAGTCAACGAAAATTGTTGCACGAATCTAAAATATGATACTTAACATACATGCAAAATTTCTTTGAGTTTCGTAAATGGATACACATAGCCCCCGAATGTCCTTTTTTGAAATATTCATTAAAACACAAATAACTTTTACATATTCACTAGGAGAGTTAAGGAAGTCTGAAAAAATGAAACCAGTAGCGGAAATATTTCTCAAATTTTACCAAAATTGTTGCACGAATCGCACATAGAAAATCTAACATACATGCAAAATTTCTTTGACTTTCGTGGAAGGATACACCTAGCTCACGAATGTCCTTTTTTGAAAAATTCTTTAAAAAACGAATAAGCTTTATATATTCACATGGGCAGATAAGAAATTCAAAGTAAAGAATTTTGAACATTTTGTGCCCAAATAGGTTCTTACTTTATCTCAACAGAAGATTTTGACTTTCAGAATTACAACGATTTCATAAGGAAATTATATAAGCAGAATTTTTAAAGGTGTCACTGAAATAAGGAGGTGTAGGTTTGCCTGATTGATATGAGAGATGAGGAGGTTAGTCGCATTTCCTTACATACCTACCACTTTTAAAACCTTTCAAAACCAACGCCCCCAGTGAGAAAAAGACACACAAGTAGAGTTTTTTTTTCAAAAACATTGAAGTCGCGATGTTCTTTTTCACTCATTTATGCAAATTTTATATAATGCTCCTTCCAATCTGGGCAACTTTTCTACGCAACTCCTTCTTTCAACACCCACCACTTCAAAATAGAAAAAAACCGAAAACCTCCAAAAGAGCAGCGCATCCCAACCTGCGAAAATATTAAAATTTTTGAATAAAAATAGTAAGAAAACCGTCAACCAAGCAACCCCCTATTTTCTGTATTCAAACACAAGTACATACGAATTTCACCTTTGCAAACGAAGACGAAAGTCAAATGTGCTCTTTTCTCCAAATTAAATACAAATTTCCATATCAACTCTTTTTTTTTTAAAACTTGTGCCACCGCCAAAATGAAAAAATAAACCCTCCACCAAACCAGCTTTATTTCAATACGAAATGAAATACAAATTTTCTCTAGACTCGCAAGAATGGATGTAACAAAAACACTCTCGTCGATGTGCGACTCCCGCAAACGACTTTTAAAACGCCTAATTTATCTCCTCAATTTTTGTCTTCTAGAATTGAGTTTTTTTTTGCTGTTTTTTCAAAACTTTCAACCCTCTAAAATGTTGATTTTGATTTTCGTTTCGCTCTCTCATCATTATCATCATCATCTTGAGATGCTAAATTTTACAATTTACCCCCTTTTTACCCTTCCACACAGTTGAAGAAATTTTTCTTGTTACTTAGCATATCCTGCAGATGCTAGCGCAAGTGTGTGTGTGGAAATGTGTGGGGTTGTTTGCATGTGTGTAAATGTCCTTAGCGCTGTTGTGTGGAGCTAAGTTGTGCGTTCTTTTCGCGGAGTTTGCAGCATAGACTTCGTATACAGCGATTTTTTATGGCCGCTGCAGCACGATACTGTGATGCCTACAGCGGCGCTTTCGCAACCTCCATTCCACCCATCTATCTTGTCAGCATTGATTTACATTTTACAGCGCTCAGTGTACAGGTTCCTTCGACGTTAGCAGTTAATACAACAGACACAATTTAAGGCAATGCTGAAGAATGTACGAGTGTATGAATGTCGAAGTTGTATATAAGGATTGAGTAAAAACTCGAAAGGAAAGGTGTAAAATGAAGGGCAGGCAAAAAATATGGAAATCCCTTACAGTTGGTGAGGCAGTCGGGAAGAGTTGCTTACACACAAATTGGAGACTTAAAAAGGAGCATATGGCATTTCATCGATTTTAATAGCGGCGATGTTGTTAAAAGGTTGAAAGATGGCTAATTCTAAGAAGAATGGTTTGCTTTTAACTACCATGAATAACGAATACTGCGAAGCATGAAATTACGTTCTTATTAACAATAGTCTCGTAAATTAATCAATAGACCAAAGATACAGGACACATAGTCTTACAATAGTTATGCGCCTTGTTTTATAAACAAAAGTCTGAGAAACTGATTTGTCAGATAAGACAGACTGGTTCTTAAGACAACGTCAAAGTTTCAACTCTGGAGTCAAATCACATTGCTTCACTATTTTTATGAAATTAGACCCTTTGTGTTGTAATGTTTGTACAGTTACAAGGACAATTTTACAACTCCATGACTTTTTGAATAACAAATATTTGAATCACTATTTGAACGAAACACAGTTTTTTTGCAAAAAAAAAATATTTTTCAACATAATCTCCTTTTAGCTCAATACACTTAGTCCAACGTTTCTCCAACTTTTGTATCCCTTAAAAAAAAATAAGATTTTTCGAAGTCCATAAAATAGGATTTTTCGAGGTCCATTAGGCATTTGTTTGGTCAATATTTTCATCGTTGGAGCTAAATCTCTTTCCACCGAGACATTTCTTTAAGTTTGGAAATAGGAAATAGTCACTGGGGGCTAAATCCAGTGAATATGGCGGATGTGGTACCAATTCGAAACCGAATTCATGGAATTTTGCATTGAGACTACACACGTGTGCAACCGTGCACTTTTTTTTGATGAAACATAAATGTTTCTTGGCCATATGGGGTCGTTTTCTTTAAAATCGGTCCAATAAGTTGGCATAATATTCGCCGTTTATTGTATTTAAAGGTAATCGATGTGGATTATCCCGCGTGCATCCCAAAAAACTGTTGCCATCACCCTATTGGCCGACAAACTTACCTTGGCCTTCTTCGGTGCCGGTTCACCCGGAGAAACACATTGTTTAGACTCCTTCGAATTGGGGTTAAACAACTCCAAACAATCCTTTGAAGTTATCACACGATTACGTTTATTGTCAATTGAGAGCAAACGCGGCGGCACTCATCTTGCAGAGAGTTTTTCTAAAAATCGAAACCACACTACCATATGAAATGCCTATGGCATCAACAATCTCACGTAACTTTTACTCGTCGATCGGCCAACACCATATCTTGGATTTTTTCGACATTTTCTGGTGTATTGACCTCCATTGGCCATCCAGAACGTTCAGGGTCATTTGTACTTGTGCGACCTCAACGAAAGTCAGTAAACCACTTTTTTTACCATTGAAATCGATGGTGCAGAGTCCCCATAGTATTTATCAAGGTTTTCCTTGGTTTGATTGGCGGTTTTTTTTCGCAAAAAATAATGTTTAATGAGGACTCGAAATTCACTCTTTTCCATTTTTAAAAAAATGCTCAAGGTTGAATGTTTTGAACAGCTGTTAAACGCAAAGTAAATGACGGAACGGGCTTAAAATTTGACAATAGTCTATTAACAAGTGGTACTTGATGGGCTCTGTGTTGTATTTTATATAACTACGAGGGAAGTTCGAAAAGTCAGGCACTTATTAATCCGCCCTCGTATATGGGAGCCTGCTTAAGAAACCCCCGTGTAGTGTGTCAAATTTCAAGAATTTACTTGTTTTAGGATTTGTAGGTAAAAAATTTAAAATTTGCATATGAAACCGCCCGCAAATCTCAAAAAAATCTGGAAGTAATGTAAAAATTAAATTATATAAATGAGTAAACTATGAAAATGCAACAAAGAGGGGGAAATTTAATTGCGTTTTATTCAACAAATTGTTTTGACACACTAGGTGGGTTTTCTTCTTCAGTGTCACATATGGTAAATATTTTTATGTCATTTGATTCGTGTCCTGGTATTCATATTATTAATTGAAAGACTACAAATTTGCTACACTACAATAAAATCCAAAACTGTCTGTATTATCGAAATTATTGGGGGTTTTCTCAACCGGACATGGGGAAAATTATGTTTGTGACAAAAATCTCACACACAAAAGTTAAACTTTCCATATACTTCCCCTTGTCTGCCTCCTTTTCCTGATAGCTACACTGTTTGTTTAGATAACTGAAATTAATTTAACTAATACACTACACTAGTAACCTTAGATAAACCATGCCGGCTTCATGCTCCTAGACGTGTAACCACCAAACAACGTAACGCAAAACAAATTTGCCATTAATTGCAAAAACAAAAAAGAACAATTAATTTCACGTTGTTTTATTTTTTTTTTGTCTTGTTGAAAAATGTACATGATTTTGTTGTCCGAAATTACAAATTTCATGTTATTTTTAGTTTAAAAGTACAAAAGTATCATCGGCATGCATCCAACGCATTTATTTTTGCGGAAAATATCTAAAACAATTAAAATTCGTAATTAATTTTCTTTCACTATACATATTTGTTAAAAATGCACGAAACGACGCAGCAAATTCAAAAACGGAAAAAAATTGTAATTGTAGGCAATGACCAGAAAAAGGAATTAGTTAACATAGAAATATTGAGCGGCGACACAATAGAAAGAGGACCAATAGGCGGTATCCGAAATTGTTGACGAATACATAGTTTTTTTTTTGCAAACAGTAATAGGGAGCGTGCGTGCAACAGCTGATTGTCTACGCAAAGCAAACATTGGAAGATTTGGTATCGAGCTCATTCGAACTTATGCGTGGAATTTGAAAAAAGAATTGGATATAAAAAACAAATGTTTTTTACAGCAAGCTAAAAGAAAATAAGAAGTATGTGTAAAAAAAATTAATAAAAAACTCAATTTATTAGGAGAATTATGTATATGAACATGTGCACTAATGCACAGTGGTTTGTAGGCATTAACAAGTGATATAAAAAATAAAACCACAAGTTGTGTACACTCCAAAAATTAATATTCTGTGGATTTGGTATTTCAAATGTCCCCTGAAAACAAAATATTCATCAACAAATTTTCCTTATTATTCAAGCTTGAGGTTAGTTTTGCTATAATATTTTCGACATTTCGTTACACCATTGGGTAGCAGCATCATCAGGAAATTCAAACAAAATTAATAACAATCGTCAAAATTAAAATTTTCGTATCGAAAATAATAAGCAACGGTAATCTCAAGCTCGAATAATTTGCAGTATTTAGTGGTAACAAAAAGGTCGAACAACAAAATACAATAATTGAAATCAGGCACATACGCAGAGGGGAAGGGGGTACTCGGTCTCCCGCGAAGTTATTTCTTTAATAGGTAATTTTTGAATTTAGTGCTATTTTTCAACCTAAATATCAAGCTGCCCCCCCCCCCCCCAAAATAAAATCCTGTGTACGGTACTGTTTAAGATATTCACCTTCATCTATTTTATACAATTGAAAATATAGATTATTTCTAAATTAAGAATGACCCAGAAATTCGAAAAACACAGAAATGCACAGTTTTTAAGTGGCAAGTTAACTAACAGATTACCTAATCCTTATTGAAACTTAATTAGAGTTTAACTATGCGTTTTGTTTTCAGTGTTGAGTTAATCCGTAGTGTTGTTCACCAATATGGCAACATTTGTCATATTATTGAAAAATCATCTGTTTTGAGGTAAATACCAAAACAATTCTTAAAACAATATTTATAATTATTTAAAATAAGGTTTAAATGCATAAAAACAAAGTAATTTCAACAAATAAATTAAAAATAATGTAGGCGCAATAAATAAACAAACTAGACATAATATATTATTTTATTTGTTACCTGTTTTTTTTTTTCAAATATGTTTCGATTTTTTTTCTGGTCAATATACTGACTGTCCGTCGGTGGTGCAATATCTAGTCTTCGTGGCTATTGTACATGAGAACGTGGATTCGATCCCTGCTTCAACCACCTTACATTTTCTTCAACTACGGCCACCTCGCTTAGTGACGGCAACACTATCGAGTACTTAGCCATGAAAAAGTTTCTCAAAATACCGTTCGGAACCGGTGGAAAACTGTAGGTCCCAATCACTTGGTGACAAATTAGAAAGCATAAAGCTCATTGGTTGTGAGAAGCTCTCCCTAATCCCTTCATGAGATGTAATGGGAAACGTTTTTTATACGCTTGAACAACGTTGGGAAATATTGGCCATACAGAGACTCCAATTGGACAACGAATTTGGCCAAAAATGATCTTTCCTGACGAAGTGCATTTACAAGTCGGTGGCTATCAACAATCAAAATTGGCGCATCTGAGGAGCGGAGAGTCCGCACGACATTGTTGAGAAGCCAATGCATCCACAGAAATTGACAGAAGGGTGTGGATTTTGGCGTGCTGGCATCACTGACCCATTTTTTTTTTGCAAAACACCATTTCAGTCAACGGCGAGCGCCACAGAGCCATGATTACTGGCTTTTATGGGCTGAAATGCAAGATATGAACTTGGATAATCTTCGGTTTCAGCAGGCTGGCGCGCCATGTCACACAGTTAATCAAACAATCGATCTTTTGGGAACTAAATTCGGTAATCGTGTTATCAGCCGTATTGACGATGTCAATTGGCCGCCTCGGAGCTGCGATTTGACGCGGTTAGAGTTTTACTTGTAGGGTGCTGTTAAATACCAAAATGCCATGCGAATAATCCAGAAATGATTCACACCCTTAAGACTAATATCGTTCGAGTCGTTTGTGATATCGAACCACTGTGTTTATACACTGTGTTTATAGTATAAACTTAACCTCAAAACACTGCAACAATGCGAGAAAGCATGAGGAAAAGAAGAAGAAGGAAAAAAAATGGTTCCTGTTCTTGTGTTAGAATGATTAAACTTTTCAGTGTAAATTATTACTTAAGGGTTTTCGATCGATACTAACTCGCAGATGTAAATTTCCACATATGGGATTAAAAACACTTTGAATTTTGAAAACTACATATTTTTCCCAAAATTTTATTAATATCGATTTTACATTTTAACTGAAGAAAACAAATCCAGTTCGTAGGACTGGGTTATAAATCCCCGAATCAGTGGAAACTGGGGGATTTCATTAAAAAAATGTGGAGCCGAGATTTTAAAAATACCATGTGTGAAAACAACCGATACTCGTGTTCATGGATTGACCGGTATGAATTTGAAAACTAAAATTTTTCCATAATTTTATTACTAACGGTTTTACCTTTTTAATTTAAGAAAAAACCCCGTTCGTAGTACATGGTTATAAAACCGTTATTAATAAAATTATGGAAAAAATTTAGTTTTCAAAAATTAAAATTCCAACCGGTCAATCTATGAACACGAATTTCGGTTACCAAAAAAAAAAATTCTGTAATTTTATTTATATCGGTTTTTCTTTTTTAACTTAAGAAAAAACCAGTTCGCAGGACTTGGATATAAAACCCGGAGGCAGTAGAAACCGGGGAATTTCTTAAAAAAAATCAATGAGTTTTCGAACTTACGGGTGATGTGTTAGCACCTTTTTGTTACATGGTACCTGTTCGATTTCTATGAACTCATTAGTAAATGATACATTGGAAAATAAAAAAAGAATATTTCTTGTGCTGAAGGCTCTCTTGCTATTGCACTTTCGTTTTTCTTGCATCTGTTTTAACGTGAGATGTAATATTGTTAAAATTAATAAAGCAATATTTAGCTCACTGAAATAATTGTTTTTGTTTTGTCATAAACAGAAGGACGACAAAAAGTATTGAATAGTATAGACAACTTATTGCACTCTTTTCCTCTCTCATGTAGAGAGTTTGAGTAAAAGAGAATAAACGAGTCTTATTCTCTTTATAGAATATTTCAATATGAATGCACCATTCCGACAATGTTTTTACATAAAACAATACTAAAAGCTTAAATGTTTCAAATGGCGTCAATGTTTCACATCAAAATTATGAATGGACCAAAATATGACAAAAAGAGGGTAATACGTTTTGAATCATTCGCCAGATGTCCCGGAGCTTTTGAGTCGCACAATTCGTTCCATGACTTCTCTATACTATTCAATACTCTTTGGCGACGACGACCTGCTTGTTTGTTTGCTGCCGCCACATCAATACCATCATACTTATTTTCAGGCAGAGACTATTGTTGTACAACAACCACATAACACATCAAAAAATTTGGAACCGAGTTTTCAAAAATACCATTTTTGAAAACAATTGAAACTCGGTTTCATAGACTGACCGGTATTTTCAATACTCTACCAGTCCAGCTAATCAGACAGACGACTTGAATATTTATGTACTATAATAGCGTGGTAACCATTGTTTTCTGTATTTATTATTCAGGATATACCCCATCTTTTCGGTATCAATACCCCATACATAAAATGGGTGAGGGTTTAAACAGGGGAATTTGGAAAAAAAATACATTTGTAGCGTGATAGGCAACCAACAATATAAACTTCTGCACTGTACATATATAGCATCCAAACCACTGTGCAGTAAACGAGAAATTGTGTATTATAAAAAAAATACGCACATTAGGAGATACTCGGGTGTGTGTTGGTTTGTTTTTTTGTTGCACAAAATCTTTTTGCATTAGCAAATTGTTAATGATTCCATTTTGTTGTTGCTGTTATTGTTGCGATTGATACAATTTTTATATATTTGTTCTTCTTCTTTTTGTTACATTCAAGATGCATGCGAACGTACGAAACACAGATTTTTGTTCAATTTTAGAGGCCAAGTGTAAAATTAATATTAGAGATGGCAGCAATAGAAATTACACGTACAAACAAAGATGAAGATGCCCCAGCCAGCCGACAGCCAACAACCAACATGGACCTGGCAAGAGGGAATAAAATGTGCAAGTAACTTTAGTATCCACTGTGTGAATTTACTGACACTTGGTGGCGATGGTTGATGTTGTGCATATTTTCATATATGGAAGAGATATCTTCTGTTGCCCGCCTCATGTCGCTAACACCGACTATCGGTCGGTTGGTCGTTTAGTTGGTACATCAGTTTCTTAGTTGCACTAGACGTAGTAAGTTTTTGGTGGATTTTTAAATTTGTTCTGTTTTTTCTTTATTCACATATTCGCACACAAATCGAAACATGTGCCTGCTTTTTATATACCTCTATCTGCTATAGTGTTTTTGTTTTATATTTCTGTTGCTATTCAGATCCGCTGCAAATTTCCAAAATGAAAAAAAAACTTTGGAAAACTACAACAACAACAACAACAATAATAATGATGATGATATATACATTGACTTGTAATGTAAATAAACGAATTTTTCAATTTTCATTTGGCTTTTGGGAAAATATTTAGTAAAAAATAAATATTCTGTGAAGAGATGTAAGCAAGGCAAAGGACGACATATAGAACACCCTACTCTCTATAGTGTTAACTCAAACGAAAGTGTGTTTGTTTTATCCCCTGCTAAGCTAAGATTTCGACCACTTTGTAAGGGGGCGACAAACCAGACCAAGTATTTCTTTTTTAATTGAAAGTTGTCGTACCTAAATTCGAAAAACATTTAAATTTTCTTCGAAAAAAATTTTGAGTACAATATAAAAATTTTGAGCTTTAAAGCTAAAATTAAATCGCCGTCTTAATTTTTTTTTACTGATTTTCGAAAGTGCGAAATTACAAAGTTCCTAAATTCGAAAAAAAAACTAAATAGTATGTGTCTAATGAGCTCAGTTCAACACATTTCAATTCAATTTAGTTGAATTCAATTCAATTCAATTCAATTCAATTCACTTCAATTCAATTCCATTCCATACAATTAAATTCAATTCAACTTAATTCAATTCAATTCGATACAATTCAATTCTATTCAGTTCAGTTCAATTCAATTCAATTCAATTCAATTCAATGCAATTCAATTCAATTCAATTCAATTCAATTCAATTCAATTCAATTCAATTCAATTCAATTCAATTCAATTCAATTCAATTCAATTCAACTCAATTCAATTCAATTAAATTCAATTCAATTCAATTCAATTCAATTCAATTCAATTCAATTCAATTCAATTCAATTCAGTTCAATTCAATTCAATTTAATTTAATTTAATTTAATTCAATTCAATTCAATTCAATTCAATTCAATTTAATTTAATTTAATTCAATTCATTTCGTTTCGTTTCATTGCATTTCAATTCAATTCGATTCAATTCAATTCAATTCAATTCAATTCAATTCAATTCAATTCAATTCAATTCAATTCAATTAATTCAATTCAATTCAATTCAATTCAATTCAATTCAATTCAATTCAATTCAATTCAATTCAATTTAATTCAATTCAATTCAATTCAATTCAATTCAATTCTATTCAATTAAATTTCAACTCAATTCAATTCAATTCAATTCAATTCAATTCAATTCAATTCAATTCAATTCAATTCAATTCAATTCAATTCAAATCAATTCTATTCAATTCAATTCAATTCAATTCAATTCAATTCAATTCAATTCAATTCAATTCAACTCAATTCAATTCAATTCAATTCAATTCAATTCACTTCAATTCAATTCAATTCTATTCAATTTAATTCAATTCAATTCAACTCAATTCAATTCAATTTAATTCAATTCAATTCAATTCAATTCAATTTAATTTAATTTAATTCAATTCATTTCGTTTCGTTTCATTGCATTTCAATTCAATTCGATTCAATTCAATTCAATTCAATTCAATTCAATTCAATTCAATTCAATTCAATTCAATTCAATTCAATTCAATTCAATTCAATTAATTCAATTCAATTCAATTCAATTCAATTCAATTCAATTCAATTCAATTCAATTCAATTCAATTCAATTCAATTTCAACTCAATTCAATTCAATTCAATTCAATTCAATTCAATTCAATTCAATTCAATTCAATTCAATTCAATTCAATTCAATTCAATTCAATTCAATTCAATTCAATTCAATTCAATTCAATTCAATTCAATTCAATTCAATTCAATTCAATTCAATTCAATTCAAATCAATTCAATTCAATTCAATTCAATTCAATTCAATTCAATTCAATTTAATTCAATTCAATTGAATTCAATGCAATTCAATTCAATTCAGTTCAATTCAATTCAATTTAATTCAATTCAATTCAATTCGATTCAATTCAATTCAATTCATTTCGTTTCGTTTGATTGCATTTCAATTTAATTCGATTCAATTCAATTCAATTGAATTCAATTCAATTCAATTCAATTCAATTCAATTCAGTTCAATTCAATTCAATTCAATTCAATTCAATTCAATTCAATTCAATTCAATTCAATTCAATTCAATTCAATTCAAATCAATTCAATTCAATTCAATCCAATTCGATTCAATTCAGTTGAGTTCAGTTCAGTTCAGTTCAGTTCAGTTCAATTCAATTCAATTCAATTGAATTCAATGCAATTCAATTCAATTTACTTCAATTCAATTCATTTCGTTTCGTTTCATTGCATTTCAATTCAATTCGATTCAATTCAATTCAATTCAATTGAATTCAATTCAATTCAATTCAATTCAATTCAATTCAGTTCAATTCAATTCAATTCAATTCAATTCAATTCAATTCAATTCAATTCAATTCAATTCAATTTAATTCAATTCAAATCAATTCAATTCAATTCAATTCAATTCAATCCAATTCAATTCAATTCAGTTGAGTTCAGTTCAGTTCAGTTCAGTTCAATTCAATTCAATTCAATTTAATTCAATGGAATTCAATTCAATTCAAATCAATTCAATACAATTCAATTCAGTGCGATTCGATTCAAAAGGCAGAACAAGAACTAGGACAGGTTGATTTACAATATAAACTGTTTCACAACAGGTTCTTTGCAATAGAATATTTTGCTAGGTAGGTTCTTAAAAATAATCCATGTGACAATGTATAACCATCCATATTTCTATCTAGTTGTCTGATGCGCTCCCCCAACAACCACCTCCTGTAACCTTGACTGTAGGGTGTTCCCAAATCTTCTTCTTCTGTGATATTAAAAAAATATTTATAGTTTTGCGATGAAATGCAGAGAAAAAACGCGCATTTTAAAAACTTTTTTCCTTTTTCTTATTTTTTTTTTGTTCACGTTGTTAGTTTTCAGTTTTGGTTCTGGTAATTTTCCTCGTGAGAATCGAGTCGATATATTTTTGTATATTATAGATATTTTGTTTATTTAAAAAAAATATATATTTTAAAATATTTTTTGTTGTTCGCTGCCTTTTTTCGACGTTCAAAATTAACCAAAAGACGTAAATGCTAAAATTTATGCATTTTTTACACAAAAGAAGCAAAAACAGAAGATGAACAGAAGAAGAAGAAAGAAACACACATACAAAAAAAAACAAATTTGTATTTCAAGAATCTGTAGTAAGTTTTTTGATGATTGAAATAATGATTAGTAGTAGGTTTCTAGTGCTGGTGGTAGTTGTAGTAGTGTATGGGTGGAAATGCAGGAGTGAAGCAGGAGCGTCAGCTACATGGGGGAAGTATTGAATTTGAAAGATGGGTGAAAGGATGGTGGTACATATTAGTGCACATAACAAACACAATTTAACAGTAACCTCCTAGTTCCAGTTGAATCAGCGTTTTGAAGTGGCTCCAACATATGTTTTTTTTCTTTTGGAAGAGCCAAATCCAACTATAAAATTAATAGCAGTTTATAGTATATATAGCAATTTGCCTCCCACCCTTTCACAACTACCACTCTGCCCCACTAAATCTCTTACATATCAAATGCAATAGAACAAAGACCAATTTCTTTTTCGAATCAAAAAGACGACAGCTCTTTAAAGATGATGATTAATTTTTTTCTTTTGCCACAGCATTAAGGAACCCTCGCCACCACCTCTCTGCTATGATTTACATGATAAACACGTCAACGAAAAAATGAAACAATTAAATTTTAAGACATTTTCATAAATACATTTTTCAAAAACCAACAGCATCAGCAGCAACAAAATCGAGAAAAAAACATGACAAACCCAACAAAGATTGTGGCATTTTTGACAAAATAAAAAGCGCGCAAATTTTACAGAGAAATGCGGGGAGGTGTGAACCCCAAACACTGCTAGAAAACTAAACAAAAAACCTATAAATCAGCATTTTTGAAAAATAAATAAATAATATTAAACTGTACATATGTATGTATGTATGTACATACACAGTACATATTATGATTACAAATAATGTTAAAAATAACATATTGATGAGTAAAATTAAACATTTAAGAATAAATTGTTTTAGCATTAATGTTCAAGTAAAATAAAATCTGCCTACTAGAATTAACTTCGATAAAAACGTAAAACATTTCATGAGCGTTGAATCAATAATTTTATGTCGATTTTGTGGAGTAATTAATCTCAGTATGACAAGCGTTTAAGTAGAAAAATAAATAAATAAATGGATTCCCATTGCACCCCATGAAGGCATTGGGGAGAGCTTTCACAACCAGTGATCTGTGCGCTTTCTAGTTTTTATGCGTTCGGATTGGGACCTACAGTTTTTACACCGATTCCGAAAGGTATTTTGAGAAGCTTTTCAACACATGATAGTGTCGCCGTCACTATGTCAGGTGACCGCCGCCGAAAGAAATTTAAGATGGCCAGAGCTGGGATCGAAAACAGGCTCGATTGCACCACCGGCGGTTTTCTTGTAAAATATTCTACTTTTAACTAGAATATTCTATTAGTCTGGTCAACATAAAATTCAAAATTGCCAGCTTCGCTTGGAGACAGATTATTTATATCCAAATTGATTTTGAAAATTTTTAGCCAAATTTTGCTATTTCATGTGTTTTAATAATCTAAACTAATATATCTGACAATTCTGATTCAATTTGAAAAAATTTTATTAACGGAATTGCTCCAAAATTTAAAATCCATCTGAATTTTACAACTTTTGTTCTTTTTATGTTAACTGAAGTCTAAAATCTGACCCAGTCTATATCAAAATTTAATTTATTTATGGTAACCCTTCTCTTCGCAGTCGTGTTGATCAACGCGTCTTTTGTTGTTGTTTGGATGCAACTAAAACGTGTTCGTAGCTTGTCGCAAATATAGTATACTTGTGTTCAAACATATTGCGTTTGTTATGCAATATAACATGTTTGGGACACACGATGATTAATATGTTATAATATACATATGTTTTTGTGGTCCAAATATGTTTTTGTTTGTTGAAAACTGCCGAAAGCAAAACCGTGACAGACAACAAAGAAACAAAAAATCAGCAGATCTTCAATTCATCAAAACAGTGTTCCAAACATATACATGGTTCCTGCATTATGATACAGGAACATATGAATAAGATCTGACAATGAGACCACGTTACAGAAGACATGCTGGAAGGCGTCGTAGTTCTCGTTCTAACGAGAATATCTCCGCTATGGCTAACGATGTTGCGGATGAGCCGTCACTCTATTGTCCACTACACATTCGTCCTTGCCAAAAACATGGGTAATAGTGCACGCTGAAAAATAACGGCCCCAGCAGGAACCATGTACATCATTGCAAGCATTGTTTTCGTGAATTGAAGAGCTGCTTCATTTTTTTCTGTATTGTGACAGACATCAGTGTTTCCAGCAGTTTTCAACAAACAAAACCATATTTGGGTCACAACTACATATATATTATAACCTATTAATCATTGTGTCCCAAAAATGTTATATTGAATAGCAAACACAATGTGTTTGGACACAAGTATACTATATTTGCGGCAAGCTACAAACACATTATATTTTCATCCAAACAGTAAAAAAAGCAGATTTTTCAGCGTGTGGTACAAGATTTGAAAATTAATACATTAATACAATTTCAATTTCTGCCTTTTAAAATTCAATTGATTTCTTTTAAAATTGCAATTTTGTCTTCTAAATTTCAATTGCTGTTTTAAATTTCAATTGATGTGTTTTTAATTTCAATTGACGTTTTTTAAAGTTGAATCGGTGTCTTTTCAATTGATGTTTTTTAAATTCCAATTGATGTCTTTTAAATTTCAATTGATGTCTGTTAAAATGCAATTGATGCCTTTTAAATTCCAATTGACGGGTTTGAAAATGCAATTGTAGTCTTTGGATTTTCAATTGATATCTTTTAAACCTCAGTTGATGCCATTTAAATTCCAATTAACGGGTTTTAAAATGAAATTCATGTCTTTTAAATTTCAATCAATGTCTTAAAATTCAACTGCTGCCTTTTAAATTCCATTTAACGGTTTTTAAAATTGAATTCATGTCTTTTAAAATTCAATTGACATTTTTAAAATTCAATTGGTGTCGTTTAAAATCCAATTGGGGTACTTTCATTTTCCATTGACAGTTTTTAAAATTCAATTGATGTTTTTTTAAATTTCAATTGATGTCGTTTTAATTTAAATTGACGCTTTTTAAAATTAAATTGCTGTCTTTCAAATTCAATTCATGTCTTTTAAATTTCAATTTGTGTTTTTAAAATTCAATTGTTATGTTTTAAATTCAAATCATGTCTCTTAAATTTCACTTGATATTTTTTAAACTTCAATTGATATCTCGCAAAATTCAATTGATGTATTTTAAATTCCAATTGATGTGATTTAAATTTCAATTGACTTGTAAAATGCAATTGATGTATTTTAAATTCAAATTTATGTCTTTTAAATTTAAATTCCTAAAATTCAATTGATGCTTTTTAAAATGCAATTGATGTCTTCTAAAAATCAATTGATGTCTTTTAATATTCAATTAATGCCTTTTAAATTTCAAGTGGAATTTTTAAATTGCAATTAATTTTTTTTAATTTTCAAAGGAATATTTTCAAATTCTAAGGATGATGTCGAGCTGGAAACCTCACTCTAAAGTACAACGTTTTAAGCAATCAGTTTTATAATGTGCATCGATTGAGACCCTTCTCGTTTGAAATTCCAAAAAAATAAGGAATTTTTTCGGTACATCCAAGGTTGCGATTTCGAGTTCGGCAAGCACTTCAGATACTTCTTCGCACTTCAGATGCTCTTTGGAATGATAAAATTTTAGCTACATGTGTGTATGAGACACCGATAAAGCCGCATGCGCGGGCAGCGGTTCGGATTGTTTTATATGGTATAAATATAAGATCAATAAGGTTGACCACCCAAGTGTTCTAAGGCTGTTTAGGGCCCGGTTGTTCAAATTAAATGTTGGTCGCCTTGAGCCTAACAATGTTGCGGGTTATACGATGTCAGGGCCCAATTCATCTAACTCAACAAAACATCAAGTTTGGGAAATTAGAATAGCAGTTTGGGATCCTATTTAAATGTATCTGGTGTAAAACTGGAATTGCATGTTTACTCTTTAATTTTAACTATAACACTGTGCAAGTCCAAAAAAAACAGAAGTGGACTCAACGGATTTACACTAACTCGGGTCCTACGAATCGAATTGCATCATTAGTTTTTTGCCCTATAACGATGGTTTTATATAAAATTTTTCATACACAATTTTATTTTTTTAAGCAAAAAATTATTAGTTTTTCTTCATAAATTTATTTATAACTGCGAAACTGTTGCTTATCTTGGAAAATAGTATAGGCATAGATTAAAGGCATTTTAATTGTTAATTTTTCTAAGTTTCTTTAAACAAAATCGGATTAGGCGTTCCCGAGTAATGGTGACATTTGTATAAACTTGTCTCAAAAAACGAGCTCTAAATCGCAGCATCTGAGTAAGAAATTAAAAAAAAAATTTGTATCAAAACATCATTACTGGCCAAAAACGTATAATGTAGTTAGTATAAATCCATTGAGTCCTCATATGGTTTTCAAATTTTTTTCAAAAACTTGCACAGTGTATTTAACAAATATATTTTATACAAATATAACAAATGTTTATATGTATTTCAGTTCTAATATCGTTGACATGTCAGATTTTCATAAAGTGGAATTAGATCAATTGTCTTTCTAAGTACCCCAAATAACATTCTTCGGCGCAGGGCGCTCAGCATTTTTGTTTGAACGATCAGGTGGGACACAGCCTTTAGAATACCTTAAAATATTCCCCATGTGATCGGGTCACTTGTATTGAGTTGTCACGAAGCTGTTGATCATCACAAGATGTAAGGACGTTCACGAAACACAGAAATCTGAGAATTAATTAGAAAAACTGCCCTAACAATCTTAAAGACTTTCTTTTGTGCAGCACTGTACACACTGAACATTCATGAGGATATTAAAATTTTTGTTTATAAAACACAAGTGATTTGAATGAAGTTTTGGGGATATTTTCCTCCACTTTGTTTTTTGCTGTTTGTTTTGCTAAGTCCGACAGACAGTCAAGATTTGTTGGTAGCAAAATAAAGGTTATGTTTTCTCAGACAGACGACTGTGTCCATGTAATTTAGTTGCTTGTGTGTTTGGAAGATGTTGTGCGGTGGGTGGAAGGGGTTGTGGGGTGGTTGTTATATCCAAACTTTTGGAAAAACACAAGACAATAATTAAAATTTACCTTTTTCAACTCCTTAAGCAACAAATCCTTTTCTGCTCTCTGAATGGTGAAGGATGAATTGGAGTGTTTGTTACGTTGTTTTAATGTGATTTTTTCAATTAAAGTTGATAACACTGGTTGTTTTGGTATTTGTTTTTTTTTCAAGTTTTTTGGTGGGGTTGCAGGGCGGTAAGCACGCACAGAAGGGAGTTTGTTGGAGGTGGTTTGGCTGTCACAAGTGTCAAATCGCCTCCCAAGTGCCGCGTTTTGTTATTTTCGTACTTGTTTGATTAGATTCTCGTCTCACGCATGACCAGAATGCAAAAGCAATAATAAAAACAACAACAGTCAATGCATTTTTATATCAGTTTTTATAAAACACTCACAAAAATTATGCTGTCATTGAAGACACGGTGTACGGCAACGGCGGCGGCGTTAACGACGGACGACGGTTGGACAGACAAACAGACAGACGAGTAGTTTGTGGTGGGCAAGGGTCGAACCTAAACATACAATATTTTACACTTCCAACAACAAAAGGACAAACCGCAGACAAAAATTTACTATTTTATTTGCTTTGAAGTTTGTTTTTTAGCTTTTGTTTGTAATTTTTAAATATTTGCACTTCTTTTTGTTGGTGTTTATATAGTTTAATACGTTTTTGTTGATGTTTTCATTTTTACAGATAATAAGATAGAAGATATTTTCTTTAAATATATGAATTTTATATTACAATTTTAATTTTATTTTACAATTTTCATTTTATTTTACAACTTTTTTGTTAGCTTTATTTACATATATTTTTTTAATTTATTTCTGTTGTTGTTTTTTTTTTAATTTTTATTAAAATGCATTTTGTTTCAGTAATTTTTTTAAATTTTTGTGTGTTTCTGCTAATTAACTATAAATCTTGTTATTATTAAATTTGCTTTTGCATCTTCTTTGATTTTTGTTCTTTGTTTATATTCTTGTTCTTGTATTTCTAATGTCTGCACATCCTTAACGTTTGGAGGCTCTGAGCGCGACTAATGAAAAGTTTTACTCAACACCGCTAAATGTACGACAAAAATTAACTAGAAACTAATGTAATGCTCCCAAAAACAGCAAAGGCAAAAAGCAATTGCAAAGTTCCAACAACAATATCACACACTCGCAGAGAACAGCAGCAACGCCAACTGTATCAGCGGCAGCGAAGTCATCATCATCATCTAAATTCTAATGCATTTTATCTCAAACAACAGGCAAAGTCTGTGCCCCCCCCCCCCCCCACTCCACAAAAGGCAGCAGTGAGAGAACTCGGAAAGAACACACGCCAACATAATCGTCGACGTCGTCGTAAACATCATCATCATCATCATCGTCATCACCACCATTCAAATGCACTAAGAGCAGCGCCAACAAAACAAAAAAAGCCTCACTTCCTCACTTTGCTCTTACATCAACAGTCACAAAACACACATTCATTGAAGTGGCGCTGTCGTGATGTTTTCGTCGTCGCCATCGTCGACGCCGCAAACATTATTGTTGTTGGCTCTCATAATTTCCATACCTTACACATTCTTACAAAATTTACAGCATCTTATATGCACAACCCCCCAAAAACCACTCTCACTCAGCCACCCCCCAACCGCTTTGTTCACACTTTTGCCACACAATCTCTCCAACAACTCACCCTCTGACAACAAACACACAACATGCATTTACTATCCACCATTTATCACAGACACCCACCCACATGCACAAACACACAACCGAATACTTGTAAAGTTTTCCTTTTGTAGGCATTTTATTCTTACATTTACTACCCACTACGTACGGTTACTCCAACCACTAGCCATCACACACACACACACACACACACACATATCCATATGGATTCCCCATTGCCCTTACTTATGCTCAGCTCCCCCTTATTTCAAATTATCTACAACCTACAGGATTCCGCTCACTACTTTCTCCATCACAAACTTTGCTGCTCATTAATTAGAATTATGTGGCATTTCCTAGGCGCTCTCTTCGCGTTCTGTAGTTTTGTTTTGATTAAACAAATGCAATTTCTGTAAGTTTTCTAATACTCTCTGTATCTCCAGGTTTCTTTATTGTTATCACTGTGCAGAAGTGCACATCTACTAAATACTCCCAACAAATTCTTTTCATTGTTTTTGCTCTCTCACGTTATATATCTCTAACGCTCTTTTGAATTCTCTTTTTAGTATTCAGTTTATAACTCTTTTAGAATCTTTGTTGTTTGTACGTGCTTTTTTTGTGTGGATTTTTTTCTTTGCATTTGCTCCGCTGCGTAAAAAGAGACAAAACAGCGTTACAACAAAAAAAAAACAAAAACATCACTCATGAGTTTTGTGTTGTTTTTGGTTTTATTTTTCTTTAGGATTCCTGTTGTTTATCCTGTGCGTGCTATATGCATGTGTGTGTGAATGACTGTGAATTTGTATGCGTGTGATGTTATCCTTGTTTTTGTGCTTTTTTGTTGTATAACAAAAACACAACTCAGCCGTCGCTTTTTTCGTCGTTGGATTTTTGCTAATGTCCTTGTTGTTGTTAGTCCATGATGATGGTGATGATGATGATGTTGTTATTGTAGTTGTTGTTTTTTGGCGTTTTGTGTATCCGTCGAACGCCTATTTTAGAGACAATTTTTTTTTGTTGTTGTTTCAAATTCTAGTTTTTTTTTCGCCACATTATTTGTTGGTAGGTAGATATTATAAAAATTTTAAATTTTTATTTGCCAACTGGGAAAACTTTAAAGTTTAATTTCACAAAAGAAATGCGAAAATAAAACACATTTTTCTATAACAAAATTGATAAATTTCTATAAGACAATTATTTTTCAAATAATTATTATGGAATAAATTGCTAAAGGAAATTCTTTGTTAAGACAGTTTTCTACAGTTGGATATAAACCTGGTATTTAAGAAAATAACCAGCGAGACCAATTTCTTTAGGAAAATTATACTAAACTCGAAAAATAAAGTTTGCTATTAATAGCAAACATTGTATACTATTTATGAGCAGGCAATTTGTTTGTTACTATAGACAATGAACTGTCATAACAACAAATTTCTTGCCGGGTTGATAAAAAACTTGACATACTTTTTGCTGAAACAACAGACCTACATATCGCACCCTGACTTCAAATGAGTCATAACTCAAAATTTACAAAATTTCAATAGAGGCAAAAGAACTGGATTTGTTAAGTTGAAATAAGTATGAAAATTTTCAATAATTGGCATATTAACTCGGGATTTTTTTAACGAAAGGGACGACAAAATGATGCCAGATCTTTACAGCGTATAGATATGGCCATTGACTGACTCTTGGTTTTAAGCAACAACTTAAAATCTAAAAGTTTAGAGTTCTGACGCTTTTGGAGTCAGTGTGCGATATGTTTTCTGAAATAGCAAATATGCTTACTTTCCCCTTTTCAGCAAACTTTTCTTTTTTTATTATTTTTATCTTATTATTTTGAATATGACTTTTTATAAAATAAGAGGAGATCAATTGATTAATAATGATCACTTGTAAAAATCATTCAAAATATTATTCGACTTCAAATGAAAATCGTTTAAGGGCAGGAAATCGCACCAAACCCAATATTTGTGGGAAGTAGCGAAATGTCTTGAGGAACTTTATCGTTATGTACGAGGTTGCCATTTGAATTTCTGGCCTAGGCAATTTAAGTGTTGCCAGATACCATCTGGCAATATCATTGGAAAGTGTTATAGTTTTTAGCTTAACGGTACCATTTCTGGTTTTTTTTCAGTGACTCAAAAAATTGTTCTCAGTCAAAACATTTAATTAACTAATGATCATTTACATGCGATTAGTTTTCACAACTTTCGACGTGGATGATCAAGCCCCATATTCAGTTTTCGTAAGAAATTTTATCATCTATCTCTAAACGGAAAATTTTTGTTACAGAGAGTTACCACATATCTGTGCTTTTCCTTGCAAATATTTCATTAATTATTCATATTTGCACTCCATTTTATATTTAACGCATGTGCTATTACTTTTGTTTACTAAAATAATCGAAATGTTCAAATTCCGGTACCAAACAATTATCAAACAATTGTTTTCGTACGAAATAAGTTTAGCATAACAACCCTGTACTTGATTTTGTGAACGCAACTTTCGGTTCATGAAATTTTCGTTATTTTTTATACACGTACTTTTTATGGCAACGGAAATTCCATAAAAACTGAATATCGGGCTTCAAGAGATGAGTGCATTGATGAATTTAAACACAGTACTGTGCAAAACTGATGTATTGAGTTTAATTGGAGCCGTCGCACAGTGATTAGTCCCAATACATCGATGGAATAAAAATAGCAGACAACTGAAACTTGGAGTCAAGGTGTATTTGATCATACTTACTTACTTATCCGTTCTCGAACAACTCCGAGGGGTCGGGAACCTTACAAAACGAAAACAACATATTTCGCCAACCAGTTCGATCTGTTGCCGTATCTCTCCAGTTGGCAATACCAAGTGTACGCAGGGATTCGAAACCTCCAGCGGAGTCGTGGTCTTCCTAGTTTTCGTCTTCCTTCGAGTTCGGTTTCGAAATTCCTTCCTGCTGGTTCGTCTTCATTCATTCTACTGACATGGCCTAGACAGCGCAATCGCATTATTTGTATCCGCTTAACTATGTCAATGTCGGGATAAAGCTCATACAGTTCTTGGTTTATGCGTCGCCGATACTCGCCATTGCGCACTATAGGGCCATAAATTTTTTGGATTATTTTTCTCTCGAAAACTCCTACAGATGTTTCATCTGCTTGCGATAAGACCCAGGATTCTGCACCATAAAGCAAAACAGGTTGTACGAGAGTCTGGTATAGCTGGACTTTTGTTACACGAGAGAGGGCTTTATCTGTAAAGCGCTTGCTTAGCCCAAAATAACATCTAATCGCAAGCACAATTCTCCGCTTGATCTCAAGGCTGATGTTGTTGTTTTTATTTGTTGCAGATCAGAGGTATATAAATTCATCCACTCCACCAAAGCAATTTCCTACACACATACGCTACCACTCACTGTACAAGATGAACGTCAATAATATCACTACAATATCAATGAAGAAAATGAAGAAATGAAGAAATCAATACAATATGAATGAAGAAAAATGAAAAACGTTTTTTATGTTGTCATGCTTAGAAGGCCTAATTTCACCAAAAAATTTAGAGGCAGTTCTGAATGAAAATATATTTTCATTTAAATTTACAAAAATGCTTCCAAACTATAAAGGGTTGATCTGAAGAACCACCTCCTAACTTCTCTCAGCGAGATTTTGTATAAAATTTCATTAAATTTCAACTTTATCATATCAATCGTGTTTGCTACTGAAGAAGCAGAACAATTCAAGAGCTATTGATGTTGTTAAATGTGTAATCCTTTAAGGATATTAATGTGACAAAACTCACCAGAATTGGTTTTGTTAAAATAAGAACATTTGTTATATTTAGCACCGGAAGGGAAAATTAGCACTGAAGAACTATAAAAAATTGCAAAACAAATGTAATCCAGGAGGCATATCATAGTAAAACAATGAAAAAAACCGTTGATATTTCCCTAAACAAAAAAGGACGAACAAATATTTCCTTTGCTTATGGGAGTTTTAAGAAAACCCAACAATACACGGCAATTTTGAATCTTTATATTTCTAATTGAACATAAATTTACGATTTACACACATTTTTTGACACCACAAAATACGAATTGTGTAAAAATACCCTGCAACTGATCAAACACTAAAGCAGAGCAAAAAAAAACACACATGTCGCAGACAAAGGAACAGTTTTGAAGTGATCTTAATACAAACCCATGTATATGAATTAGAGATCAGATGCTGCTATTTGAACATTAAGAAAGGTATCCTTTTTAGGAAATTGCGAAGGCGATATTGTTAACTAACTAAAATTTACTTATGATAAATAAAGATTTAGGTCGTATGATGAATCAACGAAATATTTAATAGAAAGAGAGACAAGTCGAAAACGAAAACTGCGACTAGTAACACAATTGAACACGGCGGTCACTGGCCTAGAACGCTAAGGCGCTGATGAAAAGACTCACAATCTTGGAAGCGACCGTCCGCCAATGTTAGTTCAAATCCCAGTTCTGTTTGATATAAACTTGTGTCAAATTTAATGCATATTAGTCATTGAGTAGATCTAAAGAGAAAATTAATAAAATGTACTTGTTTGTTCATATTTATGAAATTATTTCATCAGTTTTATGAAAATTAATGCATGTAGCCTAGCCGTCCCTCGCCACCTGCCCCCGGGTAGCCCATCGTTTAACGGGCTAAGTTGTCTACCTTTGATTAAGTTTTGACCCATCCGCTTTACTTTAATGCCGTGTATGGTCATATTGCTCACGACTCATTATCACAGTTGACTAATATACCTAAAATTGTTTTATCTTAATATCTTTAATGACAAAATGGTCACACGAAAATATCCTTTATATCCACATCACAAAAAAGAAGAAACCAAAGTAAAAGACATCGGCTTAAAACTCAAAATGCACCTTTGAAAACAACATGTCCTTCAGAATGTTATTTAACATAATGTCCAACAGTACTATTAACAATTGAATGGCACAAGACAATAAACGCATTATACTTTCACTCTTTACGATTCAAGGATCTCAGAGATTATCCGAGAACAAAAAATGTTATAAACTAATTAGAGCAACATCTTATTTTGCGTAAAATTGAGAAATGTTTTACATATCCTTTTTCTAATTTGCATAAAATTATTGTCAAGTTGCCAGGACTGAAATTATTTCCAAGTTGCCAGGACTAAGGGACTTTCAAATCTTTGGGGTAATGCGAGACACATGCCATTTTTTAGTTGCACTTCAAATTTGTGGTTAGTGCACGCAGAAAAAAAAACGGCTTCAGCAACTTATTGCAGGAACCATTTATATGTTTCCAAGCATTGTTTTCATAAATTCAAAATCTGCTGGTTTTGTTCCTTTGTTGTCTGGCACGTTTTCAACACAACAACGCCATGTTTGGGTCAGAGAAACAGATATTACAACCTATTAATCATTGTATCTCCAACATGTAATATTGAATAGAAAACACAATGTATTTGGACACAAGTATACTATATTTGCCTCAAGCTACAGATTTTTCAGCGTGTATACCTAGCAAAAACATATATATTTTTGCGGCAAACGTTTTTTCTCTTTATGTGAATGACTTCTTGCAAATGAGATAAGTTTCTATACGAACGAAAGACGTGAGTTAATTTGAGAATCATTCTAGATACGTTAATTTGAAAATTTAGTCAGAGCGAAATTCCCTTAGTCATGCTCACAATTACCTTGACTCCGAAATACTAATTAACAGAAAGGATTTTGGAACAAAAGTACGTTCTGTTTGGAATTTTATTTTCTTTGAAAAAAAAATTGAAGCTTTTTATTATTATTATTTTTAATTTGAATTTTATGAAAGCATACTACATGCTTTCAAGGTCAGGAACATTTATCTGAATAAAACATGGTTAGTTTCTGTTGCAATAATAGACAATTTACTTAGGCATGACTAGTTTCTAAATCCGTAACAAGTTAATCATCACATGCCGGAACTACTGTCCCTGATCTTAAGCCATCGGTAGATCATCATTCATATATATACAAACTCTAATATGCAATTTACATGTGCGAATTAGTATCGATCGAAGATCCTTAAGTGTCCACAAACACTGAAAACTCGATACATTTTAAATCAAAAACTTGTTTCATCTACTGGGCGTCGTCAAATATGCCAGTCTCAGCCAGTTTTTGAAATCCCCACTATCAACAGATTTCCGCCGATGATTTAATCGCAATTATGTTTTACTATTTTTTAATTATTATAATTTTCAATTATTTTACCTTCAAACCTCTATCTGATTTTGCGACAAATTAAGATCATATCAAAGATGTGTATAACAAAGTCAACAAATTTCGAAAAATTTCCACTTCAAGAGATAACAGAGAAGGAACTACAAAAGAAACGAGAAAACAAATCGAAAAGAACACACATCGAGAAACCCAAAAATGCCCGCATGAGTGATCCTTATTTCGAATTTTCTTGCCATCTTAATCCGTATGCTACTTAAGCAGCCTTAGACAACTCTCCTTTAATCCTATCGATTTGTCAGTTTCAGAGAAAATTAAAAAAAAAAAAACATCTTACAATTTTATGCAAAACAAGATGTTTTCCAAATTTGTTTATAGTAGCGCTTTGTTTAACGTTGATCCTGTGGGATCCTTTGGCAATATAAGAAATACCCAAGAGAAGAAACATTAAAGAAAGAAGTATAATTTGTTTAAAATATTTGCATTAGCCGCACATTTTTTAAATCTTTGAATGCATTTTTTAAGGATATACTTTTTTGAATTTGTATACGTTTTAAGGACATCTTTATTTTCCAAAGGACATGTTGAGTTTTAAGACGATTAAATGCTTATGGTATTGTGGTGTCTGGAGTGGTCATTGAGGTTGTTTTGTTTTTGATAATGTCACTGTTTTGTAAAGGACTTCCATGCATGTTGAAAACATAATAGATTGTTAAGATGTTGTGGTAGCTATTGAGGGTAGATCGATTAAAAGGAAGGAAGAAAGAAATATGAGTGATTTACTGAAGTTAGATAAATTGCTAGGCAATTTTGCCATTATTATTATCATCTTATATAGAATTTTGCATATATATGTACAATACAAGTTTAATATACTTTATATACTAAAGGACTAATTTTTTGCTAAAGGACACAGGCATCATGAGAGATGTTCATTAAAATAAATATGCTTAAAACAATTTCTTAAACTTTGTTGCAGATACATACTTGTATAAATATTAGTTTGTTAGAATTTCAAACGTGGGGATCTTTAAAGATGCGTATTGAAGAGCCGATTACGGGAACATCAAACTTTTTTTATACGAGGGCACTTATAGTCCCCTAGCGGCCGTTGAAGTTTCGATTCCTGGTGTATTCTGGCAATGTGGGACTCAAACGATCCACCGTGATGAGCATATATAGAAAATTATATTGTAAAAATTGTCATTCGGTTTCTGAAGGTGTTCAGATC
Organism: Phaonia tiefii; assembly: GCA_963931995.1. Taxonomy (NCBI): domain Eukaryota; kingdom Metazoa; phylum Arthropoda; class Insecta; order Diptera; family Muscidae; genus Phaonia; species Phaonia tiefii. The sequence continues at coordinate 353,863,686 of OZ008367.1, read as the reverse complement.
CTGATGCGTTTGAAATAGCGGTTTCAGGGGAATGCTGGATGTAATTGAGTGGGAATGGTCCCTGGTATATATTTTTTTTTGCAGGTTTATATGTAATTGGGTGATTATTGTCACTTGGGTTTTCGAAGGTGTTCAGGTCCTGATGCTTTTGAAATAGCAGTTTCAGGGGAACGCTGGAGGGAGTCAAGTGGGAATGGTCCTTGGTAGTAGGCATGGTATACCAGTTTCGTTCTCTGTGGGAGACTTGTGAGTTGTGCATAAGGATCTCATGAAGAGGGGCTGATGTGCTTTATTCATTAGGTCGACCACATGGAAACACTGATTTAGTAGGTTGGTAGTATTTATTAGTTTGGTTTTTGATTTAACTCGGACGGTGTAGGGGGAAGTTGTTTGAACAGTTTGATCAACTGGTGAGTTTTTAGGATGTCCTTTTAATTGTTTTTCATGACCAGCAAAACCTATGTGTTTTGTCCTTGATTTACTATGTACTCGGCATGTTGATATGTTTTCAATCCTTTTCTTTTCCTTCACAATTTTTCAATTAAATTTTCAATTTATTTTTTTGTATTTTACAAGCATCTACTATCAAATATATAAAATAAATTTTAATTAAAACCGATTTCGCGAAATAAGTTAAGAAATATCAGAAAATAGGGGAAAATATGCTTAACCAAGACATGAAAATGCCGCCGTGAAAAAAGATCATTTCGAATCAAAATCGGCTTCTTAATTATCATCCATGAGAGATTTTACCACAGTAAAACCACCCTTCGTTTAAATAGATGCTGTTTAAAGATCTTCACTTGAGATGAATTTAAATGTTTAAGATCCTTTGGGGTTTCTTATGGAAAAGACGATTTTCTTTTGGTTGGAGGGGTGGTTATGCAAGTAGTCATCTTTTGACATCTTGTTGATGTTGTACCAAAATCTTTTAGGTCAAAGTTCAATGAAAATTAAAATAAAATTAAGAAACCAAATTGTTGAAGTCATCTGGCTATTGAAACCCGTGACTTTTAACCTTATAAGTCAACGAAACGCTTGGGGGAAGACAATTTTCAATAGTAGATATAACATTATCCCATTTGGAGTTTCAAAATCAAATTCAATATCTAGCTATTTCTGGTTTATGATTTGTTTTTTCGGGTCATGGGACTGACCGTGGAGGTTGGAAGTTTCTAATCCACTCACTTGGGTGTGACCAGAAATGATACCATCATTGGGCAGTCAAAGCAGCTCACTACTTCCTAGGCTAAGTAAGCACCGGGCAAAAGCTTTATCGGAATCCTCCGTTAGCTAGCTACAGTGAGCGGGGGAAACGAATCAGCAGTCTGATTGGTTATGAGATCCATGGTGGGTCTCAGGTTAAATATCTGGCCATGTCATAGAGGCTCTTCCAACTTGCAGACATATTCTTTTGTCCTTTGAAGGCGGATGAGCTAACACAACTGGCCACCGTCGGATCCAAAGCACAGAATCAAAAATCCAGTTTCGACACACTGCATTCTGGCCCTCTCCCCATAAACAGAGATTCAATTCTATCAGACTCTCATACAAACTGGCCTGCTGATGAAGTATCATGCCAAAAACTGCCTCGCGAGCCAAAGTGTAATCTAGCCGCTCTTGACTCGGAAGCCGCGAGACAAAGTTGGGAGCCGGCACGCGAGCCGAGAGTCACCTGATTCAACTTTGGCTCCCGGTTCGCAAGCCGAGAGCAATTTTTTGTATTGAGAGCGGCTCGTTTGCGAGTCACACATGATCTTCAATTCACGAAAAAAATGCTTGCGAACATGTACATGGTTCCTGCAATCTGTAGCTGGGGCCGTTTTGTTTTAGCGTGTAGGTTACGTTACTTATCTATGTTCAACTCTTCACGCCAAATTTCCAAAACGCTTACTATTTGCAAACTGTATCTCCGTGGATATGTATCCTTTACAAGGACAGAAGCTGCATTAATAGTCAGAAGGGGGGCAATTAGCTGGAAAGACGGATAATCAGAACACAAACACATAATTTGTAGTTTGTGGGCAATAGGCAACCCAGTGAACCCACAAAATGGGTAATCACAGCCTTCGGGAATGGGTAGCCATCATTTTCCAATTACCCTTCAGTAGCAACAAATTCTGCCCAATACTGCCATAGATCTCTTAGCGTGACAGCGCTTACTAATGGTAGTTTCGCCTTATACACGATGAAAGATCTGTTTTTTGGTGTTACTTGGATGCATATACATCGTATTTGTATCGCGTCGCAAATATAGTATACTAGTGTCTAAAAACATTGTGTTTGCTACTCAATATTACATGTTTGAGACACAATTATTAATAGGTTATAATATATGTGTTTGTGGCTCAAATGTGGCTTTGTTTTGTGAAAACTGCTGAAAATAAAAACGTGACAAACAGCAAAGAAACAAAAAAGCCGCAGATCTTTAGTTCATGAAAACAATGCTTGCAATCACATACATGGTTCCTGCAATATGTTGCTGGTGACGTTGGTTTTCAGCGTGTAGGGGTGTCCGATCGCAGGGACATGCAGGATCACTGCAGAGCGGTTGGACTGTCAAGGCTAGGAACCAGTTCATTGGCTCCACAGGAACTGGCATGTTTTGGAATGCCCATAGAGACTTGCAAACATATTCCGCGTGTGCACTCCTAACTGATGATGCTAGAATAATGGACGAGAGGCAGATATTGTGCACGAACAAATCAAATCTGTCTGCCATTAGATGGGAGGAGATCTATAAACCTTGTGCTTAAGGTCTCAATGCTTGTATTAGTTTTGACAGGATACTATCTGATTGATAGATATGCGGCGAAACTAAATGAAGAGGAATAATCTACTGAGTAGTTTATCTGCAAGTGTTCAGCTTTAGTCAGCAGGAGGGGAGGTCTGCTATGGGATACTTCTTTGTTAAGGACCTAGGAGTTTTATCTCATTTGAGCGTCAACATAATTTTGTGGTTTTTGGACTGAACTAAGCGGTTCTGCGGTGGGGCTGGCGTTTAATATCGTCAGCAAGTGGTATCGTCAGCAAGTGGTAGCACAGACTGTTAGAATGTTAGTAAACACAGCGGCAAAGTCTGCTGAAAAGGGAAAATTAAACATATATGCTATTATGTCAGATATATTATCAACTCTGCAAACTGTTTGCTGTTACGGCAGTACATTTGCTGAAATAACAAACAAATTGCCTACTAATAAACAGCATACATTGTTTGCTATTAATTGCAAACTTTATTTTTTGATTGCAGTATAATAAAAAGCATTAGTTTACGTTAAACCAAACCAAATTTCCCATGATTTTTGTTCCGGCAACTGATATTTTAGTTAATTCGCTTACACCAACCGAAGTTAATTCCGAATATGTTGCTTCAAACCATAGAGAAATACTAAAGACACGCCGCCATGAGTGTTTCAGTTCCACCAAATTCTGGTCGAAAGTCACTGGGCTAACGACAGTTTTGATACAGTTTTTTATGCCAGTTTTTTTTCTGACAGAATTTTGATGTAATATAAATAAAAATTATCGAAAACTTTTATGTTCTTCAAATCATAACTAATTTATTGCATATAAAGTTATTTTAAAAGTCATAAGTGACAATAAAATCAAATTTAAAGTCAGTTTTTTCAATTCGCCTATCGCTCACTCCTTTCAAAGTGGCATCGAAACCCCCTGCTTCAAACGACGAACTCTATTTCGATTCGTTGGCCACAACCAAATTCGAAATTTGAAAGTAATTTGAATTTCAGTTAGGTTTGTTGAAATTACCGTTTTGCTAAACCAAAACTTCAAACTTTTAAACTAAAGTAAAATCAAGCGTATTGAAATCCAAATAAATCAATAATTTGAATTTGTATGATCGGCCAAGTTCTTCGGTGTTCCCCTTTTTCGATTTGTAGGGAATTTAGGAGCAACTATCGTAACTTGGAAAATTTTTCCGAACTCAGGAGACATGACAGTTTTACCTTTTAAAGTATTTGCTACAGGTTATCAAGTACAGTACGACACAATCTGAAACTGTGAGAACAAAGTAATGGTTTAAACACGAAATCATTACATTTAAGCCCAATTTAACACAGATTGAATAAAATTTTACACTCAAAATTTTGGAATTTAATTAAATATTTGGTTTTTTTATAAATGAAATTGTTGTGTTTTTTCGTTATTATTCGATTAATGAGTGAATATATTTGAATTAACGGAAAGAAATTAAAGAATTTAAGTAAATCTCATGCAATATTTCAGCCGTGGCAGCCGATTTTGTTGGCTACCATAAGCTGGTTCACAATAACTTCCACCCACAACTGTATTTTGTATAGTCGAATCATAAAAAATGTGGTTATCAAGTTAATTTTTAGCTTGCCGCAACGTTATTACTAACGTGAAACTCAGTGTTTCGATTGTGAAAAACTATGTTGCTCAAACCAACATTTTTTTTCTCCGATTGTAGTCTGAAGGGATTAAAAGGATCAAGAGGATTAAAGGGATCAAGGGGATTAACAGGCTCAAGGGGATTAAGAAGTCTTTTATTGCTCTACGGACATTTACTTTAAAAGAGGTCGGTTTCAACAAGAGCATTTCCAAGGACCAACGACGATAACAACACAAGGGCAATAAACTGGAAATTCGTTTACCTGTCTTTTTGTCTATCATGGGCGTCACACACACATCATAATAGTTACCATTTCACACCGCGGCTACTCGCGAGTGTGTGGGTTACGTGAAAAATTTTCCAGATTTCTAGGAAATACACAAATTATGGCATTACACTAAATTGTCGCAAAAACCCTTAAAAGGAAAACAAAAAATTTCTAAATGGTGCTGACAAATCCTTTAGTTGATGTCTAACGCAGCTCTTTCACGTTTAATCCATTAACGTGTATGAATACACTCTTTGACTTTTGAACAATGGATTGTGTGTGTATGCGTGTGTTCCTGTTGCTAATGATTTACATAATTTCCTGGTAATCCTTGTTGATCCTAGGCTTAAGACTGATACTTGCTTGCTTAAGTGCGCGGACACATTTTCCACACATCCTGCGAGAAAGATCAACTTAAATCCTGTGCAAAGTCAAGCAATTTCGTGCATAATGTTTCGTATAATATTAGATTAGAACCAAAAAAGGAGGAGTGTCCTGGCAAAATAAGTTAAGCATACGGATTAACTAACAGATTGTGTTTAAGTCTAAGGGAGTCTTTCCTAGTTCTTTAGCTAGAGTAATAAATATATTACGCTCATAGAAGGTGTTTGCAATAAAAAGGCAACGTCGCAGATTTGCGCAGGTAGGCCACAATCATTTTTGGCTGGGGCATAGGTGTACGCGTTCCTTGACCATTAATCCTTTCGGTGGCAAAATTCTGTCGTGAGCATAAATTGTTCCAATTCAAATCCGGTATTGCGAAATTTATAATCCGGTTTGATTCCTCAATAATGTCCGTCGTATGGTGAAAGTTAACCTAGAGAGAGTATTTTAAGGTGCCTGTGTGCGTGAGTGTGTGTAAGTCATTCTCTCTCTTGAACTCTCTCCTAGTCATGCTCTCGCGACACACTTCTATGTATCCATGTATTAGTACGTATTGACAAGAGTGTATGTGTGTGTGCGAGGGAGTCCTTTGAGCGTGGTGGTTATAGTCGAAATATGGGTGTTTTAATATTTAGCTATTTGGTTAAATATTTTAAATAACTTTTGTATAATAGAATCAATAATATACATACAATAATATGCGTATTTGCTTTTGTGAGTTTTGATTCCTGTGTGCGAAAGTGGTTCGATTTCTAACGTTTTTGTTTCGAATCAAAACTTAATTTTGGGGAAAGTGTGAGTTTGAGCGGGTAGTGTTGTTTTCTAGAGATTGAAACTAACTTCCCGCCAAAAAATCAAATCAACTATCGGGAAAAATCTAAACAACTGTCGGGAATTGTGTTAAAAGTTTGGTATTTCACAAAATGTTACACTTTTAACTAAAAGGACATCTATGAAAGAATTCTATGAAGGAATTGGGGAGAGCTTCTCATAACCAGTGAGCTGTGCGCTTTCTAGTTTTATACTCACTGATTGGGACCTACAGTTCGGGCGAACATATCTGGCCCGAATATAATTATCCTTAGTTAAAAGTCGGTAGTGCAACAGCTAATGGGCGCGCCTCTTGAACATGAGATCGTGGGTTCGATCCCTGCTCTGACCACCTTAAATTTCTTTCGGCGGCGCTTCCTCGCATAATAACGGCAACACTATTGAGTATTTAGCCATGAAAAAGCTTCTCAAAATACCGTTCGGAATCGGTGTAAAATGAATGAAATAAATTGTACATAATTCAGCTAAATGACCGATTCCGAACGGTATTTTGAGAAGCTTTTTCATGGCTAAATACTCGATAGTGTTGCCGTCACTAAGCGAGATGGCCGCCGCCGAAGGTTAATTTAAGGTGGTCCGAGCAGGGATCGAATCCAAGATCTCATGTACAAGAGGCGCACACACTAGCCGTTGCACTATCGACTTTTAACTAAGGATACTGATATTCGGACCAGACATGTTGGCGAAGTAACAAAATGTTTGCCCCTATATTACTGTCAACTAGAGTCCTTGATAACATAGCACCTTCGAAACCTAACCAAAAGTAGTTTCCAGCCATTTTCTAGCTTGTTGAAGCGTGTAATACTGCTATTGCTTCCTCTTTAACTTACCGACCAGCTGTAAAGAAAGTGAAACATACTATTCCACAGAAATACATATTTTTCATTGGTACATATTTTTCGGGAGATCACGTAAATATTTCTATCTAGTCGAAGATGTAATTGTTTGCAGCCATTTTCTAGCTTGCTGTAGCATGCAATACTGCTATTGCTTCCTCTCTAACTTACCAACCAGCTGTAAAGTAAGCTAAAGATACTATTCTACACAAATAAATAGTTTACATTTGTACATATTTTTGAGGCGATCACATAAATATTTCTATCTAGTCGAAAATGTAATTGTTTGCAGATATTTACAATTTTTTTCAAAATAAAAAAACAGTTTCCCAGAAATTAATTAGAACAGGCCTGCTACTTAAAGGACAAATCATTGTACCATTGTGGCCGCCCGTGGTGCAATGGATAGTGTGCACGTCTCTTTTACATGAGATCCTGGGTTCGATCCCTGCTCTGACTACCTTTAATTTTCCTTCGGCGGCGGTCACCTCGCATAGTGACTGCAACACTACCGAGTATTTAGCCATAACAAAGCTTCTCAAAATACCGTTCGGAACTGGTGTAAGAATTGTAGGTCCCAATCAGTGAGTATAAAACTAGAAAGCCCACAGCTCACTGGCTATGAGAAGCTGTCCCCAATTACTTCATAGAACCATTTTTCTGAACCGGTGTAAAATTTTAGGTCCCAATCAGTGAGTATAAAACTAGAATGCGCACTGGTTATGAGAAGCTCTGCCCAATTCCTTCATGGGATGTAATAGGAAACCATTTATTTTTCATTGTACCACCTCATATTTGCTCTTGATTTTCAGTCAAGGCTTAATGAAGCTTTAAAACTAACGTATATAAAAGTGTCTCAGTAAGAATGCATGTTTTCGTTATAAAATAAAAACAAGTATTTGTTGAGATAGTTGTCATTTTTTTATTGGATTGTCAAGAAGACATATTCCGATGGAGTATGGAAGAAAATATCTGACAAATGGCCCCCCACGGCTCTGATGACAGGCCATTAATCTTTTCATGAAATTTTCCATGACTTTTCACAGCGACGTGGCTGTATCTCACCGATGACTCGTTGGATCTCGTATTTGAAAAAAACATAAGTTACCTGCCATCTGGCTGAGCAAATTGAGGTTATGCGAATTTTTTTCCCCATTTTTTTCCGAAAGCTCTGTATCTCGGTGATTTGACTTTTTTCTACTTTTTTTATTGATTCTGAAAGGCCTCTTAAAGACCTTTCCAAATCCGACCACTGGCTCAGAAGCTAGCAACTTTACCCTACCGCCCTCCGACCCCCAATCCGAAAATTTTGAACCCGCTGCCATTTCGCACCCTTGCATTTTCGGACATGGTCCTAGTGGACATTTCTTCATGAAATGAGCCAAGGAATACGCTGGAGAAATTAGTCCGGAACTTCCTGAATCACCCTGTATACAGACGCAGAACATTTTTTGCTTATCCCATCATATTTTATTTCTGCGATAGCCCGCTTATCCGGATATTAGGTGTATAAGTATACTCTCTTACCAAAAGTTATTTTTTTGCTAAAGTGAACTGGGTTTGGTTCTCAGATATGAAAAGTCAGCCTTAACAAAGAGAGATACATACATTTACATATAATTTGATGAAACTTTTCTTCATTTCATCAATCATTCTCATTACGTAAATCTTTCATCAATGGTTTACGTTAATTCAACGACAATGTTACATAAAGTTCATGTAAATTTTTCCTCAATTTGATGTAAAATTGCCATCAAGTTGAAGTAAAGTTTTCACCATTATCATGTAAATTGTTCAGCAATTTGCGGTAAATTTTCCCCATTTAGATGTAAGGTTGTCATCAATTTGATGCAAGTTTGCCATCAATTTGAAGTAAATTGGTGATAATTTTTATGTAAATTGTTTGTTAATGAGTAGCCAAACTCTTTGGCCAATTTTTCAATGTAAAAAATTTCCATACCATGCACGCAATGAAAAAAAAAACGTTTATTGCTCGGTTGCTGCAATAATACTTTGATTGATTCGTATTAATTTATTAATCGCAAGCGTTCATGTAGTTCTCCCAAATAAACTCATATCATATCGCAAATGTGTATCATGTTTGTTGCAAAGGAGTTGTCGTTTGCATCAAACGCGTAAAAAATTACATTTGCCGCAAATTTAAAAAAACGTTTGTGATAACTGAAATTAGCAATTTTTCTAATGGGAGCGTAAATTTCTCTCATTCTGTCGTCTGTATACATAGTCTCATACATACACACCCACGCATACATCTAAAAGTGATCACACACTCTAATGCTTCCACCTTGTCAATATATCTTGGATGGACAATTGACGAGTTGTAGTTTGCTGCGCATTTAATTGTTATTTCAATGCAATGCGGGACAGACGTGTAAGTAGACAGTGAACAAATAGACAAAAATTCCAACTTTTTTTAAAACAAACTTTATGGGTAAAACCAAATAATAAAAGTTGGATAACAGCAGAAATTTTAAGAAACCTACCACCAATAGCTATCGCAAAAATTGCTGATATATTCAATGCCTGTATCCATCTTATGGTTATTATGATATCTAAACCTGGAAAAGATCCGTATAATAGTCGTGTTTTGGTTACAAGCAAGCGATTATCGCTTGCTAAGTTGCAAAGAAAACACCAATTTAGCGATTAGTTATTTTATTCAAAAATACGAATAAGGGTTGAAAACGTTAAAAGACGTGAAGAAAAAATTTGTTTAAACTTAGCGAAAACAATTCTCCTCGCTAAGTTCTCGCTCAGTCTCCGCTATGTGCTCCATACAAAACAAGCGAATATATAAGCAAGCGGTGTAACCAAAACACGCTTAATGTATCTTCTTAACGCCCGATATCTCTGTTGCATATGCTGTCAAAGTTATTTGAAAAACTGTTAATTAAATGCTTAAAATTAATAATTGAAAAGAAAAATGATATTACTAACCACCAGTTTGGATTCCGAGAAAAACATTCTACTTTAAATCAATTTCATCGCATAACAAGCATAACTGAAGAATCTCTGGAGGAGAAAAATGTGTGCTCAGCTATCTTTCTAGATGTAGCACAAGCTTTCGACAAGGTGTGGCATATAGGATTAATAAAAAAAGTTACGAAAAATCCTGCCCCAATATTATACAGATATTCTAAGTTCATACTTAGAAGATAGGCTCTTCTTTGTTAAGGTAAAAGAAATCTCCGAAATATATCCCATTACTGCAGGTGTTCCACAAGGCAGCATCCTGGGTCCTCTCCTTTATCTATTGTACACATATGACATGCCTTCTCCAAACCACTGCACCATGGCAACATTTGCCGATGATACATGCTTGGTTGGTTGGTTGAAAATGCTGCAAGACAGCACGCTGTTTAGCACACTTAGGCTAAAAAATCCCATTGTGATACCTGCAGTTTCCTCCATAGCAACTATTGACTAGTCGTCCAGCCAATTTGCCCTTTCAATAAATTTGTCTATAAGACCTGCAGGAATATCCTGTAGGGCTACGGTGCTAACTAAATGTGTTCCGAATATCCTACTTCTCAATCCTGCCAGAGCAGGGAAATCTAAGAGAAGGTGTTTCGTCGCAGCATCTACAGAGAGTGGACTTTCTATGTCCCAATCTTCGGGCGTGTTTTCCTACAAGACAATGTCTCTCGGCAAGTTAAGTAGTTGCCTAGTCCTCTTCCTGTCCACCTGTGGCCAGAGGACCCTGGCTTGTTTGCAAGTTGAAGTAAGTCTCCACATATTATCGGCCCACTGTCTGATCTGGAAACGGCAGGTAGAGATTGTCATACTAACACTATCTTTTGCCGGAAGAACCTGTGCCGCAGTGCCCTGTCTAGCTAACGCATCCGCTACGCAACTACCTGGAATGTCGCTGTGTCCCGGTAGCCAGATGAGCCTGATGTCAAAATACTCTGCCATCACCCTAAGTGATGAGTGGCATTCTTTCACCGTCAGGGACGTAGCAAACATGGCTTCCAGGGATTTTATGGCAGCCTGGCTGTCTGTGTAGATACATATTCTCCGGAGGGCTGTGACACTACTTTTCAGTAGTTCAGCAACCTCCAGTATGGCGGTAATTTCCGCTTGAAATACACTACGGCGATCAGGCAGCTTGAAGGAGATATTTATATTGAGGTCCGTTGAATGGCTGGAGCCTACCTGCTCGTCCAAAGATACAAATAAATTCCAAACAAATTTGGAAAAATAAAATGTGGAATTTGCAGTTACTGTTCCAGAGTTATACCATTTTAAAGCTTTTTAACCATTGTATAAAACTAAACATATTCTAAAGTGTTTGCCATTTTTGCATCGGATTTGCTTGAAATTTCTATGAAAATTTAAAACACTAATGATGCAGTTTGAAAGACAGATAAGTTCCAAGTAATTTTGGAAAAAACAATGTGGAATTTACAGTTACTGTTCCAGAGTTATACCATTTTAAAGCTTTTTACACGTTGTATGAAACTAATAGTATTATAAACCGTTTGTTATTTTTGCATCGGATTTGCTTTAAACATTGCTTTAATGAAAAATGTATATGCGGGAAATAAAGACAAAGAATTACACGCAGAAACAAAATTACATGAGGTGTCAGGGGACACCCGGTTGGAACGAAGTTCCTTTCGCTATATTATGTACTAGTTAGTTCCAACACACCTAAGGCGCCTGTCGAAAAATACTGTAATTTATATGGATCTTGTAAAATGATAAACTTTTGTTAAGAAATTTTTTTTTTATTGAATGAATTTTTTTAAAAAAAATATATATTTTTAGGCCTTTTTTGTAAGAATATGTATTATATTTTCCCGAAAAGATCCTTTCTTTGATGAGAGGTACTTCTTTTATGAAAATAGTAAAACGGTTTTCCGTTACATCCCGTGAAAGGATTAGGGAGAGCTTCTCACAAACCAGTAAGCTGTGCGCGTTCTAGTTTTACACTCACTGATTGGGTCCTACAGTTTTACACCGGTTTTTCATGGCTGCATACTCGATAGTGTCCCCGTCACTAAATTAAGAAAAAGCCTAAGAGTATGAATTTTTTTTACATAAAATACTTTTTTAAGAACAGGTACTTTTTAAAGAAGTGGTACTCTTTTTATGATAAGGCTATTTTTTAAGAAAATTTACTTATTTTTAGGAAGACTACTTATCTCAAGAAAACAAAAGAAAAGGTGGTACTTTATTTTTAAGAAATGGTACTTTTAAGGAAAGGAATTTTTGTAAGAAAAGGTATTTTTTGTAAGAGAAGGTAATTTTTTTTGAAGAACAGATACAAAAGAACAGATACAATTTTAAGAGTAGGTACTTATCTCAAGAAAAGTTATTTTGTTTTACAAAAAAAGGTATTCTTTAAAGAAAATGTAGTTTTTAAGAAAAGGCAATTTGTTGTAAGGTAATGTACTTTTTTAAGAGAAGGTACTTATTTAAAAAATTACTTTTTTTAAGAAAAGGTACTTTTTGTAAGAAAATTTACTGTTTTAAGCAAAGGTACTTCTTTAAGATGGTATTTTTTTAAATTTCTTTCACTTTGGCTTTTCTAAATTTACTTTTTATTCGGTTCAAACTATAATATATAATAAACAGGCTCCACCTAGAAAATTTCCCATTAAACAAGAAATATGTTAGTCTGGACACAAACCAAAAGTACGAGTGTTAAAGTGCTACCAAATAAAATTCCATGCTGAGGGTTGTGTTTCATGGATTTGCCAGTCTTGCACTTTGGCTTTTCTAAGTTTACTTTTTATTGGGTACAAAACTACAATATGTAATACGCAAGCTCCACCTAGAAAACTTCCCTTTAAACCAAACGAAACGAAAAGTACCCAATATAGTTGATAATAATGGGTTGTAATAAAGTAGTTTAAAAAATGTTGTTTAAAAAATTTTCATTTAGCCCCCATCCCGCAACGTGCGATAATAAACTTCGTTCCAAAAACGGCCCCAGCAACATATTGCAGGAACCATATACATAGTTGCAGGCATTGTCTCCATGAATTGAACATCTGGTGATTTTTGTTCCTTTGCCGTCTATCACGTTGTTGTTTTCAGCAATATTCAACAATCAAACCCACATTTGGGTCACAAAAACATCATACATATGTATATTATAACCTATTAGTAATTTTGTCTCCAACATGTAATATTGAAGAGCAACCACAATGTGTTTGGACATAATTTACGACAAACTACAAACATGTTATATTTGCATTAAAACAACAAAAAAAAAAGATTTTTCATATTGCAAACAAATCAACAGCAGATATTGTCAAATTATAATTATATTTTGACCTTAAGATTGAGACACTTCTGCGATTGTAACAGTTTGCTTATAAAAATGAATATAGTGTCACTCTAATTTACACAAATGCGCGTGTGATTCGACAATTGTTGGTATTATTCAAACAAATGTATGTACAATACATACAACTACGTATGTGTGTATGAATATATTACATATGTGTATGGATATTAAATCATTTTTAATGATTTTTCCTGTTTTAGTTTTTTGTTACCTTCAACAATAAACTGTATTTGAGTTTAGCTTCGTGCATTTTTTCAATTGTTTATTATACGTTGCGTTTACAAATTTTAACTTTTAGAAAATTTTTTTTTTAAACTAAAATATTTATTTGTTTCTATTTATACAATATTTTCTGTAAAACCAAAAAAATAACAGATAATTTTATGTCTAAAAATCAAATAACATTCAAATGTATATGAAATGGTGGGTAATTTTTATGACGGCAGAGAGGGAGGAAATATTCAAAACTCAGAAGAAGAAAAAACAAACTGTCCAACATTTTTAATAAATTTTCTAATTAATTTTTGCTTAAATATTTACTTATCTATTTCAAAACATTCATCATTATTATTATTATTTTTATAATATGAACGCTATACCAGAAAATTGAGGTTAAGAGGTTTGAAGCAAAGGTTTGTTACATGTATTAGATTTAAATATTTATATTAAAATGATGCACACCCATAAGAAAGTAACAAAAACATGGTTTTTAGTTAATGTATGAGCATTTCATACTACAAGATTACCAGGTCAGGAACATTTTTCTAATTGAAATGTGGTTGGTTTTGTTGGAATAATAGACAATTCAGTTAAGCACACTCAATGGTATGAGTAATTTCGAACTCCGTGACAAATTCATCATCAGATGCTTTGCAACTGTGCCTGAATTGATACCATCTGAAGATCGTTAATCGCACACGCTGAAAAATCTGTCTCTTTTTGTCGTTTGGATGCAAATATAAAGTGGGTTTGGAGCTTGTCGCAATTATAATATACTTGTGTACAAACTTAATGTGTTTGCTATTCAATAGTACATATTAGTACAAGTTTGATACAATGATTAATATGTTAGAATATATGTATGTGTTTGCGACCCATATATATTTATGTTTGTGATACGAATACAGCTGTGTTTGTTGTTCTCTCGAGAGCAAGGGAATAAAAGAGGGACAATGAGAGAGTCTATCTTGTTAGTGTGTTTCTGTATTTTTGCATTATTCTCTCAGTGAGTGAGTCATAAATATTCCTAAATGTGCGTGCAAATTGCAGATGAAGCCAGTGTTTTTTGTTTTGGCTGATGTATTGCGTTTTAGTTTCATATATTCAGTCATCAGTGCTTCATCGGACAGAGGATATCAAAAGCGCTAGATCAGTGAAAAAAGATCAGTGTTTCGTTTACATGTATGTGTGCTACCAAAGTGAGCAACGATTTTGAGGAAAGGAACTGGAAAGCGCAACAACGTAAAGCCCTTTGTCTGTCCGAGCCTTTACTGAGAAATTCGGAACAGCGGACCATTTGTGAAATAAACGCTTGGCTTGCATGAACTAGACTTGTATATAAATATATTCTTTTAGGGATACTAAACGGGATTGTTTTTAAAAAATCCCGGGATTCGGGATTTTTTTTTGGGAACAGGTCTATTGCACGGCTTACACCCCAAAAACTAACCACAAGGGGGTAGAATACGTTATTCTAAGCAAAAAAAGTAAAATGACAAAATCGGGGCAAATGCATAGTTTCGGAGTTATAGGCCCCGAAATTTCGGATATGTGAGAGGGTTATGGCGTTAACGTACCGTGTAAAGCCATTGATATCAGTTTTTTGTATAAAAGAATTCAAAACAGTCTCATAAAATAATGTACATAGCACTTTTTGATAAGTCGCTTAGTTATCGAGTTATCGGAGGTTGACATTTAGAAAAATTAACAAAACAAAAATTATTTTAAAACATCGCTCGAATTTTCGAATATTTATTTTTTCAAACAAAAAGAAAAATTATTTTACAAATTTTTTAAATTTTTGTTTGAGAAACGTAAACATCCGATAACTCGATAACTAAGTGACTTATCGAAAAATGCTGCATTATTTTTCGAGTTTGTTATGACTTGTTTTATAGAAAAAAGTGATATCTATGGCTTTACACGGCGCCTTAGTGGAAAACGTACCCGAAATGTCGGGGTCCATAACTCCGAAACTATGCCCCGATTTTGTTATTTTACTTTCATTGCTTAAAATAACATGTTCTACCCGACGCAATATATTTTGTAATTGTTGGAGAGTAAGCCGTATAATAGACATTCATATGCACAAAAGTAACTTACGTTAAGATGAGTTATTAAACCTTTTGTAGAGCCGCCATTGGTTTTTAACCCCTTTCTCCACAATTTGCATTTTGCTTGAGGTGCACCTTTCGACTCTTACAAAAAATAATACCACACTGAACTTTTGATATTGTTTATAGTTTTAATGGGTTTCAAAATTAACAATAATCCTGAAAAATCCCGGGATTTACCTATTAAAATCCCGGGATTCGGGATTCATCAATCCCGGGATTTCGGGATTTCCCGTTTGGCATCCCTTGTACCAACGCATAGTGATAACCAACGCATGGGTGAAAACTTTCCAAAACAAAAACGTGAGAGACAACAAAGAAAGGGGGAAATGCGCATATGTTTCCACGTAAAAGCATACATGTTTGCCAGTAAACATGTTTGGAAGAATATTTTAGAGAGACTGTTATTTTTCAGCGTGTATTTATACAAACTCAAATATGTAATTTACATATGCGAATTAGTAAAAAAAAGTCGGTCATAAAATGCAAAAACGTAACTGACACTAGCCCGGTCGTCAAAAAATCTATACCATATAAAAATACAACTCTGTGATATAGTTAAAAACTCACCTCAATGCACTGCAACAATGCTAGTTATGCAAGAGCAAAAGAAGAACATCCAAGCGAGCAATTCCTTCTGAATTAATTTCAAACTCTAACAGAACGTCTGCCTAAGTTGCCGATTCTGATGCCGAATTCGGTCAGAAATCTTACAGAAAGTTGTATGAATGGTTGACAAGAATTCGGACCAATATTTGTGTTAAAATTCTGATACTTGTGCAGACTTTTCTTACTGAATTCTGTCCGAATTCTGATGGGAAATTCGGAGGGAAATTGTCCGAGAATGTGCAGACAATTCTGAGCTTTGTTGGTCATTTTGTCCCAGGATGAGCAGACAATTCTGATGTTAGTCCGGCATTTTGTTCAAGAATGTGCAGACAATTCTGAGCTTTGTCAGACATGTTGTCCCAGCGTGCGCAGACAATTCTGATGTTAGTCGGACATTTTGTTCGAAAATTTTCAGACAATTCTGACATTTGCCGGACATTTTATCAGACAAAGCGCAGACAATTTTGACATTTGTCGAACATTTTGTCCAATATTATACATTCCAAAAAACCAATACCAGTGATTTCGTGACATTTTGTATTACATACATACTTACTCACCGCTTGATTTATAAATGATGGTCGGTTGACACAAACCCATTGCACAAAAACATGGCATTAAAAATAACAACAAAATCCCATTAAAAACTACAATGGACTGCAAAAATAATAACAAAACCAATCAAAAAATTCCCTTCAAACAATAAGCAGAGAACGGAATGCAAACATAACAATAAAGTCCAACATACATAAATTCCCATCAGAGGGTGAGCAGATTTCTCGCTCAGAGAGTGAACACATTTCTCGCTCAAATCTCTCTTGCTAAATTTCCTTGCGATGTTGCAAATTTCCTTCAGATAATGTGCAGATTTGTCGGATAGTTGTCGGACAAAATAACAGAGATTTAACACACTTTTCGAACATCAGACATGTCGGAAAGTATTGCTCGCTGGGATGGAGGAAAAAAACTTTCTGTTCTTGTGTGGTAATTATGGACCTTTCAGTTTGTGTTGGTACTTAGGGATCTTTGATCGATACTAATTCGCATATGTAAATTGCGTACTTGAGTCTGCTATATACGATTGATGATCTTCCGATGGTATCAATTACGGAACAGTCGATAAGCGTCTGATGATTTGTCTATTATTCCAACAAAAATCAAGAAACTAAACTAAATAATTCGGTCACAAAATTCAAAACAAAAAATCTAAAACATTATTTACAATCTTCAAACAAGAACTATATTGAATTTATTTTACAAATCACCTTCAGCATAGTAAAATCTAACATATTAGTCATATGTTATATTTTGTGAATAAAGCCCCGTATTTAGATCTTCTAAAATTTGTGCATGAAATTTTGTTGACATCTATCCCTACACGGAAACTTTTGTTTCAGAGAGTTGCCACCTATCTGTGAGTTTGATTGAAAATATTATATAAATAATCCATTTTGTGTTTACTCAATCCTGGTATTTAGTTTCAATGAAATTTTAGTGGCCCCACTAAATAACCCCCAAGGAAATAACGCCCAGGAAATAGGACCCAATGAAATAAACCCACAAAAAAAAGAAAGAAAGAACATCCAAAACAAAGAATGAAATAAAAGCCAAACAAAAATGAAATTAACTCCAAGGCAAAATGGAAACAATGGCAAAAAAAGTGTCCTTGTAAAAGGGCCATTTGGAAACCCCGATTGGGAAATGAAATATTTTCAAAAAACAAATTAAATACTTCCCAAACAACTTGGTTGTTTTCTCATATGAAATAACACCCAAAAATGTGTGAAAAAACATTGGAGATTACTTCATTTCTCGTTTGGAGGTTATTTCCTTGGGAGGCATTTCGTGGAGCCATTTTCGTTGCCATTAGAAGTAACGAGTGTCTCACTAAGATTGCACTTTTTAAATTTAGTGTAGTTCTGTTTGTGCAAGTGGCAACTCTGAAATATGGAAGCTGTCACATGTATTTACTCCAATTATTAAAAATAGAGCGCTTTACGAAAGAACAACGCGTTATAATAGTGACAACTTATGACAAAAATTTGGAAAGTTAATCTGAGACTGTTCGCAAACTTCGAAGAATTTTCAGTCGAATTTTCAGTGGCACCTAATGGTCCACCATTCGAAGAGTGGTCCACATATTTTTTTATTTCATTAGCTAAGCTCAAGATCACCTATATCTCAATAAATAGAGATATAGTTTTTAAAAAAAGAAGATGATTTGCAAATGCATCCTCATGACTCCTGGCAAACCGTATATCTATTTCAGATCTAGCCACAGATCTTGAAATTTAGCTTTTGAAAAATTCATCAAACTAAATGCAAACGAAAACTTGTCTGAATTGAGAATTTTCTACTATGCAAGTGTTCGGAAAAACACACAAGAAAACATTTGCAACGAGTTCTTTCCATCTCCAAAGAACCATCGGTCCCCATTAGAAATGATTTTTGTTGTTGTCTAAAAGACATCACAATGTTTACAGGCAATTATTATTCATCAGGGATGATTTTTTTTTATATATTCGGCCTTTTTATTGGTACATTTTTATTTTATTAGTCAAGCTCGGTGATGCAATGGCCGTCGGTGGTGCAATGGTTAGTGTGCGCGCCTCTTGTACTTGAGATCCTGGGATCGATCCCTGCTCTGACACCTTAAAATTTCTTTCGACGGCGGTCACTTCGCATAGTGACGGCGACACTATCGAGTATTTAGCTGAAAAAGCTTCTCAAAATACTGTTCGGAACCGGTGTAAAACTGTAGGTCCCCATCAGTGAGTATAAAACTACAAAGCGCACAGCTCACTGATTGTGAGGAGCTCTCCCCGATTCCTTCATGAGATGTAATGGGAAACCATTTATTTTTATAGTCAAGCCCAAGACTATCTATATCTCAATAAATAGAGGTATAGTTTTTAAAAAAGAAAATGTTTTGCAAATGCATCCTGGCAAACCGTATAGCTATTTCAGATATAGCCACTAAAAATTTTAAGAAACTGGATCGGTTATGGACAGTGGGACTCCTGTGCGTCAACGAACCGGTCGGTCTCTTGAAAACATTACTGCTGTAAACGAGAGTGTCGCCAAAACCCCGAAAACATCAATTCGGCATTGTTCTCAACAACTTCAAATTTCACGAAGCACTACACAGCGAATTTTGACAAAAGACCAGCACCATCATGCGTACAAATTTCAGGTTACTCAACCAGGAGCTCAAACCAGCAGACCATGGAAAATGCCGGCAATTCGTTTAATGGGTAAAATGCCAATTTTTCAAAAAAAGTCATCTTCTCCGATGAAGCGCATTTCCCTCTGAATGGCTTCGTGAATACACAAAAATGTCGAATTGAGATCAGAAAATCCTCATGCAAGCCACGAGAGACAAATACACCCACTACTAGCAACTGAGTGGTACGGATTTTATTCAGGCGGCGTGATTGGGCCTTACGTTTATGAAGAGGAGGCCAAAATTGTGAACGGCAGTGGTTACAGGAGCATGATAATGGAGTTCTTGTACCCTCAACTGAACGGCATGGATGTGGACGACATATGGTTTCAGCAAGACGGCGCCACCTGCCACACCGCGCATGAACAAATTGATTTGTTGCAGCTACGATTTCCAGAACAAATGATCTCAAGAAATTCCGATGTCAACTCACCACCGACATCATGCGATTTAACGCCGGGCAATTTCTTTCTTTAGGGTTTTGTGAAATCTCGGGTTTATGGGAACAAACCAGTAATAATTCATGAGATCAAATCCAACGCGTCATCGGTGAGATACAGCCACATCTCTGTGAAAAAGTCATGGAAAATTTTATGAAAAGGGTAATGGCCTGTCATCAGAGCCGTGAAGGCCATTTGGTGGACATTTTATTCTATACTTAATGGGAACATGTCTTCTTATAATCCTATACAAAACTCACAACTACCTCAAAAAATACATGTTTTTATTTTAAAATTATAAAGTGCATTCATACTGAGACACTCTATATGCTCTTAAAACTAACAGCCTTTACATAAAATTAAATTTAAAAAAAAAGATAAATCCTAGCGAACCTTGACATATATTGTTCAATTAAAAAAAAAATTACATCCCATGAAAGAGTTGGGAAGAGCATCCCACTACCAGTTCAGTTCTCAGATGTTATTCAATTATTTATTGCAAAATTTTTTACAAGTCTTTAGGTTACATGGTTGGTTGGTTGGTTGAAAAGGCTGCAAGACAGCACGCTGCCTAGCACACTTAGGCTAAAGAAGCCCATTGTGATACCTGCGGTTTCCTCTATAGGAACTATTGACTAGTCTAGCCAATTTGGCCTTTCAATGAATTTGTCTATAAGACCTACAGGAATATCCTGTACACTCACAGAAAAATTCGGTTGAGACAGCCGAATTAGCCGTAACCGAATTAAGAGGTTGTCACAACCGAATTAGAGGTTGGCACAACCTCATCAGAGGTTGACACAACCTCATCAGAGGTTGACACAACTTCATTAGAGGTTGACACAACATCATTAGAGGTTGACACAAGGTTGGCACAACTTCATTAGAGGTTGTCACAGCCAAATTAGAAGTTGTAACAGCCGAATTAGAGGTTGTTACAACCTAATTTAGATACTGTCATAAATGAATTATTAAAGTTTTTTTTATTATTAAGTGATGATTTATTTTCTTGTATTTTCATAAATGAATTAAAAAGCGAGAAACTAAAGTCATATATATGGGGTAATCTATATAAGTAGAATAATAAATTTGATTTACATGCCTCTTTCAACCTTTATTGCAGTCCCGGCCATCATGGGACACCGCGCTAACTCTGACGTGTTGTATCGGTTGCTCTAGGTCCAAAGTCGTTTTGTATCCAGACTACCGCATATATATCTGCTGTTGATATCTGCTTAAATAACATCTGGAAAATAAGACGGTTAATACAAAATATATTTTACTTACCTTTTTCAAATAATATTTGATTATACAATTTTAAACGTCAGATTTTAAATACATAGAATTTATGTTGTGGTAACCGAATTGAAAATTAATTCGGTTGTACCTACAGAATTCATGAGAAATCCGGTTACAGCAACCGAATTGACGCCAAATTCGGTCATTTCAACCGAATTAAGTCTAGAGTCGGTTATTGCGACCGAATTGAACCAAATTCGATAGTTACAACCGAATTGATGTCAAATTCTGTTACTACAACCGAATTGAGATTGATTAAGACCGGATTCGGTTGCCCCAACCGAATTATGTACCAGTTTCGGTTGTTGCATCCGAATTAATTTGAAATTCGATTGTTTCAACCGAAATTTTAAAAAATTTAGTTGACTGAGCGAATATAATTGAAGATTCAGTTGTCACAACCGAACCAATTATGAAACGAGGTTGCTTCAACCGAATTTCGGTTGTGGAGACTAAATTCGGTCGTAACAACCTCAATCCGGTTGTGGCAACCTCAATTCGGTTGTGGCAACCTCAATTCTGTGGTAACAACTGAATTTACGGTTGCTACGACCTCTTTTCAAACAATTAGTTCTACGGTGCTAACTAAATGTGTTCCGATTTACATCCGGTTACATACACACAATTTTGACGAATTCAAGGAAGCTTCGGGTTACAAAACTGCGATTTTATGTCGCAAAATTTTTGATTTACTCATCTGTCTAATTTTTGATATTTTACTGGGAAATTGAAAAATGTTTGACATGGCGAGCAGGAAATGTTCCTTGTTTTGTGTAAGAGAATCCACGTAGATCTAACGACATTATATTCAAAATTAAATAAATGTGAAAAAATTAGACAATAAGGATGCATCTTTAAAATAAGCTTTGTGAAGCTCACCCAAGTCTGTCTGCTATTATCGATTGCCAGATTTCTTACTCGTATACTTTTGTTATTAGCATAATGCAAAATTATAAGTATAGACATTTTAACTTCATTATGATCACTGTCAACATAATCACAAACATCATTATCATGATTAGGATGGCAACAACAACAACAACAACAACACCTTGTGCATACATTAAACTACAGAATACAACAATTACTACAATAATAACAACAATGCGGGAAAAAACTTAAAATTTATTAGTTTGTTATTCCTGAGTTTGAATCCCTAAGGGTACCATTTAACTAATACAACCAAAAACTCAACTCTCAATTATACAGAAACATAAATTCGTATGTATGTATGTGAAAATGGATGTGGAGACTCTCCTGCAGACACGCAAACACACACACGCTTCAATTTAGGCACGTGTAAAACGTATGATTTGTTAGGTGTGTGTGTGTGTGTGTGCGTGTGTATGCGTGTGTGCGTTAAGTATATTGTCTATGACAACCGATATGTTCATATATGTGATGTATGATGTATGTGCATGTGTATAGGTGTATGCAAGGAGAAACATACATATGTATGTATTGTACATTATAATTAAATAAACATTTATACGTTTTATACATAAATGAACTAATTATAAATTTATGCTATTTCAGTTATGAATTGTACATCTGTAATGATTAGTACGATATTGTACATGTGCATTTACCTAAAAATTCATCTCCATTTGCATGGAAAAATCGATGTTGCGCTTCACATTTTATTACAAACCTTAGTATAAGATTTCAGATAATTCCCTTAGTATTTCGACGGAATTTTTGAACAAAAAAATTACTGTAAATTCAGTTTCACGTTTTTTTTTTGACATAAATTTAAAAAAAATCATCATTTTCAAAAAAAGGATACATAAGTTTTCTAAAAGTTAACACTCTAGAGAATCTAGAAATCATAAGAAAAGAGAGATTTTCTCAATAATAGCATTTTCATTTTTGCGGCCCTCGATTAATGCGAATTTATAACTAAATGGGCAACATGTTATATTAGAAATAAAATGCCAGGGGCCTAGAAGAAAAACCTTTTAAGAAAAACAATGTTTCTTTATCTTATATATTTGTTGGATTGCGGTTTGTAATATAAAGGGTATCTCAGTAAGAATGCACTTTTCCATTTTAAAATAAAAAAACCTATGTTTGGAGATAGTTGTAATTTTTTAATTGGATTGTAACGACGACATCTGTCTGTCTGTTCCAACTATCGCGGTATCAATCTTTTATCCATCGCGTATAAGGTCTTATCGAGCGTATTATGTGAAAGACTAAAGCCAATTATTGAAAACCTGATTGGACCTTATCAGTGTGGTTTTAGACCAGGCAATTCCATGACTGACCAAATATTCACGCTACGCCAAATCCTCGAAAAGATCCACGAAAAGCAAATCGATACATATCACCTTTTTGTCGATTACAAAGCTGCTTTCGATTGCCCCATAAGGGGAAAACTGTACGAAGCTATGTCTGAACTTGGTATTCCGGCAAAACTGATCCGCTTCTGTAGAATGACGCTGACTAACACCA
The DNA here is from genome assembly GCA_963931995.1 of Phaonia tiefii. Taxonomy (NCBI): domain Eukaryota; kingdom Metazoa; phylum Arthropoda; class Insecta; order Diptera; family Muscidae; genus Phaonia; species Phaonia tiefii. The sequence continues at coordinate 353,840,318 of OZ008367.1, read as the reverse complement.
AATCAGCAGTGAAAGTGGGGAAAGACCTCACTGAACCATTCTGTACCAAGCGAGGACTTAGACAAGGCGACACACTTTCGTGCAGTCTCTTCAACATCTTAACGGAGATAATAATGAGAAAGGCTGCAGTAAATACGAACAAGACCATTAACACGAAAAGCCATATGTTGCTGGCGTATGCTAACGACATAGACATCATGGGGCGAAATTTGCGAGAGGTTACTGCAGTATTTTACAAGAATTGAAAAAGAATCAGCGGAAGTGGGTCTTCCTGTTAATGAGACCAAGACAAAATTGATAGTGTCAACGACTAAACAAACCTCTCTACTTGGTCCGCACTTGGACGTTGACAACCGATTTAATTTTGAAGTGGTAGATGAATTTGTCTACCTAGGATCGGCCGTGAACATGGACAGTAACGTCTGCCTGGAGATAAATAGGAGAATTGTGCTTGCAAATAGATGTTATTTTGGGATCATCAAGCAGTTTAGGAACAAAGCCCTCTCTCGACGGACAAAAGTCCAGTTATATCAGACGCTCATTTTACCTGTGTTGACATATGGCTCCGAAACTTGGGTCACATCGCAAGCGGATGAAAAACACCTGGGATTTTTAGAGAGGAAAATTCTCCGTAAAATAGATGGTTCTGTTAGGGTAAATGACGAGTACCGACGTCGCTGGAACTAAGAGCTATATGATTTATATTCTGACGTAGACATAGCTAGGCGAATCAAATTAGGCCGATTGCGTTGGCTAGGCCATGTTATCAGAATGGATGAAGATATGCCAGCTCGAAAGGTTTTCGATAACGTACCCGATGGAAGCAGGAAAAGAGGACCACCAAGACTTCGCTGGAAAGACCAGGCAGAAGAATCCCTCAGTATCCTTGGTGTTACCAACTGGCGAGAAAAGGCGAAGGATAGAGCCAGTTGGAAGAATATGTTGAAATTTGTTTAATTTGTTTGTTTAATTAATATGTGTACGACGTCTGACCTCATGAGGTTGTAAAATAGTCAATAAAAATAAAAAGTAACGACGACATGTTCCAATTAAGTATTGAATAAAATATCCGTCAAATTACCTCCCATTGACAGACAATTACTCTTTCCATGAAAATTTCCATGACTTTTCCACAGAGATATGGCTGTATCTCAACGTTGACTCGTTGGATCTCGGAATTGAGCTGAGGAATTGTTTCTGGTTTATTCCCATAAACCCGAGATTTTACAAAACCCCAAAGAAAGACATCACACGGCGTTAAATTGCACGATCTGGTCAGTTGACATCGGAATTTCTTGAGATCATTTGTTCTGGAAATCGTTGCTGCAACAAATCAATTTTTTCATGCGTGGTATGGTACATACCGTTCAAATCCACGCTGTCCAGTTGAGGCCACAAAAACTCCATTATCATATTCCTATAACGAATGCCGTTCAAAGCCACTGCTATTTTGGCCCCATCTTCAAAAAAGTGAGACCCAATTACGACGCCTGACAAAGATCCGCACCAGGCAGTTGCTTGTTGTGGATACATTTCAGTCTCATGGATTGCATGAGGATTTTCTGAGCACCAAATACGACAATTTTGTGTATTCACGAAGCCATTCAGATTGAAATGCGCTTCATGGGAGAAGATGGCTTTTTTTCATTCCCCTTTTTTTAATAATCGGAATCAACACATGTTATAGCTGCCAAATTTCAGAGTTGCCACTTCCGAAAACAAAATTACACTAAACCAAAAATTACAACCAACCATTTTTCAATTAGAAAAATGTTCATGACTTGTAAGCTTGTAGTATGAATTTCTCATACATTAACCAAAAACTAACAAAAATCGGTCATAAAAAAATTCAAATTAAAATAAACGTAACTGACACTAGCACGGTCATCAAAAAGTCAATACCACGGAAAAATTCAACTCAGTGATATAGTAAAAACTCACCTCAAAGCACTACAACAATGCGAGAACCCATAAGGAAAAGAAAAACATGGTGGAAAAGTTCTGTCTGTTCTTGTTGTTGGAATTATAGGCCTTTCAGTGATGTTGATACTTAGGGATCTTCGATCGATACTAATTCGCACATGTGAATTGCAGAATTGAGTTTGTATTTAAACGAATGAAGATCAACCGACGGTATCAATTCAGACACAGTAGTTAAGCATCTGATGATGAACTTGTCACGGAGTTCGAAACTAGTCATGCCAGTGAGTGTGTGCTTAACTGAATTGTCTATTATTTCCAACCAAAACCAACCATTTTTCAATTAGAAAAATGTTCATGACTGAATTTGTCATACATTAACCAAAATCTAAAAAGCGAAAACTTACTGAGACAGTCTTTAGTATTTCAAAAGGAAAAAAATAAAATAAATGGTTTCCCATTACATCCCTTGAAGGAATCGGGGAGAGCTTCTCACAACCAGTGAGCTGTGCGCTTCATAGTTTTTATACTCACTGATTGGGACCTACAGTTTCACACCGGTTCCGAACGGTATGTTGAGAAGCTTTTTCATGGCTAAGTACTCGATAGTGTCGCCGTCACTAAGCGAGGTGGCCGTCGTCGAAAGAAATTTTAAGGTGGTCGGAGCAGGAATCGAACCCAGGATCTCCTGTACAAGAGGCGCGCACACTAACCATTGCACCAGCGACAGCCACAAGGTTCAAATAAACATAATCAACAAACAGAATCGAAGTTTTTCATTTAGAAAAAAAATGAGAGCCAAACAACATCGGATGACTTCTTTTGAAACACCTTGTACTATACTTGTGCTCAAACACATTGTGTTTGCCATTCAATATAACATGTTTGAGACACAATGATTAATAGCCCATAATTTAGGTTTTTTTAGACCCAAATGTGGATTTGTTGAAAACCGCTAAAAAAGAGGCAGATAACAAAGAGACAAAAAGGCAGCAAATCTTTATTTCATGAAAACAATGCTTGCAAACATATACATGTTTCGTGCAATACGAAATCGAAAGGTCATTAAAGTTCATGTATTCGACAAGACAAATATACGCATTTGATATATCTCACCAAACTAATTACTGAATCGCATGTATTTTTATATTTTACTAGTATTACCAAAAATTGAGGTGAAGTGAGACTTTAAAACACAATCGTTGAATTTGACGCCAGTATTGACGCCTGCACAAACACGCAACAAATTGTGGACACTTGTCTGGAGGAACTATTATTGTGGGGAACACAAATTAACTTAAACATGCATATGATATTTTTAAATTGTAACTGTTTTTATATGGTTACAAATAGAGTTCACATTTACCCCCCATATGTACCGCATACACATCACCGTGTGGGTATGGGTACTGAACGTTTACTCATTACCCACAGGGTTAAGGGAAATAAGGGTTATTACCATGCACGATTACTCATTACACATGGGGAATGGGTAAGCGGCCTTTACCCATTACCGACGGCCTTAGGCAATATGTTACCCATCCCAATATTTGTTCGAAAATGTGAAAAATGTAGAACAAAGTCTATGTCTCGGAAACGGAAACGGAGCGTCCAGTGGTCCAACTCGTATGGAATAATTTTAAATAATAATCGCCTAAATAAGAACATCACTAAAATAAAAAAAATGGCTATTAGCGACAAAACTTAGAACTTCTATTCCGAACAGGAATACCTGGGAAAAGTCACTGGAAGGTGATACCAGTAGTATCAAATTTTTCACGGATGGATCAAAGTTGGACGAGCAAGTAGGCCGGACTTAAATGTAAATATCTCCTTCAAGCCGTCTCGAACTCGTTTCGAGTCCGTAAAAACATAAAAAGCGAATCAGTGAAATTGCGATTTGTCGGATCCGTCGCAAATTCATTTTATTTCCAAACAACGAATCCGAAACGAATTCGAATATGAAGTTCGTTACAAGTTCGAGACGGATCCGAAAAAGTACAAAAAACGATTCGCGGTTTCGAGAGGAATTTCATACGAAAACGAATTCGTTATGAGTCCGTAACGGACTTCCGTTTTGGACAAAATGTCGGCAGAAACGAATCGAATTCATAACGGATTCATATAGCACATTGGGAAGTCCCTACCCGCGCCTATATATGTTAACACATCAAAAATCGGTAACACATATGTGTGTTTTATGTTAGTTTAAGGGTTTTTTAAAAAATGTGGTGCAGTATGGGCAAGCATTGGCTACTGCCTCCTCTGCAGGGAAAAAGTTATTATTTTTGTTTTTGGACGCACCGTTTTCCAAGTTATAGCTATTATTTTATTTCAGAGATTTTCTAATTTTGCATATTTTTTAAACGTCGTCCATACGAATTGGACCACTTTATGAAAACCCCTTAGAAACCCGAAAAAATTGGCTATATTTCGGATGAAGGATCCATTTCAGCATTGTGGTTTTTTATTTTATTATCAACATTATGGTTTTTTATTTTCTTATTCAATTATCTTATTCAAAATGGATCTGGAGGTAACTGAGACTCCAGTGGTTATAGTAGTGCACTTAATCAATATTTTCCTAGGTGCACTTAAGACGTTTTTCCTTTATGACACAGATATATATATATATAATTTTGTAAAAGAGAACATTTTTTCCAAATGCATCCTCATGATTCCTGGCAAACCGTATAGCTATTTCAGATCCAGCCACCTCTATCAGTGTGTCAAAATAGCATGTGATTTGAAAATATATGCGCATTTGGATCACCCGTTATGTAACGAAAACTCTAAACTCAGTGAGAATTCTTTAGATTACAATTGATTGAAAAATATTGATTGCATACAAACACAAGACACGAAAATCCAAAAATTTTCGTTCAAATAATGAAGAATATTTTAAGAAACTTTACTATATTTTTAGCACCTTCACCGCTGTATCACGAGTCTCTAACTAGATTTTTTTTCAGGCTAAGTCACTTGTTAGTTAAAGGTTGATTCATGAAAATTGTCCACCCACTGTTTAACATGAACATGTCTGTTTTAGCGAAATGCAACCCTGATAGTTATTGGTAAAATGACAGCTGTTTAGTTGAAGATGTTATGAATAACAAATCGTTAGTCAGAAGATAGCCGGGGTCTAACTTTTCGTTATGAATACACTAGAACTAATTGTTTACAGAGAACTAATTGTTTGAAAAGAGGTCGTAGCAACCGTAAATTCGACTGTTACCACCGTATTGAGGTTGCCACAACCGAATTGAGGTTGCCACAACCAGATTGAGGTTGTTACGACCGAATTTAGTTTCCACAACCGAAATTCGGTTGAAGCAACCTTGTTTCATAATTGAGTCGGTTGTGACAACTGAATCTTTAATTATATTCGCTCAGTCAACTAAATTTTTTAAAATTTCGGTTGAAACAAACGAATTTCAAATTAATTCGGATGCAACAACCGAAATTGATACCTAATTCGGTTGGGGTAACCGAATCTGGCCTTAACCAACCTGAATTCGGTTGTAGTAACAGAATTTGACATCAATTCGGTTGTAACTATCGAATTTGGCTCAATTCGGTCGCAATAACCGAATCTAGCCTTAATTCGGTTGCAACGACCGAAGTTTGCGGCAATTCGGTAGCTGTAACCGGATTTCTCATGAATTCTCACGAATTCATTTTCAATTCGGTTACCACAACATAATTCTATGTATTTAAAATCTGACGTTTAAAATTTTATAATCAAATATTAGTTTAAAAAGGTAAGTAAAATATATTTTGTATTAAACCGTCTTATTTTGCAGATGTTATTTAACAACCTCTAATTCGACTGTTACAACTTCTAATTTGACTGTGACAACCTCTAATGAGGTTGTGCCAACCTCTAATTCGGCTGTAACAACCTCAAATGAGGTTGTGTCGACCTCTAATGAAGTTGTGTCAACCTGTGATGAGGTTGTGCCAACCTCTAATTCAGTTGTGACAACCTCTTAATTCGGTTACGGCTAATTCGGCTGTCTCAACCGAATTTTTCTGTGAGTGTACGGGGTAAGAATTTAATCAATACTATTATATGTTAAAATATTATATTATATACTTAATCTGGGAACATTTCTCGGTTTAAGTAGGTCTAGAGCTGACGCTGATTTACATCGAAATGTAAAGTTTACAATATGGTTAGTCCTGACCGACTTTAAGGTGACCCATGTCCTTTTTGCATCCTTGCTTAGAATTTGTAAAAACACTTGAAATAGTTGACCTTGTGTTAGTGAACTTACCAAAGAGATATATCCTTTCAAAATTGACTCCAAAGTTAGCTGGTATTTACTTAGCAACAGATTTTGTGCCGTTAGTTAATCTCTTATATAGAATGATACGAAAAATATTTATTTTGTTACTCTTTGCTACTTGTGCTTCGGGCTAAAGTTCGAGGATCACTGCTGATCTCATTCCAAATATGAACAGAAACAATTCCATAACACTTAGGCACAAGCAGAAGCTTTAAATTAACCATCCCTTCTAACATTTTCCACACATTATTCTTCACATATTGCACAAGAAAAAACTTGAACGTCCCATTAAATCAAAATTATTTGAAAAACTTGTGAGAAATATTTTTTAAATTTTTCTCCACAAAAATCTGTATCCTTTTAATACCCTCACCATGATATCTATACATCCATTCATTCCATAAGGTGAAACAAAGGTATTGTTTTAAACGAATTCAAAAATTTTCCAGGGAAAACGTGTTTTTGAAAAATTTATCCTTTTTTTTGGAAGATAAAGCAATTAGATTCAAATGTCTCAAGACAAATGTAGCCAATAAAATACAATGTGAAAGGGTTAAAAAGGATTTGTAATGTAAAATGTGAACTATATTTGGTAAACTAATCACCCAAAACAGAACACAGAAATGCGTTGCCTTCCATTCGTGATGCGTTTAATAATGGTCATAAAACCGGACATAACTGAAAAAAGGACAAGGAAACCAGAAATGCTTATGATTTGTTTTTTATTGTCATTTTTCTTTTCAAAAATAACAACATAAAAAGTAAGAAAATACGGATTTTTGGGGTATTCGTAGACATATTTCCATGTGCAAGGACATGTCCAACAACACAGCACAGCACGTCAAGGCAACCATCCCAAATTAGAAAAGGGTTAAATTTCACGATAGTTTGGAGATGTGTTAAAAAATACCTGTCCTTTAAAAAGAAGGACAAAAGACGTATGATGAGAATTTCAACGGATTTATAAATGTGTGTGTATGTAAATTTCAAACTTAGTTTTTAACCTCTAACCAGAAGTTGTAGAGAAAGGAGAATTTTTAAACTGCTTTAAGCATAATTATGCTCAAAAGGTGCCAAGGATAATGTGCAGGACAGTGGTATGACATAATACACCAAGAAAATCAGATCATTTTCACAAGCTACAGAGATAGAATAAAGCGAAAATCATACAAATTTCACATAGCGCGAAAAAAGGATCAGTTGGAAGTGATCAGTAGCAGAAGAAACCCTTCGCAGGATATGACTACGAGCAGAATGTCCTGCAAATCAGCCCACATAACTGACTAGCAACTAATTAACCCTCACCAAAATGTAACAATTTCATGGATTTACAAAAATTCCAAAACAATGTCATTGTTAATCTCCTTTAAGCAAAAGCGAAACAACCAAATATTTATCTCACACAGTATGCGCGCATGCCCAACCGTTTCATTTCGTACCTGTTGCCAGCATATTTTCGCGCCGTACGTATTCAACCCTAAGTCTGGTTCTTTTTCTCTGGACAATGCAAATATTTATATGTCCCACACGCAACAAATGACTCCTGTTCCCTTTTCGCTACGCTATCTCTGTCTGTCCTGTTTAACAACAAATACTAACACAACCAAAGTCCAGGTTTCTCTACATGTCCTGTGCAGTGAGTGGCCTTCACAGTGTTGTTCGTCACTTCTCTGTTTTACTCGTAATCATTAACATAACAAAGAAAATTAGAGCACATTCCCTCACTGCCAGCGCGTTATCTTAAACAATGGTCATTATGCTTTCCTTAGGTGCTTTAGTTTTCCTCTTTAATCCTCCACAATAAAACAAGGATATTTTCCCAAAATATTTTCACATATTTGGTTTAAAAAAAAGATTAAGTCTAGTACATGTTGTTTTTTTTTTTGTTAGATTTTCAAAATTTTTCTTAGAAGGCCATGGAATTTCATTAGATTCCGGGAATAACAAAAAATAAGTCTCCTTCCCTTAATAATGAATCGCTGGGAGAGAAAACAAGTTATTTTGGTATCTTCCTTTGGGATGGGAAAACCCAAATACGGGACAACTTAAGTTTGAAGTATTTTTTTTTGTTTTGCTTTCAAAAACTAGTTAACCGAGTCTTATGATTTTTGAATTTTGTGGAAGAATCAACTTAAGTAAATTTTTAAGAAACTTAGAAAAACTGAAGGATATTAATAATGAACTTTATTTTAGGGTTGGTTATTTGGCATTTTAATCCTTTTTTGTATATAAAAATTACGAAAAACGGACAACCATGGTATTGAGATTTTAAAACTTGTTTTTTACCACGAAGAAAATGCAGTCCATCAACTCATTGTCGAGCACTACAAAAACCCCAAATGGGTCAAGTTTGCCTCGAAGATTAAATGTAGAAGATTCGGGCAATTGTTCAAATGTAAAGCTGGAGAATTTTAATAAAGCAAGAATAAATATTTAAGTTGAATTTGAGGACATCTTACAGTGTCAGACAGCAAGCAATGACCTTATTCCAGCTTTTTGATCGTCTTCAACGAGAATTGTCAACATCCTTCGAGCAACTACAGGAGCCTTTGGCACTATGCAACCTTCGTCAGCATTAGCAACGATAAATACATAATCGTCACAGGATATCAGAACCATATTTTTTGTTAGCCACAGTAGTTTTGTGCCTTATGAAATTAAGAAAACATGTTTCTCTAACCGGCTCGAACTTTTGGATTTTCGTTCACCAAGTTTTCGTCGAGATACATACATATATTCCCAACATAGTCTGCACATCTGTGACAAGATTCCCGTCTTTATATTTACAAAAGTGGGGGCCTTGATGCATTTCTGTTGTCTCGCCCTTGTACTTTGTCTCGGCCTTTAACTTTTTGGAAAACTTTGCCGAGTAACGCATTTCATTAAGGTCGCTTGTAGTCTACGAGAGTTATCGTGTCGATCAACCGGTAATTCGCCCAACTTTTGTGTGCATTTGACTAAATTTAGTCTAGTACCAAACTTCATAAAGATTGGTTCGGTTTTGCGGGAGTTATCTTGGCGAACAACTAGCCGGCCGCACAACTTATCTAGGTAGGGCGTGGCAAACTCACCCTTGTAACGGGTTTTTCAATAAGAGCGCTACAAAAATTTGTTTTAAATAAAACAAAACCGGTTTTAGATACCAATGAAATTCTTTATTCCGGTGAAAGTACGTTCGATGCCATTATGTATGGAATTCAATTTCTTTTGCATGGCCACCACGGGCACGCTTGCACAAGTCCAGACGCTGAACCCAATTTTCGACGGTTTTCAAGCATAAATCGCCCGATACTGCTGCAATTTCACGTGCGATATTCGTACGAAGTTCATCAATCGTCGCTGGCTTGTTGGCATAGACCATAGACTTGACGTAACCCCACAGGAAATAATCTAACGGCGTCAAATCGCACGACCGAGGCGGCCAATCGACTGGGCCATTTCGTGAGATAACACGTTCACCAAACTTGGTTTCCAATAAATTTATTGTGGCATTCGCTGTGTGGCTTGTGGCGCCGTCCTGTTGGAACCACATGTCCTCCAAGTCCATATTATCCAATTGGGGCCAAAAATATTCGGTTATCATTGAACGGTAGCGATTCGCATTCACAGTAATGTGCCGGTCTTCATCATCACGGAAGAAATACGGCCCAATGACGCCGCCGGCCCATAAACCGCACCAAACCGTAATTTTTTCGGGATGCAATGATGAGTCATGGATTACGTGTGGATTGCTGTCTGACCAATAACGCATATTTTGCTTATTGACGAAGCCATTCAGCCAGAAATGAACCTCATCGCTGAAGACGATTTTCCGATGGAAATCCGAATCAATTTCAAGTTGTTGCTCAGCCCAATTCACGAATATACCACGATTATGGTGGTCAAGCCGCTTCAGTTCTTGCGTCAATTTGATCTTGTAAGGATGTAGGCCAAGATCTTTTCGAAAAATTCGCCACAACGACGTCACAGAGATGCCCAACACTTGAGAACGACGTGTGAGAGACACATTTGGGCGTTCTTGAACTGAAGCCTCAGCGGCAGCAATATTCTCGACACTACGTGCACTTCTATGTCTCACTGGCACGGGAACATTTTGTACTGTGCCTGTGGAATCAAATTTTTCCACTAGACGCTCAATTGTTGATCTGGTAGGACGATTATGACGACCATAAATTTGACGTAGCGCTCTTAAAGTTGAGGCCACTGACTCCGAATTTCGATAGTAAATTTTAATAATTTCGACTCGTTGTTGGCTCGTATATCTTTCCATGATGAAATAGCAAACCTTACTGAACAGAAATGTCAAAAGAGCGGGAAAAATATGGCGTCGTTTGCTGTCCCTATCGATTTACTTTTGTAGCGTCTCTGTTGAAAAATCCGTTATTAATCGGTGACTGGCGTTTGATGACACGAAGCCTATAACCTAATGTCATTGATATCGGAAGTGTTTCACGCGACATTGACAACCCGGACGACCACCAAGATTTTGTATGGGAGGTACCAAAATGGGCATGGCACCCTCGCGGATTTTCTCCAGTTAAGTAGACATTTACAGACCATTAACTAATATTTGAGTTGTCATATCATATCTACCAGAAAAAGGTTTTATAAGAAACATGTTTCGTACTAAATATGTCGATTTGTATGGGAGGTACCAGAAGGGGCGTGCACAAAAACCCCATTTTCAATCCCAAGCTAAACTTGGCCAAATAATAGTCACTACCAAAATATCATTGTGATCGGCAAAGATTTACGGGAGTTATCTGGCCGAACAGCCAGCCGGCCAAACAACTTTTGTATGGGAGGTACCAAAATGGGCGTGACAAAACCACCTTTGTCTTAATTGGTGACTGGCGTTTATTGACGTGAAGCCTAATACTCAATTTCATTAAGATTAGAAGTGTTTCACGCGACTCATCGCATTGACAACACGGACGACCACCAAGCTTTTGCATGGGAGGTAATCAATATTGGAGTTGAAGTTAATCACATCTACCAGAAAAAGGTTTTAGAAGATACATGATTTCGTACTAACTATGTCGATTTGTATGGGAGGTACCAGAAGCGACGTGGTCAGAACGTCCATTTTCAATCCCAACCTAACCTTGGATAAATAATAGTCACTGACAAATTTTTGCTTTGATCGATTAAGATTTACGGCAGTTATCGTGTTGACTAGGGTAACCATTCAATTAAACATTATTCGGTTAATCGATTAATCGTGCTGTAAAATAAACCGAACATTTTAATAATTACATTTTTCGATTAACGATTAACTCGAACAAAAAGTCCGTCTTGAAACACTCCTACAATGTGGCAACTCATATGACAACGATTACCGAACAAATTTCATAACTTTACACACATTTCGAACAGATTTTATAGTTTGTTGAGCGAAGGCGTCGCACAGTGCTTTGGCTCATAGACATACATAAAAAAAATTGTCTCAAAATTGGTTCATTAAATTGGGTGTAATAGTCTGATGAAATTTCAAGACCCACCGGGCACTTTGTATGGGGGGTATCAAAATACCTGGTCCGATTCTGCTCAAACTATATACAATAAGGATAATAGCCGGAAAATTACGTTTAGGTAAATTTTTGTAAAAATTAATTAATTCAATAGGGTGTTATAGTGTGATATAGTTTCAGAGCGACCCTACCCTTTGTATGGGAGGTACCGGAAAGCGTGGCACTTTTGGGTCCAAACTTTGAGATTTTTTTTAAATTTTTTCTTGGTACTAAAAGTCACTAATTTTCATGTTGCTGCAACTACGATTTGTAAATTGTACCTACAAATATTTTATACTTTACCAGCTGACCCGGCAGACGTTGTCCTGCATAATATTTCAAGCGATTTGTATGGGAGGTACCACGCCCCTTTTCCCAATTGGACCGAATTGTAAATCTACCCCACCCAGGGCGTCACCCAAACGCATACAAAAAAATTTATTCAAACCGGTCCAGAAGTTTTGGAGGAGTTCAGTCACAAACACACGTGAAGTAGAATTATATATATAAAGTCCATTAAATATACACATGCAAAATATATACAAAGTCTATTAAATACACACATGCAAACAAACAGTCGCACTTACACAAAACCAGCCATACATACGCTAATAGGATCCAACGTATTAGCTGCCTTCACACATTTGCAATCACGCACTGTACAAGACGGACGTCAATGAAATGCATTATCTACACTGAAGCAAGCAAACAATCACACTTACATAAAACCTTGCAAACGTACACTAGTATACACCAACATAGTAGCTGGCTACACACATTTGAAATCACTCACTGTACAAGACGATCGGCAATGAATTCATTACAATATAAACGAAGAAAACGAGAGACAGACCAACCCAGAAAAGGTAAACACTCACCTACGAAGGCGTCAGAATAAATGTACACACATACCCAAACGTCTCTATACACACATCAATGAGCGGATATTCGGGACAAAATAGTGAAATGCAAAAATTTCAACTGTACACAAGAAGTTTCACTTCTGCCGCGGGACTTCAGACACAATAATTTTTTTTTTTTTGGTTTATGATTTTAATTTTAGTATCGACTCGAGGTCAGGGAAATAAAAAGGAGCATTATTGTATCAATATAATTTTTTGAATCTTTATGTAATGACCATATTTTTAAGTTCAAACTACAAGCTTTCAAGGTCAGCCACATTTTTGTAAGTGGGTGACAAATGGTTGGGTTTCGTTGGAGTAATAGATAATTCAGGAAAGCACACTCACTGGCATGACTAGTTTAGAACTCCGTGACAAGTCCATTATCAGATGCCTACTTACTGTGCCTGAAATCGTAACATCAGTCGTATATATATAAAATTTACACGCAATTTGCATATGCAAATTGATTTTGATTGGAAATCCATCAGTACGAACTCAACCTGAAAGCCAATTATTCCAACAACAAGAACAGAAGGCTTCTTTCCTCAATCGCAGAGTTGCAGTTGTTTTGAGGTTAGTTTATCTGTAACACACAGTTGCATTTCTGCGTGAGATGGATGTTCGAATAACCGGACTAGTGTCAGTTATATTTGAATGTTTGCGTAATGACCTTCTTTTCGTTAGTTTTGAATGTTAATGAACGAGAACTTCGTCCTTACAGTTGAAAACTTTTACCGCGACTTATCCAATCACTGTTAATACTTTTCACCAGACCCTCGTGCAACTCAATTTAATAAATGTATATGGCAAAGCAATCTGCTGCACCCACAATCCCAAGAAAAACTTTCCTTTGAAGGTTCCCTTTTTCATACAACAAAAAACTTCATTCATTCTGCTTCCTCCTCCTCCTGTCCCCCAATGTTTCATACGGCCGCTTACCCAAAAAGCCTCTGAAAACATTAACAAATTTAATGAAATTTTCTACGCCACCCCAGACCTTAGAAAGTTGTGTTGAAATTCTTTTCTTTTCTTTCATTTCTTTTTTTTACTTTTTGGGCCAATCTACATAAAAATCTAATTTAGTCACTCCAAAACCCAACACATACAAATGCAAAATCACATAATCACATATACACAGAACAACACACTCACTCACGTTTGAAATAAAAATCATAGTGCTTAGAAAAATGGAAAGCAACCATTTCCATTTCCATTTCCATCCCTTGCCTTCCTTATCTCCCCCTCCACACCCACCCACACATAATCCCCAAATACTAACAAAAGCATCACAAAGACGTTGAAAAATACAGCAAAACTTAACCAAAACTACTTTAAGGAAGTCCATAATGCCAAAACCGGGAACTCGAAGGATGAAAAAAGGTCCTTAGACACACGCACACACACCACTATATACATACATGTATTTCCTCTTCGTAAAAAGCTGTGTTTTATAACATTATGGCCACCACGCAGCAACTGAAAGAAACTCTGTCACAATGGATGAAGATGAAGGTCTGACTGATGGATGTTGTAGGAAGGGGATGAAATGGGTAAAATGTGGCCAGTAGTGGGGGAAGTGATTGGTAAAAAAAAGAGTCTTAGCCTCAAAAAAGGCCGACAAGGATACGATTTTTTGCTGCTGTGTTTTCAGAAAAACAATCAAAAACAGTTTCTGTAATTCAAGGCATCCACACTCAGTCTCACCAGGATTCCAAGAAACTTTTGTATTAAGTCTGAGGAATACGAGGGAAGACTACTAGAGTCTGGGATGACAATAGAATGAATCTCAAAAACAGAATAACAATTATTGTAATATGATCAACAGTCGCGTAGAAGTGACAGGGCCTACGATAATCCGTGCTGATTGGTTTCCCCTCACTGAACGATTCTGACGCGTTTAAGAGAAGATCAGAAAAGCTTCAGATCCATGCAGAGAAGGTAATGAACCCTCCTTCTCTATATTGTTAAAACTTCGAGGGTAGTCTAAGAGATATTTTGTCAGTTCTCAATTGCCATTATATACGTATGTAAATATAAATGGTTTCCAATTACATCCCATGAAGGAATCGGGGAGAGCTTCTCACAACCAGTGAGTTATGCGCTGTCTAGTTTTATACTCACTGATTAGGACAAACAGTTTAACACCAGCTCCGTACGGTATTTTGAGAAGCTTTTTCATGGCTAAATACTCGATAGTGTCGCCGTCACTATGCGAACTGACCGCTGACGAAAGAAATTTAAATTGGCCAGAGCTGGGATCGAACCCAGGATCTAATGCACAAGAGCGCACACTAACCATTGCACCACCGACGGCCAACAGTACTCGTATGTCAACGCTGAAACAACCCATATCTGTAATATATTTTCTAAAACAGATTCTGCAGGAATCATCTATATGTTTCGAACACACATAGTCATATATTTGCAAGTACTAACTCACTTCTGTATATTTGAATGCAAATTAGCATGTCTACTTGCATAGATGCATGTTTTTACATGTATCCCTTATGTGTGTTTCATCCCAAACTTACTTATGCTTACGTCGAAGAATTCGTGAAAACTAAAACGAAACAGGTCAGTCAACTTAAGAAACTTTTCAATTCATTTAGACATGCATGCAAGAACACTTATAAATCACTGACCGAAATAATGCAAAAACACGGTTACAAAGCACGGTTACAACAATAACACTCTCGACAGAGGATAGCGATAAAAAAAATTAAGTAACTGGTGCACCAAACACAGCTGTATTTGTATCCCAAACAAAGCTGTATTTGGATTATAAATGCATATATTAATACATATTAATCATTGTATCTCAAACTTCTAATATTGAACAGCAAACACAATGTGCTTCGACTCTATATCATCACATTATTGATCGAACAACTGATTCCTAATGAGCGTACCAAACCTAACTAGGTACCGCCGATTGAAAAATATAAAATGAAAAAAAAATTTAATTTTAAAAACCACAAAAAAATTAAACTTCTGCTCAAATCAATTTCAAAATCTCCATATCTCGAAAACTAAATGATCAGCGTATCAAAATTAACAAAGAACAGCCACGTGAAAGATTTAAAACGAAAAATAGAAAAAGGAAAAAATGTGGTTTGAATAAAAGTAATTGAATTTTTTGTTGTTTGAGTGCAAACATATCGTGTTTGTAGCTTGTCGCAATTACAGAATACTTGTGTTCAAACACATTGTGTTTGCTATCCAATATTACATGTCGGAGACATAGTGATTGCTAGTTTATAATGCAGGTTTTTGTTACCCAAATGTGGCTTTGTTTGTTGAAAGCTGTTGAAAAAAAAACGTGACAGGCAACAATGAATCAAAAAGGAGCGGTTCTTCAATTCATGAAAACAGTGCTTGCAAACGTGTACATGGTTCCTGCAATAAGTTACTGGGGCCATTTATTTATAAACGCTAAAACTGTAATTATGAGCCGAAAATCGATTCGTGGTTAGTTCGGTGACGGTCAGGGGTTTAATGGGTAGCATGTGTGACTCTTCTATATAAGGCTCAGTTCCCACACACACCAACTTAAATTTCTTTGAACGGCGTACAGTGGTTCAGAATCAATTTGCATAAGCCAAAGATCAGTCAACATTTTTAAGTTCTTTAAAAACATCATTATTAGCAAAGAGTCAACGTTTTTTGGATAAACCAAAATTTAAAATCCGATTCATTGGATTATTACAGCAATTATTCCAAAATTGACTACTTTTTTATTTCTCGATTTTAAAGAAAATAAAAAATATTTTTTTCTTTCTAGGTTTTTAAATATATTTTGATGTATTTGTTCATAGTACGTACCAAAAATTCGTATTACAGATATTCGTTATTTTTGCATACTGAAAATGTGAATTTTGTTTTGTATTTTCGACATTATTAAGGTTGCTCTCAAGTTTACCTCAATAAAAAGAGTGATTTTTTTGGCTTTGAAGCGGTAACTTATTGTTTTTTTATAGTTAATATAGTTTGGTTGTACTAAATACTTCAAATATATTATTTTTGAAAACAAAAATTTGACTGTATCAAGATATATTTTGTGGGTTAGTAGCCTTCAATGAGTATAATACACCGTTGAGAAGGCTGATGTTTTCTAGGAATTTTATGGCCACTGAGGTGAATTTTATTGGCATTTTTCAATTCGAAAAAAAATCAAATGTATTGTACGCATTATGAACAAATAAGTCAAAATATGTTTAAAAAACATAGAATGGAAAAAACCAGATATTTTTTTATTCTAAAATATACCAGATTTTTAATTTTAGTATCTCCAAATAATCCTTGACTTTGTGCCTAAATCTGTTTTTTACAGTACTTACAGATGTTTACTCGATGAAAATATATTGAGTTTTGTCTGATAGAAATCGATTTTGAACCACTGTGCGTCAAAAAATTGCCTATGAAAAATCGCCTCCAAAAATATTCGGAATCGAAGTAGAATTGTAGCTCCAAATCAATGAATCTAAAAATTGAAAGCCGGAGCTCACTGATTCTGAGAAGCTCATCCTTATCTCTCTACGGGATGTAATGAACAAATGCGTACTTAAATGCGTACATGGTTCATTCCGATTATGACAGCTAACTCAACGATACATCGGAACAAACAAAAATAGCTGAAAATGCATAAAAACTCAGGACAATCGGAAAATTGAGCTCTGGATAGGACGAAAAGTCATCACTGCAATGTAAATCAACATTTATGACACTTAGTCTGGAGATAAATACTGCAGGTTGACGACTCAGGTTTGGTTAAATTCTGACCTTAAACGTTTCACAATAGCCGCTCTGATCAATGGTCAGTACTATATAGTTTAGTAATATCAGCTACACTGAAAAAAATAGCTTCATCACTTTGACGAATAGTTTTATCTAAAGTTAGAAAACGTATAACTGCACCAATACAACGTACAAGTTCATTGCAACATCTACAAAATCTCGGATCTTCGGATGTACACAACATTTCATTGCAGCAGTGAATACTTACGTGGTCACGATGAATTTGTGCGTTAGGTAGCTTTTAGCGAAAATGTTCGTCAAAGTGAAAATTTTTTCTTCAGTATAATGATTACTCCGGGACTAATATATTTCTCTTCGTTAGCCTTGTGTGGAGACAAGATAAAAAGGCACCTTAGCTTAAATGTGTTCTAACTATAATAGGCCATGTGGCCATCGGTGGTGCAATGGTTAGTGTGAGCGCCTCTTGTACATTATACCCTGGGTTTGATCCCTGCTCTAGTCACCTTAAATTTCTTTCGACGGCGGTCACCTCGCATAGTGACGACGACACTAGCCAGTATTTAGCTATGAAAAAACTTCTCAAAATACCATTCGGAACCGGTGTAGGACTGTAGGTCCCAATCAGTGAGAATAAAACTAGAAAGCGCTCAGCTCACTGGTTGTGAGAAGCTCTCCCCCAATCCCTTCATGGGATGTAATGGGAAACCATTTATTTTATTTACTCGTATAACCATAAAAGGGCACTTTCCACATGTCGAAGGAACATTGATATGCCGTGAAGAATAGCGGCACCCAATGGGCAACTCTGTCAATAGTAGAGCCCACCTCTTCTAATAACCGCTCTTAGCCTGGACGGCTCATACTATATGGATAACAAAATCTTCGAACATTTTCGCATGCAACCAGTTTGTAACAACCGAGGTCTTACATCAGTCATTGGTATTTTGTGCGATCTCTTTAAGGTTTATATCGAAATAATTGTGGGAAGATTCCATTGGATACGAATAAACTTATCTGCAGTAAATTTTGCGAATTAAGTGATTGGTCAAAGACAATTTGGAATTACTACAAATAAATAAATAGTTTCCCATTACATCCCATGAAGGGATAGGGAAGAGCTTCTCACAATCAGTGAGCTGTGCGCTTTATAGTTTTACATTCACTGATTGAGACCTACAGTTTTACACCGGTTCCGAACAGTATTTTGAGAAGCTTTTTTGGAATTACTGGTCTAGCTAAATGCAATTCTCTGGTCATAATTCAGGTGTGCAGTTCTCTGGTCTGGAAAGGTCTGGAAAAAACTGTACAAAATCTAGAGAATGTTCATATTTCAAATACAAAACCCTTAACAACGACGTATCTAATTAGAGCATCGAATACACAAACAGGAACGGAACTTTTGAATGTTTCCACAGGTCTCTCGATGGCGGCTTTAATATTTTCTGCGATCTCTTCAAACATGTTAGAGCACGTGACCCTTGAAAAGGCTGATGATGCTATTTAGCAAAGCAACTGTTGAAACTTTGAAATTCTTTGAAATTCTGAAATAAATATTTGAAAATTTGGACTGCCTAGATTTGTTTTTAAAAGGTTTTCCTATTTCGCCTTCCACAGGTCCTGATAAACTGAATGTTAAAAATGGTGGTATGTGTGAGCGTACATCTATTTTCCTGTATGTATGTATATGTGTTTGCTTCGAAGAGTTTATTTGCCCTTCTTCCTGTGTGTGTGTGTTAGTATTATTATGAGAATTGTAACGATTGTTGCTGCTGTTTTGTCGTTTTCTATATCCTTATGGTGACAGGATAACAAAAGACGCTGACGTTATAAAAATTCCAAACAACGCAATACGAAATTGCACAGACATGGGGCGATTGGGTGGATGTTTGGAGGCTGAAAAATAATGATACTAGCTATGGTGGACGTGGGGGAGCTAATGTTGTTTCGCTGTCTTTCTTTAAGGTTGCTGTTAAGCTTTTTTCTCTCCTTATCTATATTCTTTGTCGTCCTTTTCGTCACAGGCCATTCAAGTTATAATTTTATGTGCATTTTTTTCGGGAATTTCGTATGCCACTCTTTGCGGCACCGTCTTTCAGCCTGACTAAGGGTAGTTGTTAGTATGAGCCAAAATAATGGAATACAAAAAACAGAACATAAATTTTTATGTCCTTTTTTCGTTCAATGTTTATGGATGTCGTACGACTGTGTGAGTGTATATAACACACTCCCCCTTCACCTTTTGCGGTGGTTGGTGGTGGTGCTTGTAGGAGTTGTGCTGTCGTCCTCTGAGTTTTAGATTTTTTTTTGTTCGAAATCTCTTTCAGGGAAAATGAAAATGCTTTTTATGAGGCTTTTTACCAAATTACATTTTTTTCCTTAGATGGGGAGTATTTGTAATTCGCCATTTGCCGCCATTGTTTGTTTGTGTATGTGGGTGTGTAGTTTCTTTTTATTTCGTGGTCCTTTGTTACATTTTCTTTATCTGTTGTGTTGTATCTGTGTTGGAAGTTCATTGGTAGACAATAAGAAAAAGGCAATTGACAACGTCTCTGTTACAATCAGAGAACAAAACACCATGTCAGAGCGCCCTTAAATATGCAACCAAATATTTTTTATAACCTTTGATAGCGCCACATCAAGATCCATAAATATTTTGCCGTCTTGTGTTTCTGATTTCATTTGATGCGTGTAGAAAATGGCATTATCAAGGGTTACCACAATATCTCAACATGGAGTCAAGTTGTATATTATGGTATTTATTATCATTTTCCGAAGATTAGAATAACCTTGATATTGCCTTACCTTCCATGAAGAAATGGGAAGGCTTGTAAAAATATCGATTTGGTTACATGATCGCTTAACCTCCTTCACTAAAATTGATAATGCAGTCATGGGTAAAATTTATCAGAATGGTCTTGGCAAGGTCACCTAGAACACCTTCGTAATGTACGCTAAAGGTAGATGAGAGAATACGGCCCTAACTGCTTGTATGCTACAACACGACAATATGTGGATAGTTGTATAGACGAGTACCTGATCTGACTTGTATTCGTGCCTTTCGCAGTCAAAGAAAATGTTAAGATTACTCCACATGAAAGAATTTGAAAACAAAATTGAGTAATCTCAACTTTGCACCAAGTATACGCAAAGTAAAAACTCGTTCCCCCTAAACGAAATCTCAGAGAACTGAGGATCGTTTAGGGACTGTAGTTGGGAGAAACGAACTTCTGTTAATCCATACATGTCATTTCGTTTGGGAGAACCGAAAATTTTTTGCAGAAAACGAGTTATGAAAACTATAAGCTGACAAAAACGTTTGCGAGAAACGGGAAACGGTTCCGCCAACTGTTGTTTCGGTTACAGCAACCGAGTTCCAGTTGCTGCAAAATAAAAAACGTTTGTGAGAACAGAAAATCTTTTGCAGTAAACGAGTTAAGAGAAATGAGAGCTGAAAAAATCTTTACGAAAAACGGTTCCGCCAACTGTTTCTTCGGTCACAGCAACCAAGTTTTAGTTTCTCCAAACTATAAAAACTTTTGCGAGAACTGAAAAACGTTTGCAGTAAACGAGTTACGAAAAATTAGAGCTGAAAAAACGTTTGCGATAAACAAAAAACGGAACCACCAACTTCTGTTTCGGTTACAGCAACCGAGTTGTAATTAAAGCTTTTATTTATGGCTCCCATTAGCTCTTTTTTGTTAAAATTTCCAACTGTTATGATTTAGTGTTACCCATAAAGTTTATTTTAAAAAAGTTGTAATTTTTTGTCTATTTTTCCCTTGTCTACTTAGTAAGTGTCTAATATACAGTCGACAGAATGAGAGAAATTGCTCTCATTAGAAAAATGGCTAATTTCAGTTACCGCAAACGTTTTTTAAATTTACGGCAAATGTAATTTTATACGCGTTTGAAGTCGTTTGCAACAACATAATAGACATTTGGGATATATAAGTTTATTTGGGCCGTCGGTGGTGCAATGGTTAGTGTGTGCGGCTCTTGTACATGAGAACGTGGGTTCGATCCCTGCTTAGACCACCTTACATTTCTTTCGACGACGGTCACCTCGCTTAGTGATGGCGACACTATCGAGTACTTAGCCATGAAAAAGCTTCTCAAAATACCGTTCGGAACCGGTGTAAAACTGTAGGTCCCAAGCAGTGAGTGTAAAACTAGAAAGCGCACATCTCACTGATTGTGAGAAGCTTTCCTCAATCCCTTCATGGGATGTTATGAGCCACCATTTTTTTTGAAGTTTATTTGGGAGAACTACATGAATGATTAATAAATTAATAATGTATTAATAAATTAATACAAATCAATCAAAGTATTGTTGCGGCAACCGAGAAATAAACGTTTTTTTTCTTTGCGTGTACAAACAAATTCTAAGTGGTTTTGTGAAGACCATTCATCTCTCTGAACCAGCTAATATCGCTCAGATTGACGGTCTTTCCGATGATCTCACCCCAGCTGTTAACAAATAACTTAATTCCGCATGCCCCTCCGTATCCTACCGAGGTAAGAAGAACCCTCCGTGGTGGAACAACGAACCTGGAAATCTTGAGAAAGTCTCGCAGAAAGATTTATAATATGGCAAAGTCCTCAAGGTCTTGAATAGGTACAAAATTAGACTTAAGGAAGAACTAAGATCTTCAAATAGGAGACCTTGGAGACATTTCTGGAAAGGCATTGGAAACACATCTAAGATTTCAAGACTGCGTAAACTCCTCTCGACAACTCCCAGCTCTCTGAGATGTCTGAAAGAGCCAAGAGGGAGGTCCCCGCTTAACACACACTTTCCTCGAATTTGGTCCGAAGACATAAGGTCGGACTCATTGAATATCCATGCGACAGTTCGTGAGAGAAGAAGCATTGCACTGGGAAATAAGAAGGTTTCAGCCCTGCAAATTACCTGGCCCTGTCGGCATATCACCAGTGTAGTTACAAAGTGGGCTCAACATTTTGGCTTCCTGGCAACTGAAACTTTATACAAGCTGCACACAACTATGTGACCATCGGTAGTGCAATGGTTATTGTGCGCGACTCTTGTACATGAGATCGTGGGTTCGATCCTTACATTCCTTTCAACTGCGGTCACCTCGCTTAGTGACGGCAACACTATCGAGTACTTAGCCATAAGAAAGCTTCTGAAAATACCATTCGGAACCGATGTAAAACTGTAGGTTCCAATCAGTGAGTGTAAAACTCTAAACCGCACAGCTCACTGACTGTGAGAAGCTCTCCCCTATCCCACCATGGGATGTAATGATAGACTATTTATTTTTACTTTATAAACCTATCCTATTTTCCCCGTTAAATGGAGAGAATCCAAGGTGGTTTTCATTCCGAAGGCGGGGAATCATCACATATTGGTCCAAAGAGCCAATCATAACCAGCCCATAGCCTCGCGAGGCAGACAATAGTTATATTTTTCACACAC
This sequence comes from Phaonia tiefii, assembly GCA_963931995.1. Taxonomy (NCBI): domain Eukaryota; kingdom Metazoa; phylum Arthropoda; class Insecta; order Diptera; family Muscidae; genus Phaonia; species Phaonia tiefii. The sequence continues at coordinate 353,817,502 of OZ008367.1, read as the reverse complement.
ACACGATCGGCAAATCACATGTACACAACAACTACGCTTGATCCGATGCGTCAGGCTATGCCTGTGGGTTTGCGACCGCACACAAGCACATAATATGTTTGGGTGCGTGCGTTCGGTTTTGCCTACCACTGCTTTATTCCAATCAGTCTTTCATCTTTACTTCTGATGGCAGGTGTGATGGTGGATCAGCTGTCCACACGCTAGCACGCTTACAACAAGGCAAACCAACGGAAACCGCTCCGCACTCTCTACTGAGCTTGATAGAGAAATCTATTTACATAAAGGAGTACACTCTTGTCGCATTTGTCGATATAGAGAATGCGTTTAATAACGTCTTACCAGGATCGCTAAAATATACTTTTCGGGATTTTGTGTTGCCTAGGGGATCATAAATTTGATCTACGAATTTCTTACGAGAAGGCGCATAACCTCGTCTCTGGTATGCACAACCTTAACTTCAATTGTGAATAGAGGAGCACCCCAAGGGAAAGTCTTATCTCCACCTCTGGAATTTAGGACTGAACAGTGTGTTGGATTATGTTGCACAGTCGCAGCATATGCTGACGACCTGACAATTGCAGTGCAGGGAAAATGTCCCTACACATGCAGAGATGTGCTCCAGAACATAATCTAAAGACGGTCTAAGTGGGCTACGGAGAATGGACTGGGTCTATATCCAGAGAAAACCGCGCTTGCACCCTTTACCAGGAAGCTCAAGGTTCCGCATGCTGAAATTGCAATATTTTTTGTTGTAACATGTTTCCAGCATATCGCAAATTTACTACACTTGTGCCCAAACACATTGCGTTTGTTCTTCAATATAACATGTTTGAGACACAATATATGTTTTTGATACCCAAATGTGGCTTTGTTTGTTGAGCACCGCTAAAATTTAAAACAAAACAAACAACAAAGAAACAAAAAGGCAGCAGATCTTCAATTCATGCTTACAAACATGTACATGTTTCCTGCAATATGTTGCTGAGGCTGTTATTTTCCAGCGTGCATATATTCATCCCAAGATGATTTCAATTTTTCTTGTCGTTGTGGTCCGACCTTGTCAAATGTTATTTAAACCAATTCCAAGATGTATCTAGTACATGTGGTAGCGTTAGAATAGCAGATTAAATTTTTTCTTGTTCTTGTGGTTGTTGCCGAAAATTACAACAATTCCTCCTGATATAACCTGAAATAAATACATATTGACACTTACGATCAGCTGAATATGACACGGTCGGCTCCTGAAATAAAAACAAAATATCTTCAATTCCTACTGCTTCTACCTTACTTATGTTGCCATTATTCATCCCTTGTCTTTGTGCGGTAGAGAGAATTTGCTGAAAGGATAGTACGAAATATCTAGGTGTGATTCTCGACAGGAAGCTTACTTACTTATACTACGAATAGAATCAGTCGGGCCATAGTGGCCCTATATTCGTGTAAAAGAATCATCACAGGTTGATGCGGCCTATCCCCGAAAATAGTTTGCTGGACATACAGCTGTCCGACCGATATTGTTCAACGGCTTTGTTATTTGGTGGAGGATACTGGAAAAATCCACTTACCTAAGTCTGTTGGCAAAAATTCCGGGAATAGTAATGGTGTGTATCACGGGTGCCCTTAGTGGTTATGCTTTGGTGGTTATCGTTCACCTGTTACCGCTGGATATGCTCTGAACGCAAATGGCTACAACCTCAGCAATTCGCCTAAGGCATTCCTCGAAATGGATCACCAGCCCCATATGGTCATGGGTCGATTTTAAGGGATCTACGGCAATCCACAATAAAAGCCGACTATATGACACGCACTTCAAATTTTGGGGGAACTTCTACACTCACATCCCGGACAGGCAGAAGTGGATGGGACGCATACCAGGTTATAGAAAGTATTAAGGCTTCTAAACTGATGGCTCCAAACCAGGTAGAACGGTAGAATTCGGAGTCTATTCTGAGAAGCTGGGACTAGCACCAGCTCATTGTAGTGTCTATCAGGTAGAACTTATGGCAATCGCTAGTGTAATGATAGAATGCGCTGCTCTTGTGCATGAGGACGTGGGTTCGATCCCTGATCTGACCAACTTAAATTTCTTTCGACGGCGGTCACCTTGCTTAGTGACGGCGATATTAAAAAGCTTCTCAAAATACCGTCTGGAACCGGATTAAAACTGTAGGTCCCAATCAGTGAGTGTAAAACTACTTAAAGAACACGTGCAGCTCACTGGTTGCGAAAAGCTCTTCCTAATCCCTTCATGGGATGTAACTGGAAGCCATTTATTTTATTGTTTTGTCGGAGAGGTTGCCCTTTGGTTGGGACGAAACGCCATCACCGCCTGGGATATAACATCCCTGCAATCTGTCTTCCATGCATCTCTAAATAAGGTGGCCAAGCAGTTCAATAGTCACCTTATATGTTTGCAGGGGCTCAGGAACATCTCAGAGCAATTGAGCTGGCAAGATTAGGGAATTGCTTACCAGTTGCACGGGATATGGATATGTGCCCCTTCGTGCATGCAATCTCATGTTTAAAACCGAAGCTCTCAGACATGCGAATGATTGATGGTCTCGTAATACTAATTGCAGGATTGCCAGACAGTATGTACACGTTGTGACCTAAATCGTAAGCTAAACCCGGTATTCATTCCAACACAATATGCTAGCAGCTGTGAACACTAAGCTAAGCCTTGTATCCCTTCCAAGACAATATATATCTATGCTAATAGCAGTTATCACTGGACAATGTTGAATAGGCAGACACCCGTCTAGACTCGGAGTCTCCGTTCATGATTACAGCAGAAACTGTGGGGATAAAGAGGAGGACGAGAGTGTAGATAATCTCAAATGCAACTACCCGACCTTTCGTATAATTGGGAGGAAATATCTAGGATATTACTTCTTGGTGGATCCAACAGAAACTCAAGAACTTCAGCTGAATGATCCTATTACCTTTTTACTAGTTGTTTCACCAGCCACATCTTCAGCCACATCCTGCAACACTAGGATGGGATGGGACCACGTCAATTGACAAGTTCAACAATTGGGGATGGAATATGACGTACCGTGGTATCACAATGGTATTCATTGGACGAAATGTGTCAACAAAGGCAGCCTTTTCCACCTAACTTAACGTTACCTATCAAATATAAATGTACCCATCCCGGTTAAATCCCCAATAATACTAAGTTGGCAACCATAGGAATGACCAAAATGAGAAAATGTTTGCAAACGTTTTGTTATTTTTTGTGGTTTTTATGAATGATTTTTATTAGCTTTCGCCCGATATAATTTTTCCTGCGTACTCAAGCAAATATTTGGCTGCTTGTGTGTGAGTAACATCTTATATCCATATGCGGAGCAAAGGTCAATTTCGTAATATAAAATGGGCAATTTATATTAATGCATAGCACTACAATTAACATGACTGTCAGTTTCATCGATATATTTTGCAAGCTAAAATGGTTGCCCACAAGAAGGAGGGGCCCGAAAGAACGGCTACGAAAATAAATAAAGAGTGGGTTTCATTCAGCTGAACATTTTCTCATTTTATATCGCATTTAGATCTCAGTTTATTGCAGGCAGGTTTATGATAACCTGATTATTTAATCTTTATGTCGCATTGAGACCGCAGTTTATCGCGACCACGTGCTGAAAAATAATGGCCCCAGCAAAATATTGCAGAGACCATATACATGTTTCCAAACATTGTTTTCATAAATTGATGATTTGCTGCATTTGTGCTTCTCTATTGTCTGTCGCGTTTTTGTTATCAGCAGGTTTTAACAAACAAAGTCACTATTAGGTCACAAAAACATGTATTATAACCTGTTAATCATTGTGTCTCAAACATGCAATATTGAATATCAAACACAATGTGTTTGGATTCAAGTATTCTATATTTGCGACAAGCTACAAACACGTTATATTTGCATCCAAACAACAAAAATGGATAAATTTTTCAGCGTGTACAGCAAAATCCCTATGGAGTAGAAGGAGGGAGTGGTTATCACTATCAGAGAAGAAAGTATTCTAACGATGAGCAGGTACTGGAGAGGGATTGCATTGTTCAATGCAATAGGCAAAGTTATGGCAACCCTTATACCTTAGCGGATCTCGCCGGTGGTGGATCAACTTATGCGGAAGGAGCAGACGGATATCAGGCCTGGTCGTTCATGTGCCGTCCACGTTAACACACTCAGTATAAGCATAGAACATGACCTAATCTCGCCTCTGTATCTGCTTTTCGTAGAGTTTGAACAAGTGTTTGATTGCGTACGCAGTAACTTAATGTGGTCCGCCTTGACTAGAAACGGATACCTGAAAAGATAGTATCCATGATGCGTATACTGTACAGAGATGCAGCGTATAAAGTTCGTTTTAATGGAAAGGAAGTCCAACCGTTTACTACATCTGGGGGAGTTTGACAAGGATGTGTCTTGTTCTCTACTTCTACTGGTTTGTTCTTCTACTTATGGACGAAGTAATGGAGGCAAATAATGCAGAAGCACCGTTCGGCATTCAGTAGTGCATGTATGAACATCTACATTATATCGACTACGCATGTGACATATGTGTCATGGTCCACAAATTGCATGCCATCGAAGCCAAGTAAATCAGACTCTCCAAAAATGAGAATAATGTAGGATTAGGTATAAATATAAAGAAGACAAAGCTAAGGCGTATGCAAACAAAATGGAATACTCCGCTAACAGTGAATGGTTCGTTAATTGAAGACGTGTATTCTATTAAGTATGTATTGATACATGATTACCAAGGATGTTGGCTTTGGGAAGAATATAAGCGATCGCATAAATATGGCCCGTGGTGCAGTCCTAAACCTGAACAAAATCTGGCGCAATAAGAGGATATTGGAAAAAGCGGGATTGCTAATATTCAGTTGCAATCGGAAGTCTGTACGGGTGTACAACCATAAGCTGTCAATGAATAAGGTCCAAACGTTTGTCAATCGTTGTCTGATAGAAATACTCCGTTTCTACTGGCCCAACACAATTTCTGATGAAGTATTCTGACAACGTACGTTGCGTAGAAGAAAATGGACTAGGATCGCCCATATACTTAGGTGCCAAAAATTAGATATTGCTGGAGCGGCACTTGAATGGAACCCGCCTGTATATCGAAGGGCAGGAATACTACCAAATATATGGAAACAGTGACAGGAAAAGGATATAAGCAAACTTGACTATCATGGAACCAAATTAAATCCGTTGCCAAAGACAGAAGTCGATGAAGATGTTTCGTTGACGCTATATTTTATTCGTGAACCGTTTATTTAATTTTTCTACTGTAATATTGTTTTATATTGTAATATTTTGTTTAAATAAATTGGCGGATAAATCCCCAAAAATCACAACAAATCCTAATTAAAGTGGGAATTTTATAGTATTTTTCAAAATTTCACTTCGCTATAGAATAGGGCCGTATTTGCCACGCCCAGTCGGATTAACTAAAGCATAAACATTGTATTAATTAAATTGTGACACAATGGATGAACTGCTTTGAGGGTATGTTTAAGTCGGATCACTCGACTGCAATTTCTGCACTGGTTTCTCTGGATAGTCAACCAATAAATATAAAGCGGTTAGGCCCCTGTTGCTCTCTTAATTTTGAACAATGCATTGTACTGCAATTAGGAGATAGGCAAGGGAGAAGGAAGAAAGAGCAAATAGTGTCTGTTGATGTTTGACATAAACTTATTAACATTTTACGTAATAGGGACTACACTGGCCGGAAGCTCATTCCACACGCGGAATAATGTATGAAAATGAATTATATTTGCAGTGCGTAGCTCGATCTATTGGCCAAGAGATTACAAATGGATGTGAATCCCTGGGCAACCTTGTTGTACAGTTAAATATTCTAACTTCCAGTTTATGTATCTGAAAGTAAATGGAAATATCAATAGAACAACGACACACAGCTCGCATTTCATCGATGTTCCAAGGAGACAACAGAGTTGATTACCCTGCTGTCACCTATTAGCATCATTTTCCTAATGCTAATAGGTGACAGAAGCTACAAGGTATATGTTATGAGAGTAATATTTCATATTTCATCTTCATGAAGAGGCAAGTTTTACATATTTTTGATGTATTAACATTTATAGACACGGGTAGGGCAATCTGTCAAAGTGAACACATGCAAACAACACACAGCGTTAGCATCACATACGTGGTTGTTGTACAACAATAATCTCTGCCTGAAAATAAGTATGATGGTATTGATGTGGAGGCAGCGAACAAACAAGCAGATCTTCGTCGCCAAAGAGTATTGAATAGTATAGAGAACTCATGGAACGAATTGTATAACTCAAAAGCACTGGCGACATCTGGCGAATGATTCAAAACGTATTACCCTCTTTTTGTCATAACTTGGTGTATTCACAATTTTGATGTTAAACATTGATGCCTTTGGAAACAGTTATGCTTTTTGTATTGTTTTATGCAATGACATTGTCGAAATGGTGCATTTATATTGAAATATTCTATAAAGAGAATAGGGCCCGTTTATGCTGTGTTACTCAGACTCTCTACTTGAGAGAGGAATAAGAGTGCAATAAGTTCTCTATACTATTCAATACTTTTTGTCGTCGCTGTGTTTATGACAAAACAAAAACAACTATTTCAGTGAGTTAAATATTGATTTTTATTCAGTTGTTCAGTTTATGACAAAACAAAAACAATTATTTCACTGAGCTAAATATTGCTTTATTGATGTGTTAACATCTATAGGCAAGAGTAGGGTATAATATAACAAAGTCAACACATGCAAACAACACACAGCGTTATCTACGTCGAAGCTTTGCAGCGTTCGCATTGAAAAACAAATGTGGTTATTGTGCAACAATAGTTTCTGCCTGAAAATAAGTCTGATGGTATTGATGTAGCGGCAGCAAATAGTTGCCTGAAAAGACGAAGTCTTACTACTCGTAAGCTTACGAACATAACACAATGAATGTACGTGTGTCTGTTGCTTTGCATTCTCTTTGTTTTTTTGTGGGAATAAAACAAAAAGTATTAAACAAGAAAATAATGACACCTGTGCTTGCACTTGTCTTTAAATAATTTTAAGTATTAATATTATTTAAATGAAACGACATCATATGATTGAACGCTGTTTTTTCTTTTCCAATGTAACGTTAGCTAATGTGTTCATAGAAATCGAACAGGTACCGTGTAACAAAAAGGTGTTAACACATCGCCCGTGATTTCGAAAACTCATTTGTATCTCTTTTTAAATTTTCCTATGTAATATCCTCTTAGGAGAATTTAGTTTTCCCAACGTTTCTGCCCTTTTCCTTTAACCCCTCCAAAAACGCTGTCTCGCCAATACCCTCTCGAATTTTTCTCTCCCAAACCACGTTTCCATGTAGGGCTTCAGAAACAAGCCGCAGAGATCCAAGTCGGGTGTGGACGGTGTGTGCGGCAGCAAGTCCTAGTACAGTTCAACACAGCCGTATCTGCTTGTTGACTACCGTAAGCAATCGCGGCAGCCATCGAGTCGACACCTTGCTCATGCTTAACTTATCAAGTAAAATATAAATTGCCGTTCTACATGACACGATTGCGGGCTGTTCTACTTCGGACAATTTTGTTCGGCGATCATCGATAATCATGTCGTGGACCTTTTGAATGATTTCCTCGGTAACCATGTCTGCCGGGCAACAACCACCCCTAAATTAGTTGAACCAAAATCTTACGGTTGTCATAGACGCTGAAGGCTCCCTATAGACAGCATCCAACTTCGTTTTTATTTTTTCGCATGTTTTTCCATCCAAAAATAGAATGAGAATTTCGGATCGATATTGGTATTTTTCCACGAGAAGCGCGAAACACGTGTAAGACAACTGGCTGCCAAATAAAAGCTAACCTCTGAATCAGTCTGAAATTTGGTATGGTGTCGTGTGACAGATGGCTGTACACGACAGTTATGCCAACTTCCCTCAGCAACGGTACCTGTCTTGCACCTGGCACCTGAATGCTTGGATGGATGCTTATTGATCGACCCTCGTAGATATTGAGAAGGTCAGATGGAATGAAGAATTACCTACACCGCTTTATAAAGGTTAGATGGAGTGAAGAATGTCCTACACCTCTTTAAAAAGTCTAGACACTTAAATGCTTCTTTCGACACATTAACAGGCTGTTTATTCCATTTTTAGAGAATCAGACCAAGAGGAATTGCGATATTTTTCAAATATCGGGACCATTCGACTTTCCAAAGTTGTTCCCCAGTTAACAAAGACAAGGCCTCGCGATTTCTGTCCCGGGAGATGGTATTTTATAAATACGCACTTGTGTGCGTTTGTGTGCCTAATGCATATATGTTTGTTACATATATTTCATAGTTTGTTATTGTTTATGAAATACAATATACGATATACAATATTTTTATATGCGGCCACATTATTACAATCACACAGATAGAACAACAAACACACACACACACAGATATCGTTAGCATTGTACAATTGCGTGTATGTGTGTGACTGTGTGGGAGCGTGTGTGTAGTTTTTTTTTGACAATTTCTACGTTTTTGTTATATTTACCATAACAAATGCGATGGTCCTTTGTTTTTCGCAGGAGGACGAAAACCATCTATAATTTTTTTTAGTTATAGGAGAGAAATTTTTATGATTTTCGTATAGAAATATAAGTGAGACTGTGTGTGTAAATGTACAAGACTGTGTGTGTGTGTGCCTGTGTATGCGTATTGGACTTGCAAATAAAATATGCTTTTTACAACTCTTATCTGCCATTTTTAATAGCCTCTGTTTACTTCCCTGCCCCCCAAAATCTATTTTGTTTGCCTTATGATATTTTTCCACTTATGCGAATGTATCTGTTTGTAAGTGTATGTGTATATAAGCTCAAGCGTATGTATGTGTTTGCGTATTGTTGTATGTGTGTTCGCCTGTGAATAAGTGTGTTTGTATTTATTTTTAATAACCGCAATTTTTCCCTCGGCCTCGTATACATTTTTATGATAAATATTATTTTAGTAGTAGTATATGAATGTCTATGCGTGTGTGTATAAATGTATACACACTTATATAAATGTGTGAAAGTTTTTGTGTGTGTGTGGGGGGGGGGGGGGGGGGTAAGTGTTTGTACGCGTGGGCCCTGTTTTTGATGTATTTTGGATATTTTTTCGGTCATATTGTTTTTGTCATATTTCCCTCCATTAATATCATTCATTCACTTGTTTAGTTTCTCGTTTCTTTTTTGTTTTTTCATCCTATCCCCCCCCCCCCCCAAAAATTTCATTTCGTGCGTCCTTCTTCATATTGTGGTTTCTTTTGTAGGTTATGATTACTTATCATTTTGTTTGTACATATGTCTATAATAAATTGTATTAAACTGCACAATTTTGGATGGGGAAAAAAATTAATATTCCAAAAAATAAAACAGGCAAGGGTATATGAATCTATCATGCGTGGAAGTTGTCGTCCTTTAAGTGGCTTCTTTTAAAACTAAAATCTGGAAATTTGTCGTCCTTCAAATGGCTCCCTTGAAAATTAAATCTGGGAAATGGAGTTCTGTTTCAAAACAAAACAAAATCTAAAGTTGAGGAATTGAGTTCAATCATTAACGTCAAAAAATATATTTTAAAAAATGTAGACTATATTTTCCTGAGTATTTGCATTTTTCAAGGTGTAGATAACCAGTCGAAAAATGTATCAAAGTTCTAGTAAATTGTATCGGTTAGAGGCAAGTCTACTGAGTTATCGGTACCCATGAAATGTCTGTAGAGCGTGAAATTTTTGAAAAACATTCATTTCTAACATTTCCCAGATTTTCCTGCAACTTTTTTTTTTGAACAAAAAAGATTTTTTTCCACCTTTTTCAGCATAACTTCAAGGGTCTATAAATTTTTCCCTCAAAATATTTTCCAACTAGTAGCCATGGTAATGCTGAACAACCTTTGGGAACATATTAATACAATATGAACGTGTCTAGTCACTTTAAATAGATCGTAAAAACCACTCTGTATCTTAAAAATTTTCATTTGTATGTATGTATATTTACTCATTACTCAACAACGATGCTTTCGATTTTGTCCGAATAAATTTAGGGAAATGTAGAATTACCATACCTTGAATCTATTCCTACACTATTTCTCAACATAATCCAGATTTGTTGTTGTCCCAGATATTTTCCTGCACCTTTTTTTGAAAAAAAAGATTTTTTTTCACCTTTTTCAGCATAACTTCAATGGTCTCAAAATTTTTCATTCACGATATTCTCTAAATTATAGCCATGGTAAAGCTGAACAACCTTTGTGAACATATTAATACAATATGAACATGTCTAGTCACTTTAAATAGCTCGTAAAGACCACTCTGCATCTTAAAAATTGTCATTTGTATGTATATTTACTCATTACTCGAGATCGATGATTTCGATTTTGTCCGAATAAATTTAAAAAAATGTAGAACTACGATACCTTGAATCTATTTCTACACTATTTCTCAATGTAGCTAACAGTTTCTCAGTTATAAAAAAAAGAATGGTGAAAAAAATATTTCTTTGCTTAAAAAATTAAAATTTGTTATTATTAAAAAAAACAAGAAACATACTAACCAGCACAAATTGTAAAGTTTTATTAGTTTATCCTAAAGCTACATAACATACATATGCACAAAATGATAAAAATCGATGGACGCGTTTCGCTCTAATTCACAATTTAGAGAAGGCATCTGATTTTGTCAAGAATTGTATTACTCATCACATGCAACGCAAACAAAAAATCACATTTCTTGACAGATGAGGTAACTTCACTAAATTGTGCAAGAAAAACTGAAAAAATTGGTAAAAATCGATGTTTTCAAAAATTTCACTTGACTCAGTAAACTTGCCTATAACCGATTAAATTTACTAGAACTTTAATACAAAAATTTTATACCCAAAACTACCACAGTGTAATAAATGTTAATTTTGGGTTCTTGACTAAATTGAATCCTGAAGACCAATTTCCTACATTTAGCTCCATTATGATGTGCCAAATATCAGCGCGACTACTTTTAAGCCCCGTATTCAGTTCTTGGGAAAATTTCGAAAGAAGTTTTGTAATTTTTGTCGCTGCGCAGGCTTACCACCTCTCTTTGATTTACATTGCAAATATTTCATTTATAATTTCTCTACGCACTCCTTTTCATTTTTAGCGAATGTGGTGCTACTGTTAAAATTATCGAAAAATCAAAATTCCGGTACCAAACAATTGATTTTGCACGAAATAACTGTGGCGTAACAACCCTATAATTAATTTTGACTACGAAATTTACACAAAGAGGTGACTTTCGGTTCATGAAATGTTTATTATTTCTTGTACACGTACTTCTTATGGCAACGAAAATTTCATAAAAACTTAATACCGGCCTTTAAGAAATAAAATACCATTGATCATTGGTCTGTACTAGAGCTTTGCACCGGTACATATTTTCGCATACCCGAAACCATTCGTGCGATACATACACATATGTCTTCAGTTCAGTTTAGCGAACGAAGAGAGGTACACAGCCGTACCGGTCGTTTTGCAGTACGAACAGGTACGATATAATAATAAAATACTATAATAAAATAAAAATAAGAATTTCATGAGGTGTCAGGGGACACCCGGTTGGAACGAAGTTCCTTTCGCTGTATACAAGTATTATGTGCAAGTTAGTTCCAACACGCCTGAGGCGCCCGTTGAAAAATACGATAATTTAAATGGATCTTTAAGAAAAGATAATTTTTGTAAAATGATAAACTTTTTTAGGAAATGTTTTTTTTATAGAATGTATTTTTAAAACAAAAAATATATTTTTAGGTCCTTTTTATAAGAATATGTATTATATTTTCCCGAAAAGGAAATTTTTTCAAGAGATGTACTTCTTTTATTAAAAGCTAATATTATTTTTAAGGAAAGGTGCTATTTTTAAGGAACTACTTTCTGTAAGAAAAAGCCATAAATTAAATTTTTATTGCGTTCAAAACTACAATATGTACTAAACATTGGTTACAGACCCCACCTAGAAAACTTCCAAATAAACAAGAAATTTCCCAACATATGTGAGACATCTAGTTAATTTCTTTCTCTATGATCCAAGGCGTTAGTATAGACACAAACCATTTCTATCCAAAAATTCAAATGTGGGAAATTTTCAAAAGAAAATTCGCAAAACAATCTTAAATTTAGGTAATTTACAATATTTCTATAGAAAAATGCAAGTATATGAGAATTTTCAAGTCTCCATTTCAAATAATCGCAGAACATTCTATACAAAATGCAATTTGTCAAAAGAAAAGGTGAAAAAGAATCTGAAGTTCAAGTAATTAAAGATTTCTCTATCGAAAGTAAAATTATTCGAGATTTAAATACTTCTCGTGAAAATGTTAAACGACAATTTTACTACGTTGTTTCTTAACGCATTTCCATGGGAATTAGAAAAGATTGTGATTGTTACACATAAAAAAAATAAAAGTTTTTCAAAAATATCGTTTTTCGAAACAACCGAAAACCCGGTTTCTTGAATTGGCCGGTTTTTTGAATACTCTAGTCTGCAGCGAATATACGAGTAATGTTCGGTAGTTGAATAGAAGTCTTCTATTAGAAGAGAAAAGTTTTTATCACGTTTAATATCTGGAATATGTGAAATAATATATTTTTAAATTGGGCTGTTAAATATGAAGCAGACAGATAAGAAGTAAAATAATTTAAATTAAATCATTTCCATTTTGCTCTTATTATTCTTATAGATTTTTAATAGAGTGCAAAAAGTGATTTTATTCGTCGCTTCTCTACAGCACACTAAGCATTGCAAAGAAAAATAAGTAAAGACAATTTCGGTATTTTCGACATATTTGGTGTAGCTGCCCTGTCTTCGATTACTTTACAAAATTCTCGCTTACCGAATACAAACAAAGCTTTGTTTGTGCCTACCGTGTAGCAAGAATCAGTGCCTGTCATACGAAGCGACTACGATACCATAATCGGTCCGATAAACTGTGATTCTCGTCGCTATTCGCTATTTGTTGTTTACCTTCTTCGGTCGCAAAGTGCCGCAACAGCGTGTACAGCAGTACAATCAACAAACAGAATATGTATGTATATTCATGCAGGGCTTTAGTCTGTAGCGGTTCTAATTGGCTTTACTTTTCAGTTTTTTCCAGTGAATTTCAACACTTAACCAAAATATTTTACAACATCAAACAAATGGTCTACAAAACATTTTATTTTGATTTCTTATAAGCTAAATGGTCAGTTTTTGCACTTCATCCTCAGTTCTGTTTGCTCATAAGAAATTAGAATCATATACTTATACTAGGAGAAAACTTCATTTGAGGCAAACGAATTCAGAGGTTGTCACAAGCAAAAGTATTCAGTTCTAGCAACCATAAATTGTGTTAATTCAAATACATTGATATGAGGTTGAAAAAGCACTGGTTTCCCATTACATCCCATGAAGGGATTGGGAAGACCTTCTCACAATCAGTGAGCTATGTTCTTTCTAGTTTTATGCTCACTGATTGGGACCAGCAGTTGTTCACAGGTTCCGAACAGTATTTTGAGAATTTTTGGCAAGGCCAAATTTTCGATATTGTATCTGTCACTAAGCGAAGTGGCCGCCGTCGAATTAAATTTAAGGTCGTTGGAGTTGGAATCGAAGCCACGGTCTCATGTACAACAGCCGCACGCGCTACCAAAAAAATTCGGTTGTCACAAAAAGGGTTTTTACGATTCGTCAACCCTCTATACCAATAAGAGGGCTGTAGGCTGCAAATGGTGTCCTTCCCGCAGATTGTTCATTGGATCTATTCAACCCTGCAGTATGTGGTCATTGAATGCACACTGGTCTCAATTCAAGTTTGGTGGCATAAATTACTTTAATCGTTTACAAAAAATGATACATTTCCTATAAGCTAACGCTCTGGAGGATCTAGAAATCATCAACAGAAAATTTTTCTTGGACTATAATTTCCATAAAGTGCCATAGAAGTCATGCGTATTTTCAGGAATTTGTCAATTATTTGCTCGTGCTTGAAGCATTTTTATTTTTGCGTCCTTAGATTACAAGGGGCTTAGAATAAAAGCATTATATAAAAAATAATATTTCTTTAAATTTTGTATTTTTTGTATTGTGGTTTGTAATTAAAAAAATATACACAACATTTGATTATATTATAAATTTAAGGAGGGGGGCAATCGGCGTTGTCGTCCAAATTGTGATCGACTCTCGCATCGTCTTTGGATATTCCAGGTACCAGTAGCGCGGAGAAATGATCTCTCCATATTCCCAACATGCTCTGCACATCTGCGATGACATCTCTGTCCTTGTCTTCACAGAAGGAGGGCCCTGAAACATGTCCATTAGATCTGTTTTAGACTTTTTTGGTAGAATTTTCGGGCTTCGTTCTCAATTTTCTCAATCTCGCATTTTCTTCACTGCCGTTTCTGACGCCTAACGAGACGGTTTACCTTTATTCTTTTTTTCCTACACTGCTCAATCGCAGCTCGCGTTACAATTGACTCAAATGTTGCCATACGTACAGCGTTCCTTTCATAATTTGCTATGCCACACTCTTCAACGTACCATGGTTTATTGCGAAACGGTTTTTAAAAACCAAGTACGGTTGTCGCGGAAAGTTTTATAGAGACGGAAATGGGTTTCCACTGCGCCACAGGATCGTCATCGGGAGGGGGTGGTTCCTGTGTCAAAAGTTGTGAGGGCTTCGTTGAGTAGGCCGTTGCTACATCTGGTAATTACAGCTTTCCGATGTCTAGGTTTCTCTACGTCTCGTTTCGTACGACTTTCGCTCTACTTAATCTTGTCCGAACCTTTGCTGCTACCAGGTAGTGAACAGAATCGATGCTAGGTCATCTGGTCGCTCGCACGTCAATTACCACGTGATCAATTTGGTTCTTCGTTCTTTGATCAGGGGATACTCAAGTAGCCTTGTGGATGTCTTCTTGCTGGAATCTTGTATCACTAACGACCATGATTTTTGCCGCGACAAACTCAATCAGCTTCATACCGTTGTCGGAACTATCAGCATGTAGACTGAAATTGCCAATAGTTGGATTAAACACATTTTCCCTGCCTACTTTAGCTTTAAAAAATCCTAGAACAATCTTAGTGGCATGGCCAGGGCAGCGGTCATAAGTTTCCTCTAGGAGCTCATAGAATATGTCTTTGGCATCACCATCTTTGTCTTCTGTCGGGGCATGCACATGCATTGTGGCTATAAGTTCACTCACAGGATTGAACCTAGAGACTAGGTGTCGCAGTCTCTTGCCAACTACAAATCCGCAACCAAATTCATGTTTTTTGTCATGGCAACTGTACACGCAAAGAAAAAACTCGTTCCTCCAAAACGAAATCTCAGATAACTGAAGTTCGTTTGGAGACTGTAGTTGGGAAACGAACTTCTGTTAAGCCATACATGTCATTTCCTTTGGGAGAACCGAAAAATGTTTGCACCAAACGAGTTATGAAAAACATAAGCTGAAAAAACGTTTGCGAGAAACGAAAAACGGTTCCGCCCACTGTTCCCTCGGTTACAGCAACCGAGTTGTAGTTGATCCTAACTAAAGAAACGTTTACGAGAACTGAAAAACGTTTGCGGTAAACGAGTTATGAAAAATTAAAGCTGAAAAACGTTTGTGAGAAATGAAACACGGTTTCACCAAGTGAGTGTACAAATTGAATGTTTTTGTATTTTGCCAACTGAAATTTACGAAAATCAATTGCAATTTAAAAATTCTTCTGAATATTTCGTTGATATCAATTTGAATCACAGAACTTTAAGATTAAAAGTTTAAAACACATCACATCAATTGGTATTTGGATGACATCAAGTGAAATTTGAAGGCCATCAATTGGAAGTTGACAGGTATAAATTGAAATTTGAAACACATCCATTGAAATTTAAAAAACATCAATTTAAATTTTAAACACAGCAATTGACATTTGAAGGGCATAAGTTGAATTTTAAGAGACATCAGTCAAATTTTAAAATACATCAAGTACATTTTCAAAAACATCAATTGCAATTTAAGAGTCATTAATTGCAATTTGAGAGACATTCTTTGAAATTTAAAAGACATTAATTGAAATTTAAAACCTGGTATAAAATCGATTCATGGTTTTTGAATTTCAATTGACGAATTTTAAATTTCAATTCACGACTTCTGAAATGTATTTTAAAATTCAATTAATATGTTTTTAAGTTCATGTAATTGATGAACTTTAAATTTTAAGTAGAATTATCAAATTTCAATTGATATTTTTCAAAATTAAATTGATATTTTTTTAATTTTAATTGGAAATGCTGTAGATTATACAGAACTATAATTCAGAACTTTCAGTTTCTTGTTAACTTTTCACTTATTTTTCACAATTTTGCAATTATTGAACTTTTCACCCAAACAATTTCATTATTCAATTTTCATTTAATCACACATTTTCACTTCGAAGTCACAAAGGCCAGCCAAACTCTTGCCTCACAATTGTCGCCAAAAAATTGCTTCCCACCCTAAGTTCTCCTGGAAATCAATAAATAATTCATTAAATTTTCTTTCAAAAGGTGTGAAATTAAGGAAATCCAATGAAAACCCTCCGTTCCATAGAAATGGTGTCAGGAAAAAAATCCAATACCCTCTAAAGAAAATGTCAGGAAGTTAACCACCCCATTCCTCTATTTCAAAATAGAAAATTCACCATAATCTTTCCTACATTGGGTCAAGCAAAACAATTTACATAATGATGCTGGAAGGATGATGATGACCTTTTGAATGTTGTTAATTGTCTTAATGCATTTTAGCATCTCGGAAAGAGCACAACCCTTAATAAAAGGAAATTTTAACAGATTTGTATTTGGCGTACAAGCAAATAGGAAGAAAAATATTGAAATTGTGATTGACATGTTGAGAAATATGTGAACTGCCCAGGTCAAAAAATAAAATTTTCATGACATGACTTTGTTTTCCGTTTTCTATTTGACCTTTTTGATTAACTAGATCTTAATTGCCAAAATAATAATGATATGTCACGGCGTGGCTGAACTTGCCACAACCCTAAGGTTCTTGCACTTGGGATTTTCCAGCTGGAAAGTGTTCTTTGGGTCATAACTAAGTCGGAAAAATTTTTTTGAAATCGGTTAGCGGGCTATTTTGGAATAACCGGACAATCAAGATCGTAAAAATTTCAAATTAAGACAAATTCGGAATAGTCGAAAATGCAGCTGTGTATGTATGTGTTTAAGTATCAACAAAACATGGAGTGGCTCATACGCATACACATATGTGTAACGTGAGCTATCCAGATTAAAAATATAAAATGACCGATTTTGCTAAAATGTTAGTAATAGTAATTACTGCGAATGGTATAAAAACGTACCATAAACATTTTTGCCAAACCTGGCAAAGAGTTGCCAGACTCAAAAGTTTAAATAACAATAAAATATTTTCCTGTCTTTTTGGCAAATATTTATTAGTTCTTTCAAATGTTTCGTAAGAGCAAACAATGGGCAAACAGTTTTGGCATCCATAATTTGGGCTGAACCAAATTAAAAAACATCATATTAATGCAAAATATAAGAACATGGAAAATGAAAAATAAATTGGTGGTTGGTGCCGAGGGACCCAGAGGGTCCAAAGACCGTGTTCATCTACTAACAGGCAAGTACGGTAGTCAAATTAAAGGTATTCGTCTCACCAATTGAATTATGGTTTTTACTGTGATCCCAGATAATCTCAATTTACCATATTATAGCTGCTCGGACAATTGTTTTTGTTTTGTCATAAACAGAGCGACGACAAGAAGTATTGAATAGTATAGAGAACTTATTGCACACTTTTTCCGCTCTCATGTAGAGTGAGTAAAAGATCATCAACGATTCTTATTCTCTTTATAGATTATTTCAATATAAATGCACCATTTCGACAATGTTATTACATAAAACAAGACAAAAGCATAAATGTTTCAAAAGGCAGCAATATCTCACATCAAAATTATAAATGGACCAAGTTATAACAAAAGAGAGTAATACATTTTGAATCATTCGCCAGATTTCGCCAGCGCTTTTGGGTCATGCAATTCGTTTCATGAGTTCTCTACACTATTCAATACTCCTTGGCGACGGCCACCTACTTATTGGTTCGCTGCCGCTACATCAATACCATCATACTTATTTTCAGGCAGAGACTATTGTTGTACAACAACCACGTATGTGATGCTAATGCTGAGTGTTGTTTACATGTGTTCACTTTGATATTTTTTGAGATAGCTGTGATTTTTTTATTGGATTGTAAAGAAGACATGTTCCGATTAAGTATGGAATAAAATATCCGTCAAATAGCCCTCACGGCTCTGATGACAGGCCATTACTCATTTCATGAAATGTTCTATGACGTTTTTTGCAGAGATGTGACTGTATCTCATCGATGACGCATTGCATCTCGGATTTGAGCTCAGGAATTGTTTCTGGTTTTTTCGCATAAACCCGAGATTTCACAAAACCCCAAAGAAAGAAATTGCACGGCGTTAAATCGCACGATCTTGGTGGCCAGTTGACATCAGAATTTCTTTAGATAATTTGTTTTGGAAAACGTTGCTGCATCGATTGTTTCATCCGCGGTGTGGCAGGTGGCACGGTCTTGCTGGAATCAAACATCGCCAAGATCCATGCCGTCTAGTTGAGGCCACAAGAACTCCGTAATCATGATTCTCTAACGAATGAATGAGGATTTCCTGTGTCCCAAAATCGACAATTTTGTGTATTCACGAAGCAATTCAGATGGAAATGCGCTTCATCGGAGACGATGACATTTTTGAAAAATTAGCTTTGACTGCACTTCAGTGTTTCCAGAAGCCGTCAAAAAAATTATGCTAAATGACCAAAAAAAATTGTGCAAAATGGAAAGAAATTATGCTGAAAACACCAAAAAAAATTGTGCAAAACGCAAAAACATTATGCTAAAATTAAAAAAAAGTTAATTTTGTATATATTTGCCTCTGTGTGTATTATTTAGTACCTACTATAGCGTTTTTAAGTATGATAAACAAACAAAAAAGCATTTTGAAATCAGAGATGTGTATTTTTGATAGAAAAAATTCCATAAAAACATAAAATAAAAAATCAGTTTTGTTTGAAAAATTTTACAAAAAAATTTATCATACATGTTTTAATCAAATTTACAAATTTTTTATTTGAAGTTTTTTTTGACAAATATACAAATACCTTTAATTAATATTATCATTTTCGTGATTACACCAAAATCAATTAAAAAATTAATCAAATAAACAAATTTTTTAATTCAAATTGATTTTTATTTTTTTCTGTGTACGAAGTCCTGAAATTTTAATCTCGGATCCATAACTTTTTGAGAAAGAATGCAAACACACCTACGGGTTAATGCTTTTCATATTAAATGTTTGAAAAACATTACTCTATGATACGGATTTTTGAAATATTTTTTATTACATTCACGTTTTTTGGCATTAATGAAAAGCTAAATGCTATTTTTTGATAAGGTACCTTAAGCTACAGTTTTCTTTGATTATTCTGAAAAAAACGCGTCATTTTGCTTTTCTTTCAAAAGTATAACCTGTAGCTAAATAAAAACTGTCAGAAATGCAGAGCGAAACCCTAACGGTAATGGAAACATTACCATTTTCATACTTTAGTATTGCATTTCTGTCCATATTAAATTGGAAGTGCCCACATGTACGATTTACACTGTTTCCAGAAAAATGTTGGTACATAAAACTAGAAAAATCAAGGGAACATTTTTTGGGAAAGTATTTACACTGGATTTCATAGCCTTTTTGAATTCACGAAATATATTTTATTTACAAGCTATTATGAAACATAAAATACTTCATCTTTGCAAAATTGGAATACATTAATACATTTATTTTTTCCAAATAATTAGATTAATAGTGTTTAATTTTTGTTTTGCTAAAAAGATTCCGGAATCATTACTTCCAAGAGGTTACTAAACCAATTTTGAACGAAATGTAATGTAAAAGTGTGAAATAAATGTTTCTTAGTCTTAAAGCGGGAGAAATCCGCCTCCAAGACTGAAAAAACAGAATCAGCCAAATCGTTTTTGACCCATGAGGCAAGCAAATGTATTGAACAGATGTTTCGCTTCTCATCCTTTGGTGTGTATTGGCTCATAAGAAAGAATGTATTGTTCCATGAATCAAAATATAAACGTCCGGTGTGTTTTCAGGCTAAAGATTCGATATTTATTCAGAAATATAGCTGTTACATGTTGTTAAAAATTAAAATACAAAAAAAAATTGATTGAAAATTGTGCAATATCTAAACAATTATGCTAAAAATTTCATGAAAAACATAAAATTATGGAAAAATTTCGTGAAAATTATGCTAAAAAGCATTTAGCATCATGTTTCAAAAAAATTAAGCTGACGCCAAAAAAATTATGCTAAAAAAGCAGTAATAATGCTAAACTGGCAACACTGCTTCACTTTGCTCCATTAGCTATGGAACGCATTGCCTATACTTTCCATGGCCTGCTGGTTTGAGCTCCTGAGTAAGCGTGAAGGTGGCAGTCTTTTGTCAAAATTCGCTGCGTAGTGCTTCGTGAAATTTGAAGTTGTTGAGAACGATGCCGAATCGATGTTTCGGAGTCTTACTGTTCATAACCAACCCAGTTTCTTAAAATTTTTTGATCACTCTTCGAATGGTTGTTACACTTTCTCGACTGAAAATCCTTCGAAGTTTCCGAGTGGTCCCAGCATAACTTTCCAAATATTTGGAATAATTTTTCACAATTATACCGCATTGTTCTTTCGTAATGCGCCCCATTTTTAATAATCGGAATAAACATATGTGGCAGCCGCCAAATTTCAGAGTTGCCACTCACACAAAAAAGATAATTTAAAAAGTGTCGTCTTTCTGAGACACCCGTTACTATTACTGTTATCACATTTCCCATTACTGACTGCAAAAACAGCTGCATACTTAACAATTGCTTATTCGACGACATGTAACTGATTAATAATTAAATTTAAATAATTAATAATTTACAATTTAATTATAAAGAAACTATAACAAGAAGATAATAGTCGTGTGCAAAGAAAATGGCATTTTAGCGAGAAGTCATTTTATTTAAAAATATGAAAAAAGGTTAAAAACGGTAAAAGATGTCAAATTTTTTTTTTTTTAACTTAGCGAAAATGATCCTTTGCTAAGTTCTCGCAAAGTCTTCGCTAAGTGCTTCATACAAAACAAGCGAATATATAAGCAAGCGGTGTAACCACAACACGCTTAATATCGCAACTGAAATTTTGTTAATATTAGCGATTTTCTTATTCTGGCGAATTTTGAAAAAAAAAATCATTCTTCCATATGAATGGAACCATTGTGTCAACAACCTTGGAACACAACTTTGTATAGAAATATTGGAATTTTTCGAGATATGGAAATTTTGTATATTTTCAATAAAAAAAAAACTGGGGATGGGTAGTGTGTACCTTGGGTAGTGTGTAAAGGGCGGTTACACATTCCCCATGTGTAATGTAATGTTTAATTACCCGTCGCCATGAGTATGTGTACAGTACAATAACCCACACCTAACCTGACCAACCGTCCCGCTTTTGACGTAATTGTCCCGCATTTTTGCCTCATCACGACTTAAATCTACAATAACAAAATGATATATACAAAATAACATAATCCAGTAACTTTGTCGGCTGAAAGTATGGGGTAGTATGCGGCAAATCCGGTAGTACTTTTTTTTTTTTTGCAGACTTGTTTATGATGTTGGCCTAATGAATAATCCAAGTTTGTTGAAAATCGAAAAAATTGTTATTTTTCAAATTGTGGCGATTATAACCCTGAAGAACGATTTGACGATTATAACCCTAAAAAAAAGTTATTTGGTACAACATGATACTAGAATTGTCTCGGTAGACCCAATAGTTTCCGAGATTAAGCCTTTCAAAGTTTATCATTTTTCAAGTTTATCACCTTCCCTAAGTTTTTTTGTTTCGTTTCAGTTGTTGACTGACCCGCTGCCCATAACGTGAGTGCCCTTTGAACTCAGAATCTACAGAATGTCGGATGCCAGTCCTAGCGGGGGTTTGCGTTGTATATGTAAGGAGACTTTAAGTGAAGGTCAAGTGCGCCTAGTGAAGGAAAGAGGTGTAAAAACCCTTCTTGCATCGAGTATTTTCTTTAAGAACATAGAAAATCTTTGTGCACAAAGAGATATATAACAATCCAAAGTTGATCAAAGCAGCTGCTAGTAGTGGAAAATTAAATACTACGCCATCAAAGGACACGAGATCAATCTCTGGGCAGTTCAATTTCAGAGAACACTACTATCTATGTGGAGACAAAATAACTGAAGAGTCCCTTGTAGTAGAAAGGTCACAACCAGTTGGTAAGGTTACCCATACCTAACATGACCAACTGTTTTTGTTGAAAAAACAGGATTTCAGAATATATAATTTAAATAAAGTTTAAATTCGATTTAAAAATAAAATATATTTTTTTCGATTTATTAAACCTTTATTATATTCGACAATATATTTTATATTGATAAAAACATATTTTTGTTTATATTCAGTTCGTCTCTGCGTTCACGTAATTTAACCGATCATGACTGTTTCCTTTGGCGATATTTTAAAGAAAGAGTATACGCTAAAAAATCGGTATAGTTTTGTTGTTTGGATGCAAATATAACGTGCTTGTAGCTTGTCGCAAATATATTGTACTTGTGTCCAAACATAGAGTGTTTGCTATTTAATATTACATGTTGGATACACAATGAATGATGGGTTATCTTATATAGGTTTGTGACCCAAATGTGGCGTTGTTTGTTGAAAACTGCTGAAAACGTAAACGTGAAAGACAACATAGGAAGAAATAAAGAGCAGATCTTCAGTTTATGAAATAAATGCTTGCAAACATTTACATGTTTCTTACATTATGTTTCGGGGGCTAGTTTTCAGTGTGTACGACCGATTACTAACCATTTTCCACTTAGAAACATGTCTCTGACTTTGTAAACTTGTTATAGTATAAACTTCACATACATTAACATGTAAAAATAACAAAACCGGTCACAACAACAATTTTCTCTAAAACAGACTGAGTAACTTAATTTTGAAGAGCTTCTTCTTTGCATACCCCTCGCATGAACTTTTGTGTTTAAGAATATTCACGAATTTTCAATATCGCTCTAACAAATTCTTCATTTTCAAACCATTTCTCTACACCAAAATTTACATTTTCTCTTTTTATCCATCTACCCGCAGGATAAAATATCGATTTTCTCCTTCCGCTATGACTCTCAGTTTTTCGGGTTTTTCTTCGAGGTTTCGCGTTTTGCAGCCAGCCAACGAGCCAGCCATCTTTTGATTTATATGTCACAACCAAGCAGCCAAACTGACAACCAACCAACCAACCACCCCTGCAATTAAATTTTTGGGTAATTACTTTTCTTGTTACGTGAATTCAACCCTTTTTAAAAGGAAGACGTCGTCATCCTTAAGACTATCACCCACCCACCACTCAGCCAAGCAACTAAGATCCATTTGCTCCACACCCTTGAGCGGAATGTGGAAAAGTTTCTTTTCACGGGTGTCTTTTTCAGTAAACTACTACGATACGTTTGCCGTGGGTTGTGCGCGTCTGTCTTAGACGGAATCTTATGGGATATAAAAAGGTGGAGAAGAGGAAAGATGTAAATCTTTACGGAAATTTGCATATTTACCCTCAATTAAAATGATATACACACACAATTTTTCTACCATTTCCCCCCAATCGGATTTTATGGATTGACTTTCATGGTAGATTTTGGCTTTTTTCGGGTAGACATTTTTAAGGCAGCAGCGATACACAAGCCACAAGGTGAAAAGGTGTTTGGTGTCTTTCATAAATTTTCACTCAAAGGCCTTTTTAGTTATAGCAAGAAAGGAATTTTTAAAAGGATATTTTGGTAAAAGGATAAATGGCTGAGTCATTTCTCTTAGTTAGCATTATAATAAAGCGACAAAAAAATAATCTTAGTTTAACTAAATGTATAAGTACTTAATGTTAAATTTGACCCCAACTTAGGATGGAATATGAAATATAGCAGGGCAAAGGACATAGCAAAAAGGACTTCAGAAATGTGCGGATTTTTGTTTTGTTCTATATTCGGTTAAGTGTCAAATTTGGAAATTGGACAATTTATTTGCTACTTTGACGATTTAAAATTCGTTTCCAAATCTGGCGATTTTGAGTCTTTGTACAGAAAAAATGAAGATTTTGTTTTGATTAATTGTCTTCATCCCGATTTTCAAATTTTTTCTAGAAACAATAGCTGAGTTTTTTCCATAAGTCGATACCGTTGGGGGAAAATGCTTCAACGTTCATTCATGGGCATATTTATGCTTAGCTTGTACTGTACAAACCACACCATTTTTTGATCGTCAGTTGTGCTATGGCTGTTAGCACGCACGACACTTGTGCAAGAAAACATGGCTTCAGTCCCTACTTTGACAATATTTCAGTTCTTGCGGCGATGGTTTCCTATCGAGTAATTGAATGAAAAAGCTACTGAGTCTAGAAAATATAAAAAATATAAAGCTCAGTGATTGTAAGAAGCTGTCATCCATCCCTTCGTGAAATGCAATGCGAGGCTAAGAATAATAGACAAATATGAGTGCGGTTTTAGACAGAAAATCTCAGCGAAAAATCGTTACTACCCCAAAAAACTGTTCTTCATAAATATTATGAAATGATTCATTTATTTTATGAACTCCTTCATTCATTGTCAGCCCAAAAAACATTTCATAGGATTAATGAAACATTTCCATATATTCTATACAACAAAATCTAAGCAAATTTATTCAGAACATCTACACGCTGAAAACTCGGTCTTTTTTCTTGTTGTTTGGATGTAAATATAACATGTTTGTAGTTTGTCGCAAATATACTATACTTGTGCCCAAACACATCGTGGTTGCTATTCAATATACCAATCTTTGAAAGTTGCAACAGTACCAAAGTGTTCAACTTTGACACCCTGTAGAAACAACTGTACTAACCTAGGGTGCGTAAAATATTCTAAAAGCCTGGCTCATCCTCTACAAATGTCTAGTACATTCCAAAATGATCAAAGCAATAATTTAAAGGTTGTGCTTTTATTACCGCGTATTTTCCATCGGCCCCACTGTGCTATGGTAGAGATATCCTGTCTAGTAGCGGATTTCAATTTGTTCGAACGACTCGGGGCATAATTTGGCCAACCATGCCTGATAATTTGTGTGTCCATACCATCTTTCGTTCGTCTGGCTAAGAGATTCGGTTTAAAGCAAAAGTTTGCATGTAGAAAGGTGCATACCCACATACTCCATCTCCAAAGGAACAATTTAGGTAGTCGCTAAACTCTCCAGCTCTTTCGTTCCCTGGAATGTTCCCATGCCCCAGCACCCATATAAGATTGGCATCAAACTACTGGACCATCTCATTTCCAGATGCACCGCAGTAGTGGACAATTTTTGAAGTCAGGAATACAGATTCCAGGAATATTGCAGCAGCCTAACTGTCAGAGTAGATTAAAAAAATGGTTTCCCGTTACATCACATGAAGGGATTAGGGTGAGCTTTGCTGTGCGTGTTCTAGTTTTACACTCACTGATTGGGACCTTCAGTTTTACTCCGGTTCCAAACGGTATTTTGAGAAGATTTTCATTGCTAAATACTCGATAGTGTCGCCGTCACTAAGCGAGGTGACCGCAGTCGAAAGAAATTGCACCACCGACCGCCACAAGAAACACGCTGAAAAATAACGACCCCAGCAACTGGGGCTTCGATTCCTAGTACATTAATATAAAGTCCTTCGCAATATGGGGCTCAAACGATGTGTCCATGATGATCATATATATATTAAAAATTTTGATAGAGTATTTGTTTTCACGACGGCATTTTGAAATCTTTATCATATTTTGTCTTCCCCATTTTGCTGTATTTCACATAAATATTCCATCAACTATATAAAATAAATATTTTTGTAGGTGATTTTGCGAAACAGGAAATTTTTGAAAAATTGTCTCTTTGAAATTTTGAAAATAATGTTTTCCATATGTGTACATCGTGACACGTCGTTTGAGCCCCATATTGTCAAAAAAAAAAAAAACTTGAGACCCCCCTTAAACAAAAACTTTTCAGTACACCCTACTACATCTTTCAAGCATTGTTTTCATGAATTGAGGGCTTGATGCTTTTTGTTTCTTTATCACGTTTTCTGTGTCACGTTTTTGTTTTCAGCAGTTTTCAACCAACAAATCCAATTTGGGTCATAAATACATGTATTTTAACCTATTAATCGTTGGTGCCAAACATGTAATATTGAATAGCAAATACAATGTGTTTGGACATATACTATATTTGCGAGCAGCTACAAACACGTTATATTTGCATCCAAACAACAGAAACGACAAATTTTTGAGCGCGTATTGCTATCGCTGGTAGTGATGTCGTTACGTCAAAGCCAAAAGGTGGCTTCTCCGATTGCCATGACTTCTGTTTGAAAAACGTATAGATGGTATGAAATTAAATCTATATGTAACATTTCATACCTTTTATGAAACAACACTGACAACATTTTGTTCGAAAATATTATGACATCCTTCATATATTCTATGAATTCGTTTATTAATCTTCAGCCAAAGAAACATTTCATAGAATTTATGAAACATTTTTATTGACATTATGCATTATTTCCAGATTCTTTGAAAAAAAAATAGATTGAAAATGAAATGAAACCTATGAAATTCAAAGCATCTATTCAACTTCTTCACAGATTCTATAATACAAAATTTATGACATTTTGCCATGAAACCTCTTATAGAATTTTAATGAAACTTTGTGATCCGTGGAAAATCATATAACTGTTTCAGATCTAAAATTATTAAAAAAATTTCTCCAAATTATCGGGTGTTTTTTTTAGAGGTTCTATTTTCTGATAACTATTAAATGGCCACAACTTCGACAGATCTGGCAACGCTATTGTTAATTGTGTTCATTGTAGTTTGCCATTTCATCATGAATAGCCCGAGTGACCATCGTTTGCGCCGTACGTTCGGTCATTGAGTACAAAAGCAACAGGAAGTCAAACACTGTTTTCTGCCAATATTCTGTTCTGGGATGATGTTTTTTTTAGCTCAATGGTCATGTCAATAAGCCACATTGATACCTTTGGAGTGAAGAGAATCTACGAGAGTTATACGAGGCACAGTTACATCCAAAAAAACTGACCGTTCCATAAAAACTGATCCATAAAAACTGACCGTGGTATATATGCCGGTGGAATCGTTGTTTCTTAAAAATAAATAGATGGTTTCCCATTACATTCCATGAAGGAATTGGGGAGAACTTTTCACAACCAGTGAGCTGTGCGTTTTCTAGATATATACACACTGATTGGGACCTATAGTTTTACGCCGGTTACGAAACCGGGATCACAGAGGCCCGCAAACTAACGGTTTCACCATCGACGGCCACAGATCGTTGATTGTTACTTAATTAAAAATGAGAACGGCAAGAACATTACCGTCAACGGCGAGTGCTATACAGCCTTGATTGGCTATTATTTCATGCCCAATCGATTGGAATATTATACAAGTTTTTCCAATCTATCAAAATGAACACATGCGAAACACATACAGCTTTAGTATTACCTACGTGGTTGTTGTACAGCAATAGTTTCTGCCTGAAAAAATTATGATGGTATTAAAGCAGCGGCAGCGAACAAACAAGCATGCCGTCGTCCCCAGAGAGTATTGAATAGTATAAAGAACTCATGGAACGAATTGTATGACTCAAAAGCACTGGCGACATCTGGGGAATGATTGAAAACGTATTACTCTCTTTTTATCATAACTTGGCCCATTCATAATTTTGATGTGAAATATTGATGCCTTTTGAAACATTTATGCTTTTTGTATTGTTTTATGTAATAACAATTACGAAACGGTGCATTTATATTGAAATATTCTATAAAGAGAATAAGATTCGTTTATGCTCTTTTGCTCAGACTCTCTACATTGGAGCGGAAAAACTGTGCAATAAGTTCTCTATACTATTCAATACTTTTTGATGTCGCTCTATTTATAACAAAACAAAATCAATTATTTCAGTGAGCTAAATATTGCTTTATTTATTTTAAGAATATTACATCTAGTGTTAAAGCAGATCTAAGAAAAAAGAAAGTGCAATAGCAAAAGAAAAGAAAGTGCAGCACAAAAAAAAAACGATTTCAAACCACAACAAAACAATTTTAAACTAAACATTTCGTAATGGCTTTTGGAATTGACTGCATTCCAGCCATCATCTAAACCGTGATCAATACTTTATAAATGAATTTATTAATATATAAAAGAGCTTGAATTTTTTTTTTATTTTCCAATGTATCATTTACTAATGTGTTCATAGAAATCGAACAGGTACCATGTAACAAAAATGCAGTTCGAGTTCGAGCACTCATTAATTTTTTTAATTCTTGCCTGATATGACATCATACATTTTTAATTTTTAATAATTTTTATATTGAATTGATTTTTCGAGGGATCTTTTTCACATTCTTTACATTCTATCATAACGACATAAGCTGCTTTTCCAATTTTTCGACTAGTTTTACTCATAGAATTTACTTCAAATGAGTTTATTCGTCAAACTCAACACAAATGCTAAGGTTGTTTGCAATCATAATGTCCTTTATACTAATCCTTAATGGCGATACATATGGGTTGATACTCGCATAAATCCAAACAGTCATTAAAATTGTTGCATTTGAATGAATGTTTGGATTATGCAAGTATTAGTAAAATACTCATTGCTTTGTTATCCTTGTGGGGGTCAGTTGTACAATAATATGAGTTTCCTTGACCCTTACTGGAAAATGGAGAAAGGAGGTGGTAGAAATTGTGTGGCTTCAAATTGTTTTGCAAAATGATTAAAACTTATAATAAACTCCCCTAAAAACTGTTACAACTTCGGATAATATTTGTAAAATTCGCGCTCTTTTCGCACCAGTTTAACCTTTTTTGCTTCAAATCTGTTACCTTTCTTTCTCTTTGTACCAAAGGTTATGTATGGCATATGTGTCACATGATTTTAACGATTTATCAATACATTTAATACCAATTCAGTTTTGAAATAGGTGTGAAATTTCCAAATCAATGGAAGTTTTGAAATCAAAGAAATGCTTCTTAGAATTTTGACCTTGTCTAAGGTTATGCCACCTCAACCCCATTTGAACAAAGAAATGACCATAAGAAAGAAGACCTTTCAACATTGGGTCAAACATAACAATTTACATAAGGATGCTGGGATGTCCTAAAGGACTATTTCTAATTGTCTTAAAGTAGATTGATAGTATGTATTTGAGAAAAACTACCCTGATTTAAAATTGTAACGGGTGTCCTTATAAAATAAATACATAAATGGTTTCCCGTTACATCCCATGAAGAGATTAGGGAGAGCTTCTCACAAACTAGTGAGATGTTCGCGTTCTAGTTTTACACACATTGATGAGGACGTAAAATTTTACACCGGTTCCGAATGGTATTTTGAGAAGCTTGTAATGGCTAAGTAATCGATAGTGTCGCCGTCACTAAGAGAGGTGACCGTCGTCGAAAGAACTGTAAGGTGATCAGAGCAGGGATCAAAGCCACGTTATCATGTACAAGAGTCGCGCACACTACCATTGCACCACCGACGGCCATAATTTCCTATTCAGTCTACACACCATAACTTCCGAGAATGGAATGAGACTGTTAGATTTTGCCGCGGCGAAAAACATGGTTGTCAGTAGTATGAGATTCCAACATAAAGACATCCATCCGTAAGGCGACTTGGAAATCCCTGGTCAACGGGCAAAAAAAAAACAAATTGATCACCTGATAATTGATGGAAGGCATTCTACTAGTGTAATGAGCTTACGTGTGATTCGAGGACCTAATATCGATTCGGATCACTACATGGTTGCAGCCAAGGTTTGCCCAAAGATAAGCGGCGCGAAAGTCGTACAAAACCCGACATATATAAAGCTGGACATCGAAAACTGCAATTACCAGAGATAGCCACGGTCTATACAGAGAAGCTCACTCAGATACTAGCGCAGAACGCACCCCCGCCTCATGATCATGCAGCGCAGTGGCAATACAATTCTCACTCTATAAAAATGCTACAGAGACCGTACTTGGTTATCAAAACCCCCTTAAAGACGAACCATGGCACGATGAAGAGTGTCGCATGGCGAAAGATGAAATGAACGCTGCACTTATGGCAACGCTTCAGTCAGATGCAACGCAAGCCGCTACAGAGTGCTATAAGGAGAAGAAGAGAGGAAAACCCCCGTTTGATTAGGAAGAAAAAATGGTTATCAAGAAAACGCGCGAGTGGGGAAATTAAATCTTACAGAAGGAAGAATAAGGCCCGCAGATTTAATCGAAACCAACGGAAATGGATCAGGGTCAATTTCGTAGAGTTTAGGATGGGTATCTTGTCTCAGATGTGCAGAGTATGGTGGGAATATGGAGAGGTCACTTCTCTGTTTTACTTGTCCCAGGAGACTCCAATGTATATATGGGGGTGTTGAGCAAATACAAGACAATGGCGTCGACTACCCCCTCCTAGCCCAAGTGATTTAGAACTGCAATTTCCCGGCTAAAGAACAACAAAGCCGTGGTGCTAATGGACTACCGGCTGAGCTGTTTAAGGCTGCAGGCTACGAGTTGCATATGCAAAATCTGAGTAGACGAATGCATGCTCAACGTCTGGAGTCTTACCATACTGTGCCCTGTTTTGAAAAATGGCAACCCGAGCATATGTACGAACTATCCTGGAATGCAATGCTTAGCCGTCGGTGGTGCAATGGTCAGTATTCGCGCCTCTTGCAGAAAAGCTTCACTCAACACGAATAAAACTATCAGCAGCAAAAGTCACACGCTGCTCGCGTATGCTGATGATTTAGATATCATCAGCAGTATTTTCGTGAATTAAGAATGAATCAGAAAAAATGGGTTTACCAGTAAACGAGGACAAGACAAAATTAATGGTTTCGACGAGCAGAACTTTCACCCGATTGGATGAAACGGCTAACGTTGATAACCATTGTAATTTCGAGGTAGTCAACGAATTTATTTTCCTCGGGATTGCCGTGAACAGAAGCAATACCGTCAGCCTAGAAATCAAAAGGAGAATGTGCTTGCAATCAGGTGTTATTTCGGGTTAAATAAGCACTTCAGACATAAGACTCTCTCTTGAGTAACGACGACCCAACTTTATCAGACTCTCATACAAAATGTATTGTGTTCTGGCGCAGAATCCTGGGTCACATCGCATGCTGATGAAACATCTCCGGGAGTCTTCGAGAGATAAATGCTCCGAAAAACATAAGTATTTCATATAAGTGTCAATGAAATTTGAGTTGTAGCAACTGATTTCAATTGTAACAATCTCAATTCGCTTATCGCAAATGCAACTCAGTTGCTACAACCAAATCTTCGGTTGTTACAACTTATTTTTAAGCATGCAGTTATGAGACTGCGGTGGCCTGTATCTATTATTAGACCTTCTGAATCGATATTTGTATAAACCCGAAATATACGAGGGTGGGCCCAAAACTAGCCGATGTAACAAAGAAGGCACAACAAAGTTGCGACAAAATTTTCTTTATATTTCAACATAATGTCCATTTAGCTCGACACACTTTTTCCAGCAATATTCAATAGCTTCGATAACCTGTTTATAGTAAGAACTGTCAAAGTCCTTAAAATAGCCATCAACCGCAGCGACATTCAATATATCGCTCTTCATTTTTGGCAAATCTTTTACCACCGACCCATTTTTTCAAGTTTGGAAATAGCAAATTGTCCGAGGGAGCTAAATCTGAAGATTAAGGTGCGTGAGGAAGCAATTGGAACTTTAATTTATTAATTTTGGTCAACGCAATGGTGGATGTGTGAACTGGAGCATTGTCTTAATGAAACAACACGTTATTTTTCGCCAAGTGCAGCATTCACTTAAACGCTGCAATAATTTATCATAATTTTCGCCTTTGATGGTTTTTCCTTTCTGAAGATAATCAAAAAAAATTATCCCATGCGCATTCCAAAAAACAGACGCCATGACCTTGGCTGCAGATGAAACCGTCTTCGCTTTTGTTGGACACGATTCTCCCATTCCAGTACACTGCCTTGAATGTTCCTTTGTCTCAGGAAGTGTAGAGGCGGTCCCATGTTTCATCCATGGTCGACGGAAAAATTCGGCATTATTGCGGTGAAACATCGCCAAACACTCTACTGAACCATCTTCAAGACACTGTTTTTGCTCTATTGAAAGCAACCGCGGCACCCAACTTGAGCACAGCTTTCTCATCTTCCAACCTTCGGTCAATATACGATGTATAGCACTTTTTGAAATGCCTATAATTTCAACTAGCTGACGTACCTTCAGTCGACGACCATTCCAATACCATTTTGTGGATATTCTTAACCGTGTCTGGTGTGGACGCCTTAATTGGTCGACCACTACGGTGTTCGTCTTGGCAGCTCGTACGGCCTCGTTTAACCTATGCTATAACAATATTTTACAGTCGTAAACGAAGGAGCAGACTCCCCCCGAGTAAAATCTAAAAATAAATAAATGGTTTCTCATTACATCCCATGAAGGGACAGCGGAGAGTTTCTCACAATCATTGAGCTGTGCCCTTTCCAGTTTTCACTCACTGGCTGGGACCTACAGTTTTATACCGATTCTGAATGGTATTTTGAGAAGCCTTTTCATGGCTACATACTCGATACTGTCGCCGTCACTATTCGAGGTGACCGCCGACGAAAGAATTTTTGATGTGTAAACATATATACGCTGGGGGTAAAAATCTTTTTCACAATACAATCACAAATTTAGGGTAAGATGTGCGATGTAATCGTTAACCAATCGTATAGCGTTATCAAATCGGTGTGAGCTATGTATGCGTGTATTAGTGTAATCATACGCTGCATACAATGTACTCAACACCATCTAGTGTGCAATAGTATCTACTAATTTTCACTAATTGTCGTCCATTATGTTATCGTAGGCAAATGAAAACAAATAAATAAAATGAATACAAAAACATTTAATTTTAATAACTTATAAACAGATTTTTTGCACTTTTAATAAGAAGTTTACTAAAACAAAGCAAAATAAGGAAAACTAAAACCTAAACTTTTCAAACTATAAGTTTTCTTCGTCTTTGAGATTGTCATTCATACTTAACAGCTGCATATAAGCACCATCTAGTGTGCAATAGTAGCTACTAATTTTCGAAAAGCATTGCTGTAAAATAACTACATGCATTACATTTCAGTAAACAGCTGTTTAATAACTTGTCAACCGCATCAAATACAAAATAATAAAAGATTTTACAAAACACCAAAAAAATTTTAACTCAGAACATAAAACAACACAAAGTGCATCAAAGCTGAATGGAGGTAATGATAATTCTAATAAAATTTCTATTAGATTCCAATATAAATTAAGATTATAACATATCTTCATTACGTACTGTTGCCTTACACTGAAGCTGGTGCACGACAATTGGGTAACAATCTCCATCTCATGCCAATTATTATGGGTGGAGATTTTAATACAAATTGTGCAAACCCACAGTCGCAAGCTTTATCAAAATTTTTATTTGACGTTTTCCACTTGCATATGAGCAATTCTCCACAAACCCCCACAACTAACAATTCCACTACATAGATGCAGTTTTCCATAGATTTTTAAATACAATCGAGTCAAAAATTTAAATATGTATCTTATTTTAGTTACCATAAGCCAATATTAACTATTTGTACTTAAGGCATTTACCATAGATGGGCACTTTGCAGTACTACTAAAATTTCAGTAAAAATAATTCTTTAACTAGTAAATTTTTACTGATTACTAAAATTTGTTCAGCAATTTTTATAAAGTGCCTACATGATTATGATGAGGTGCATTGGATTTTCAGTAATCAGTAATGCCCGATTACTGATTATTATGAATACAGCCCTATGATTTTACTGGTAATGCAAATTAAATTTCATTATCAGTAAAAATTTACTGATTTTTTTCAGTAATCAGTAAATTTACTAGATGTTTACACATCTCCCCTGTGATCGGACTCACATTAATTTTTTTCTATTGGGGCCGATTTTTCTTTGGTGCTATTTCTATTCTTTAAAATTACATTCCCAACGAGTCAATGAAATCTGGCCCCAAATTTTACCAGTATACAACAAATAATTATTTTGGGGTCCTCCTGCGCTTATTGGGGCCATATTTTTAAATGGTTTAAAACCAAAAAATTAAAGCCGGCCCCACTAAAATATTTGGGGTCGTGATTCACAATTTTTTGGAGCCCTTCGTCATTGTTTGGGAGGCTATTTCATTTTGAAATTTGGGGCCCACCTTCATAATGAAAACAAACCCTAAATTTGGGGCCCAATTTCATTTTGCAATTGGGGTGTTATTTCCTGGGGCCCGTCTTCCGGCCGCCGAATTAGCCGTAACCGAATTTAGAGGTTGTCACAACCTCATAGGAGGCAGCCAGAACCTCATTACAGGTAGACACAACCTCATTAGAGGTAGACACAACCTCATTAGAGGTAGACACAACCTCATTAGAGGTAGACACAACCTCATTTGAGGTAGACACAACCTCATTAGAGGTAGACACAACCTCATTAGAGGTCGACACAACCTCATTAGAGGTAGACACAACCTCATTAGAGGTAGACACAACCTCATTACAGGTAGACACAACCTCATTAGAGGTAGACACAACCTCATTAGAGGTAGACACAACCTCATTAGAGGTAGACACAACCTCATTAGGGGTCGCCACAACCTCATTAGGGGTAGACACAACCTCATTAGAGGTAGACACAACCTCATTAGAGGTAGACACAACCTCATTAGAGGTAGACACAACCTCATTAGAGGTAGACACAACCTCATTAGAGGTAGACACAACCTCATTAGAGGTAGACACAACCTCATTAGAGGTAGACACAACCTCATTAGAGGTAGACACAACCTCATTAGTGGTCGACACGACCTTATTAGAGGTAGTCACAACCTCATTAGAGGTTGACACATCCTCGACCGTGGTTTTCACAACCGAATGTAGTGTCACAAATGAATTTTGGAAGCATATTTATTATTAAATAATGATTTATTTTCCTGTATTCTTATTAAAAGAAAATAGGGTAACACATTTATTTTACACGATACTACCGACCTTTTTGGAAGTCCCGGCCATCATGGGTAACCGCTCTAATTTTGGCTTAAACAGTTTCACACACAGATGATAGAAGCATAGCTACAACGACAACCTTGAAAAGTTTCAAAACTTTTGATACCTGATTGGAAATTTTCTGCAAAATACGATGATTTAATTCAAAATCAAAAAAAAATGATTTTTAAAAAATTATAATATGTGTACTTGCCTTTGTTAATAACCACAAAAAACCATTAAACATTCTTTAATTTCTTTTAATATAATATTTGTTTTTTAATTTTAAACGTCAAGTTGAAAATGAAATACAGAATTGATGAGAAATTCGGTTACAGCAACCGAATTGGCGCCGGATTCGGTCTTTGCAACCGACTTAACCCAGCGGCGGAAGTCGAAAGGCCTGCCACAAATAAGGAACGCGGAATGATTCTTTTGTAATGCCTTCATAAAATAAGGCCTGCGGAATGTATGCATGTTTTCAGAAGATTTTTGAGATTTTTTGACAATTTTGTGAAATTTCAATTCATACAAATTCTAAAATTATATTGTTAATTTAATAGTTTTCAGGGTATTTTTAAAATTTTCAATTTGAAGTTGGGCGTGGTAAAACTTTCTAAGATAGATACATACATACTTATAATTAAATATGTACAAGTGGATAATGATATTGTGATAAAATAACTTATTTTAATTTTATTTTTGTTTAATAACAATAAATTAAAGTAAATGCCTTCTAAGGCCTTCCTCTTTGCATGCCTTCTAAGGACTTCTTTAGACAATGGACAAGGAAGGCCTTCCCTCTCAATCTCACTCAATGTTAAAAAGAAAGGATGAGGTAATGTGTAGGGAAGGCCTTCCGTATTTTAAAGAAGGCCTGGTTGGTCATGATTTCAGGCCTTCCAGGTCATGACTTCCGCCGCTGGGAAGGGTTAAATCGGTAATTGCGACCGAATTGCTACCAAATTCGGTGATTACAACCGAATTGATACAAAATTCGGTAGTTACAACCGAATTGAGACCAAGTTCAGTAGTTACAACCGAAGTGATACTAAATTCGGTTGTGACATCCGAATTGATATCAAATTCAGTTGTGATATCCGAATTGATGTCAAATTCCTTTACTCCAACCGAATTTTGTAGCAATTTCGGTTGCTGTATCTATATTATTTCCAAATTCGGTTGTGGCAGCCGAAATTTTGGAAAATTTTGTTGACAGAACGAATATAATTCAAGATTCGGTTGTCACAGCCGAATCGATTAAGAAATGAGGTTGCTTTTACCGAATTTCAGTTGGAGGACTAAATTCGGTCGTGACAACCTCAATTCGATTGTGGCAACGCCAATTCGGTGGTAACAGCCGAATTTACGGTTGCTACAAACTCTTTTCAACCAATTACTTCTCTGGGTGTACTGTACAAAGTTTGTATAAGACCAATCCTGACATATAGCTGTCAGGTTTGGCTCAAAAAGGCTGCTAAGACTAACGTTAAAACACTTCAAATTATTCAAAACAAAAATCTGAAGGTTATACGCAAGCTTAGAAGAAGACATTCAACAATGCATTTACATGAACATTTCAATCACCGAACTTTATACATATATGATTATGCGAAATTTGACGCTGACATTCGAATCTCGATGCACCATATCTGAATACTTTTTGATAAGAGAATTAACCAACTAACCTCTTGTTCCTCTTCCAGGAAGAGTCAACATAAAGAGGTGCTTTACAGAATTCTTCTATGAAATTAATTATTTTTGTTCGTAGAAAATGTTTTTAAAAATATTTTTCCTTCAGAATGTACCCATTGTACCTGAAATTAACATATACTATATGTATAAATGATTTTAATTGCTGCAAGACTGTTTAAGTTATATCTCACAAATTGTTTAAATTGCCAATGAAATAAATAAATAAATAATAAATAAAATTGAAATATTGAACTGCATAAGGGTGAACAATTTTTTCCATGTTTACAAATTCACTGAGATTCTTTTACTTTTGATGGCGCAAATCAAAAACTAAACAATGTTGTGTCTTGAAACTTAAAACATATGTTTTACAAAAATATTTTCACGATATTTTTACGTCAGGTCGGCTAGTTTTGGGACCACCCTCGTATACACAGAAAAAAATATTCGCCTGTAAATTACAATTAAAAATATAATTCAATTTTTTCAAAAAATTCAATTAAAAATTAATTGAATCAATTAAATTTTTAATCATATTTACAATTTATTTTTTGAGTTTACAACAGAACCTGGATGTTTAATTTTGGAGTACATCTAAATTAATATAAATATGCATGATATGTTCTTAACAAACCTTAATATAAATAATTTTTTCAAACAAAAATTGTTGTGATAAAGTATTTTGCAGAAAGTTGAATTTTACGCCGCCGTTGGGAGGCAATATGTGTGGCGGCTGAGTCACCAGCCGTCGTCGTCACTTTTCATATGGCTCTAGTCTTTGATATACAACACTGTTGTTAATTGTAATTCGTTTATTGTTGATTGAAAGATTTTGTTTTGTGAACTTAAAAATCTTGTTTCGTGATTAAAACTGCGTTTTTTGTAATTGTGTTTAATTGGCAAGAGTTTTTGAATAAATTTTATTGAAAATAAGTGCTTGCGTTGAGTGTTTTGTTTGCAATGAAAACTGTGGCTGTCCCCAAACACTTTTTATGCACTTGAAAATACACTAGCGGCATTCATGCAAACGTGAAAGCCGAGAACTTTTGCTCAGCGCAAGTTTCCCTCGCACTTTTGCATGAGGCACCAGTTAAAGTGCTCAAAACCATATCAGCTGACCAAGATGGATACATAAGGTGGTAGCAGTAGCAATTGCATGTATTAAGTATGTGTACTTCTAGTGCTATCACCTTATTTATCCATCCTAGTCAGATGACAACGAAATGTCAAAAGTTTACAAGTTTCTCCATCCCACGTTTGTGCAGCAAATTTGCCTCGAAAACTTTCCACTTTTGAGCAAGTCGATTTGTATGGGAAATTTGTTTGTTTTGACGTTTGCTGTGCAAGTTTACGATGTTTTCGAGTTTACGAGGTTCTTTCGAGCTTTCATGAAGACCACTACTATTTACAGCCTTATGCCATATACAATTGTTTACACGAAAATTATTTTCAAAAAGTTCATGTAAAAATAAACTTTAAGACTCACCTTAGACATTTTGAACGTGTAAAACAAGAGTGCCCTAAATTGGATAAAAGCAATACATTTGTCCAACAAAGCTGTGAATATGCAGAAGAGATGGAATGCGCCAATGGAGTGACTGTTGCTGCGGAAGGAGCAGATAAATTGAATGTTTCTCCAGAACCACCAGATGTACCAATTTTTTTGTATTTAATACAAATCGTTTAAACATTAAATATTTAATATATAATAATAGTTTAAGAATACCGGACATTAGTTCCGATTATGAATCCAAATTCTAAAAACTTTAATTTTTATAGATGTAAGTACATGCGTATCTGCGAAACCTTGAATAAAATCGTCTTCAAAATAGAACATTTTAGTTCTTTTTTTTAGGGTTTTAGGGTTTCATGCTGAAAAAAGCAATAACGGTTTTATCTGATTCAAATAACTTGATTACATACTTAATCAATATTTTTGAAAAAAATCAATAAATGTTTTAATCAAATTTACAAATTTTTTAATTGAAGTTTTTTTTGACAAATTTACAAATACCTTTAACTAATATTGTTATTTTCGTGATTACACCAAAATCAATTAAACAATTAATCAAATAAACAAATTTTAAAACTTGAAGTCCTCGCCATTGGCAGAATCTTTTTTGGCGACAGAAAATATATTTTCGAAGGATATTCGGCCATTTTATTAGGAGACAATTTCCTTGTTATGGCCTTACAAATATTTATTGGTTTCTAATTGGAGTAATTTAAAAGACTCATTTCCTATTCTCCATTGCTCCAACAGTTTGTGCCTCATTGCTGGTTTTTATAACGATCGCGCAAATTAAATGTAATCTTCTGCCACAAATGCAATTGAAGTCAAAACTGTAGTCCATTTCCATTTTCTTATATTCCAAATATATTTTCCTTCTCTCTATCCTTCCCAAAATGGAACGTGTCAACAGTAATTTTCCACATC
This sequence comes from Phaonia tiefii, assembly GCA_963931995.1. Classification (NCBI taxonomy): domain Eukaryota; kingdom Metazoa; phylum Arthropoda; class Insecta; order Diptera; family Muscidae; genus Phaonia; species Phaonia tiefii. The sequence continues at coordinate 353,778,089 of OZ008367.1, read as the reverse complement.
CCAAGCGTATTTGCATAAAATTATTTCCTCTAGATTAGGGTGAAATATGCAAATATTAAAGAATTTCCCGCTGCAGCCACACGTATGATGGAACGTGCCACGGAATGGACCACATTTTTACTCTTAGGCAGCTGTTCAGATTTCAGGGGTTAGAAAATCATTTGAATACGTCATACAAGATCATTACTTAAGATTCTGCGTAAGTTATCAATGTCAAGAGGATGAAGGAAGACTAATATAGTTATAAGGAGTCTGTGATGGGAAGTTTCTTGAAAAAAATGTGGCACACGCTGTGAAATCATAGAGTTTAAATGAAACGGGTAAAAAAGGAAATATAATGTTAGGGTTTCTTGACGTTATAATTATGCATAATTATACAAACAATAACAATGGTTTCCCATTACATCCCATGAAGGGATTGGGGAGAACTTGTCACAACCAGTGATCTGTGCGGTTTCTAATTTTTCACTCACCTTACACCTATAATTTTACACCGGTTCCAAACGGTATTTTAAGAAGCTTTTTCACGGCTCAAAACTCGATTGTGTTGCCATCACTAATCGAGGTGGCCGTCGTCGAAAGAAATGTAAGGCGGTTTGACTGAGATGGTCACACTAATCACTGCACCAACCGACGGGCACAATAAAGTGTGTTTTTTAATTCCGGTAGAAATTGAAATTGTAAAAATAAAACTAAAAATTAAATTTTAATCAACAAAATTTTTTTAGTCGAAAGATGAATACACGGCTTTAATATATGAAAATGATTTCAGTCATATGGCTACCGCGGCTGTTCATGACGTAGCGCATACTGGCCGTACAATTTTGGGTTACGTTTTCACGAAATCCTGGCAGTATTCGCTTAGTTTCGAAAGGTTCGGTAAGATCCTTACCAACTTTCACTGCGGATTTGGTGTTCGTCAAGGTCATCCTGCAAAGGCGTATGAGTTTTGCAGGAATACCAAGCTCAGACATTGCTTCATAGAGTTTCTCCCGTATCGGACTATCGAAGGCCGCTTTATAATCGATAAATAGATGATAGGTGTCGATTTGTTTTTCGTGTGTCTTCTCCAGGATTTGGCGTAGCGTGAAAATCTGGTCAGTTGTCGATTTTCCAGGCCTAAAGCCACACTGGTATGGTCCAATCAGGTAAGCGATAATTGGTTTTAGTCTTTCGCACATTATACTTGATAGAACCTTATATGCTATGGATAAAAGGCTTATTCGACGGTAGTTGGCACAGATACTCGGGTCACCTTTTTTAAATATGGGACATAGTGTACTGAGACTCCAATCGCTGGGCATGCATTCATCTAACCAAATTTTGCCAATGAGCTGATGCATGCACCTTATCAGCTCATCGCCGCCAGCCTTAAACAGCTCCGCCGGTAATCCATCGACTCCTGAGGCTTTGTTGTTCTTAAGCCGGGCAATAGCTGTTCTGACCTCGTCTTGGTTAGGAGGGGGCATTCGACGTCGTCGTCCATATTGTGATCGATTGTCCCATCGTCATTGGATATCTCAGGTACTAGTAGCGCGGAGAAATGCTGTCTCCATATTCCAAACATGCTCTGCACATCTGCGACGAGATTTCGGTCCTTGTCTTTACAGAAGGGGGGCCCTGAACCATGTCCATTAGTTCCGTTTTTAACTTTTCGGTAGAATTTTCGGGCTTCGTTCTTCCTTCTGTATGTCTCAATTTTCTCACTCTCGCGCTTTCTCCACTGCCGTTTCTTACGCCTAAAGAGACGGTTTACCTCCTTTCTCTTCTCCCTATACCGCTCAGTTGCAGCTCGCGTTGCAATTGACTGAAGCATTACGATACGTGCAGCGTTCCTTTCGTCATTTGCTATCGTACCACGGTTTATTGCGAAACATTTTGTCCCATATTTTGTAAAAATCCACATAATCTCATCCGCGTCTTTCTTTGCTTACAAGCCATTCATAATCAGTCATTTAGGACCTGTGGACGTCGGTGGTGCATGTGTAGTGTTTGCGGCTCGCGACATTTTTTTAGCCATGTAAAAGCTTCTTGAAATACCGCTCTGAGCCGGTGTAAAACTGTAGGTCCCAATCAGTGAGTGCAAAAACTAGAAAATGCACAGCTCAGTGGTTATGAGAAGCTATCCACAATCCATTCCTGGAATATAATGGGGAAAATTGTTTTTGCTTGTTACCAACGAATGTATCAATAAAATTCCAAACAATAAAATATTGATTTTTTATAAACAGATTTGGTTTCAAAATTTCAAAAAAATTTCAAATAGTCATAATATTTTTACAGGTGAGATAATCAGAGTTTAACCAAAAAGTGTATGACCGGCCTAAAATAGGAACATAATTGAAAGACATCCTACAGATGTATTGCACAGTGGTGTGTAATGTCTTCGATACTTGTCCAGGACCATGGAAAGATGTACTGGATATCTTTTTGAAGGTGAAAACATTTTACTAAAACTTATTTTCTCATTACAACCCATGGAGAGACAGGGGAAACCTTCTCACAGTCAATGAGCTTTGCACTATCTGCTTTTAGACTCACTGTTCTGCCCCAATTTTATAGCGATTTTGAGAAGTCTGGTATGGCTAATTTCTCCATCAACTTAACGAAAATTTTCGTTAGTCCCATAGGAAATTTCAGATAAATAAACTTTGATTGGAGAATGAATTGCGCCAAATAATAATTTATTTTAATCAAAGGGATAATTTCCTTAAATAAATAAAATCGTTTACGAGAACTGCAAAATGTTAACAGCAAACAACATATGGTAATTCTAATCTCAAAAAATGGTTCCGAGAAAGGAAAATTGTTTTTCGATTTCCTTTGAGCTATAAAGATCAGTGTTTTCTTCTGCAATTAGGAAAAATGTAAACAGTCGGGAATAAATACCTGCAAGTAAAAATCTGAACTGTATAGCTCAGAGGAAATCGGTAGAGAAATATTATCATAATATCATTCTAAGAAACAATTTCAGTTGGAATCGTATGTAGTAAAAACTGTTTCCATTAAATTATAGTTTGTTTAACGCTAACGAGTTACAGTAACTCCAAATTAAAAAAAAAATCTTTCACGAGTAACGAAAAATTTTTGCGACAAACAGTTTGTTCGTTTAAGACAAAAGAGTTACATTTCACCGAATTGAATTTACTTGGGATTGCACTGTATCCTGAGACTAATGACATTTGCTTTGTCTGCACTTTGTCCCAAAAATATATTTTTCTAATGCATTTTAGGAAACAGAACAGTATTTTTGAGTTCGGAACATAAAGATTCAATATTAAGACAAGAAAAGAGCAGAAGTTTTGTAATATTTCTCTATCACAAGGCAAACATTTTTTCAGAATAGAAAATACCATAAGTAGCAAACGAATTAATTTTGGGGCTAAAGAAATACTTTTGCTTCAAACGAACTCTAGCGCTTTTTTCAGTTTTATGCTCGTAGTTTTTCCGTCACTAAGCGAGGTGAATAATTATACTAACCAACCCATTTTTGTATGGTAGGGACAATACCTATTTTTAATATGAGAATCGGATTTAGCACCAAACGTGTGGCATGGCTATGGCCAATCCCCTATCGCCCACAATAGCGAATGTAATTTTGGATACGTTACTGGACGAGTTGGATTGGGAATTAAAAGAGCAAAATGTGAGCATCAGGCTATTGTCCAAGTACGTTGACGATATTTTTGCCATCATCGACAGGAAAGACGAGGATATTAATTTGAAGTTGTTAATCGTACCACGCCACACTGAAATTCACTATGGCAGGGGAAGTGGACGATTAACTTCCATATTTGGACATGATAATCATGGGAGAGGACGATAAACTGATAACGAACTGGTACACGAAGAATACTGCTTCAGGACGAATAATAAACTTCAACTCAATTAAGCCAAGAGATGTGAAAAAGGACACGGCGATAAATTTAATTGGAAATGCATTCAGCATGGGCAATGGAAAATTTTATGACGGCACTAAGATGCAAATTTGTCAACTACTGATAGAAGCCAATTACCTGAGATTGTGATGTTCAGTTAATAGAAGAATAACTTGCCCAGAGAAATCCCGCTTATTAGGTTTGGCTGTTTTCATCAGCTTATATCCACTTGAACCACGATCCGACCAAACATTGGCCACAAACTTGTGGCATACTGTATCTGGCAACCTTAGCTGGGTGCCTACAGTTGTCTATCAATTTTAATCCTTCATTGTAGTATCGCAGCCAGTATAAGGCATGAACCCACTATTTCCTGTACTAGCATTATGATTTTGAAAGCAAACATTATTCCAATTACAAGCTTAATCCAATGTTAAGATTGTGTTTTATATAAAATTTAGAAAAAACACAAAACAAATCTCTTCAGTGCATCCTTAAGGAATAACATACGAATGAAAGGACTCTTAACACATATACTTATACATACATAACTAAACTGACTACATAAGAGTTTATCCCATATGACCCCCGTGGATATTTTACTGACATTTATCGTTACATTTTGCAGAATTATTTGAAATTGTTATTAGACTTTTAGAACATTCAACGTATCGTATATGAAGCCGTAAATTGTAACACCAAATGTAACCATTATCGAAGGTATTCTTAGGGGTCAGCAATTGGTCAACCTTTGTCGTCTTGTTATTATTGTTCAACCAGTCTTTGGCCAACAGAGCGTTTGTGTCACAAAAAAAACTATCAAAATTTGCAGGCGGCTGGGAGTTGTTTTCATCATCATCAGCAACAGCAGCATCATAAAAGGTCCTTTCGCTGGAATGAGAGGAAACGAGAGGAAAGACAATTCGATAACGGAAAAGCTGCGTAACACAGCAACCCCATGAGCGCACGTTCCTGAAAAATCCGGTCCATGAAAATACTAAAATAATTTTTCAAACTGCACAAAAAAAAACTAACAAACAATCAATTCTTTTATTTCACGGGGTCACACATAAGAAACTAAACAAGAAATCTGTGTGCCAACGGTCACTACCCAGACTGACTGCGTGCTGACCTATAGGGGTGGCTTAACGGCTGCATTCAAAACTCACGTAAAGGATATTTAGTACGACTGTTGGCCAAGGTGGTTGTTTTGAAATTATTTTCCTGAAAAACTGGCGCTTACGTTTTCGTAATTTATTACCTTTTGTTCCCAATAATCAATTTTTGTCATTAAAAATTGTAACGATTTTTCCTCAAATATTTGATCCTTTCAAAAAGGATTTAGGGTTGTTTGCATTCCATATCTTGCGGGTCACGCAAATCCATATTTAAATTGTCATTTCTTTGTGACCTCTGTTTGTGTGAATTTGAATAAGGAATCACCCAAAATGCTTGCAGTTTATTGGGTGGTTCCCTCTGCTTGACCTTTTATGGTTTTTGATCCTGGCAACGGAAACATTTATTTTTGCATTTGATAAATTTTGAAAATTTTGCATTTCACACTTAATAGTGATACTATTGTTTTTGGCAAATTTGAATGGATTACATGAAAATGTTTTGCGATTTTTAATTGTTTGACCTTTTTGGGGGATTTTGAAATTTTGCTACAGTTTTTGTATTGGCATCTGCCGTTGCGAGTAAGGAGATTTATAGAATTTTAACGGAAAATGTGACAAAAGTATTGGTATAGTATTTGCAACAGAAATTGAAATTTATTTATATAAAGTCAAAAACCTAATGTCTTTCCATTACTAAACTACAAGTTATAGAATTTTTCCACATCTATGCCGAAAAAAGGAGGTCAATCAGTATTTTCTGTGAAAGCTTCAAATAGGAAAAACTCACTATTATACGAAGTCGTTTTTAGCCACACAACTGTGATTAAACCAAAGCTCAAGACATTGTTGTCAAATGTTATTGTCAATTGTTTCTTTTATAGAACTTTGTTGCCAACTGTTTTAAAAATCATTGGTTTACAAAATTTGGTGATAAAGTTTTTCTTAAAACACTGTTTTTTAAAAACTTTGTTGTCATAGATTTCTTTCAGAAATGTTGTTGTCAAATGTTTTTTTAGATCAGTTTGTTGCCAAGTCCCTTACAAAACGTTGTTTTTGAAACATTTGTTGCTAAAGATTTTTTTTAAACTATGTTGTAGCGTTATGTAGTAAAACTTTGTAGCTAAACTTTTTTGTAAAACACATTGTTGTCCATGATTTGCTTTAGGAAACTTGGTTGCCAATGGTTTCGTTCAGGAAACTTTTCTTCCAAAGTTTATTTTACAAAACTTTGTTGTCAAAGGGTTGTTTTAGGAAATTTCATTGTCTAATGTTTATTTCAGAAAACTTTGTTGTCAAATATATTTACTGAATATTTTATTGTCAAATGTTTTCGAAAATTTTGTTGTAAAAACCTTTGTTGTCAAAGTTTTTCTTAGAAAAATTGCTTACAAACCTCTTGTTATCAAATTATTGAGAAAACTTTGTTTAAACAAACTTTGTTGTCAACGATTTTCTTAGAAAAATTATTTTTAGAAAACTTTGATTGTTAATAGATGTTTTCAGAAATGTTGTTGTCAAATGTTTCTTATAGAACACTTTGTTGCCAAACCCTTTAGGAAACCCTGATTTGAGAAAACTTTGTTGTAAAAGGGTTTTTCTAGAAAACTATGTTGTCAAACGATTCTCTTAGAAAACTTTGTTATCAAAAGGTTCTGTTAGAAAACATTGTTCCCAAAGTTTCTTATAGAAAACATTGTTGTTAAAAATTTGATTCAGAAAATTTTGTTGTTAAAGGTTTCGTTCAGAAAACTTTTTTGGCAAAACGTTACTTTAGAAATCTTTTTTGTCAAGGGGTGGTTTTAAACCACATTGATGACAAAGGGTTCTTTCAGGAAACTTTGTTGTTAAATGTTTCCTTTTAAACTCTTTGTTATCAAAATGTCTTAGTGAAAACTTTGTTGTCAAATGTTGTAGAAAACTTTGTTTTAAAAAACTTTGTTGTCAAAATGTGTCTTACAAAACTTGTTTCACTGCCTTTGGTTTCTGTCAGTGGTTTCTTTCAGACGTGTTGTTTTCAAATGTTTCTTATAGAACACTTTGTTGCCAAATCTTTTAGAAACGTTGTTTTAGAAAAATTTGTTGCTTAATGTTTTTTTAGAAAATTATGTTGTAGGTTTCTTTGCGAAAACATTGTTGGCAGATTGTTCGGTTAGAAAACTTTGTTGCCGAACTTTCTTATAGAACACATTGTTGTCAAAGATTTGCTTTAAAGGTTTTAAGGTTTCGTTCAGAAAACTTTTTCAAATGTTTTTTGACAAATGATTATTTGTTGCCGAATATTTCTTACTGAAAACTTTATTGTCAAATATTTTAGAAAATATTGTTTTAAAAAACTTTGTTGTCAAAGTTTTACTTATAATTTTTTTTTTTACAAAACTTTTGTTATCAAATGTTTAAGAAAACTTTGCTGTCAAAGTTTTACTTATAATTTTTTTTTTTACGAAACTTTTGTTATCAAATGTTTAAGAAAACTTTGCTGTCAAAGTTTTTCTTAGAAAACTTATATTTAGAAAACTTTGACTGTTAAAATTTGTTTTCAGAAGTGTTCTTGTCAAATTTTTCTTATGGAACACTTTGTTGGCGAATCCTTAAAAAACGTTGTTTTAAATAGTAAAATGTGTTGCTTAATGTTTTTTTAGAAAATTATGTTGTAGGTTTCTGTGAGAAAACTTCTCTGAAAAACCTTTGTTGCAACACTTCCTTGTAGAACACATCATTGATAAAAATTTGCTTCAGGAAACTTTGTTGCCAAAGGTTTCGTTTAGAATACTTTTTTGCCAAAAGTTTATTTTAGAAATCTCTGTTGTCAATGGGTGGTTTTAAAAAACTTTGTTGCCAAAGCATTCTTTTAGGAAATTTTCTTGTCAAATGTTTATTTTAGAAAACTTTATTGTCAAATACTTCTTACCGAAATAAATGAAGTTTTAGTGGTTTAATACCAAGCTAATTAGACCTACAGTTGTGTGTAAATATGAAGTAGTTTTTATTACATTTCCCCGACGTTTCGTCAAATTCTTGTTGACATTTTCAGTGAATTCGTCTATTTTAAATACAAAAATTATGTCACAATTTACAATATACATTAGTAGCAAAACAGTAAACTTACAATAATATTAACTTAAGTACGTATTTGTATTTACACGTTACATTGACATATAAAAAAATTACAGCAGACAGTTGTCCGAGGCCTTCGGCCACGGACTGTCCCTGCAGGCTGTGTCAGAGACACGGCCATTAAGTTTAACGTAGAATACGCCATCCGATAAGACAGAAAACATATATAACAATAAATTCATTTGCTTATATTATTTATCATTTATTGTTATATATGTTTTCTGTCTTATTGGATGGCGTATTCTACGTTAAACTTAATGGCCGTGTCTCTGACACAGCCTGCAGGGACAGTCCGTGGCCGAAGTCCTCGGACAACTGTCTGCTGTAATTTTTATATTTACCAACGGCATTTGATTCAAGTCCGTTTAAAAAAAAAATATTGTGTTCAATTTTTTTAAACTTAATTTAATTTATGTATTTTAATTAATATGTTTATTGAAATAAGTTCTGCGAATGTTGAGAGGGCCGCCCTAATATTAAAAAAGGTTTACCTTATCGAGTCTTCGCATTAGCATTCGAGCGTTGTGTGAAAGCTTTACGCTTTACAATTCAAAATTAATGTTACAACAGCTTTATTGAAGCTTTCGCAAAAAAGCTTTATTACGTTAGCTTACTGTTTGTTTCACTTTTTACTAGATGCATGTTGCCAAGCAACATTAGCTTGCTGTTCGTTTCACTTTTTACTAGATACATGTTCCTAAGCAATGTTGAGCAACCAAAAACACTCAACCAAACACCACACATATGTTTGAGTGTATGTGTTTAAACAATTTTCATTTGAGAAATTAAAATACTAGAAATATATCAACCAATATGAAATGTATATCAAACAAAAGATAACATCTTCATTTACCTACAAAAAAAATTTTAAAAAAATTCATCTAGCCGTTTCCTCAAATTCAATGAAATAAGGATTACAACAATAAAAACCTGACATGACTCCTCATACCGTAAGGTAAGACGTATTCTACGTCAAAAAAACAAACACAACTTAAACTTAATATCACAAGTTCTATTTTGCCACACTGCAGCTCGCGCTTATCGTCGTTCCGAAGTTATTTTCACGTAACTCCATAAAATTAACTCGCAAAGTTTCAACAATTTGAATAAAAAATATTGGTGTGAAAAAAGTGGTCCAATATTTTTGTCAGTAGTAGTGCCTGAAATTCTACATCGATTAGAGTAAAAATATCCAAAGTCATTAATGAAATTTTCCGAGTTATAACTATTTTTATCTCCAAAACAAATTTCACATTTATTTTATACGCCACCTTGTAGGAAATATTTTTTTTTTTTGGTTATGGCACATACGTGAACATAAGCTGAAAAACCCCCAATAATTTTTTTAGTTCGAAATTATCTTCACGTATACGACAATGTATGCAATTTTTTTTTTGTTACGTTTTTATAATGTTATAGACTTTATCCGGAGTTACTTTTATTAATAGGATGATAATATCTTTTTTTACGTCTGTCAAATATTTTTTTCATGTACGTGAAGATAACTTAATTTTTTTAATTAAAAATTTCCTTTTTTTTATTGTCTATCGACAATAATATTTAGCAAAAGTTGATATACAAGATAATTTCTCCATAATATCTCAGAAACCATAAGAGACAGGGGCGTGAAGGTTAAACAGATGGATAGATCTAAAAAAATATCCCAGGAAAGTCTTATCCCAGTTTTTTTTTGATTTTGTGATATACGTGAAGATAACTTCGGAACGACGTTATGCTGTCACTTTCCTCTTTGATATTGCAGCAAACATGGACATATTTGCAAACATTGCTTTCGTGTACTGAAGATCTGCTGCTTTTATTTTTTTTTTATTGTGACAGACAGTAGTGTTTTCAGCAGTTTTCAACAAACAAAACCACATTTTGGCCACAAATACATATATTATAACCTCCCAGCAAAAAAAAGAGTATACCAAGAAGTAGAATTTGCACCACAACTTCTTGGTAATATGTAGTGCTAATTTAGGTGCAGAAGTACTTCTTTTAATATTGCGTTGTCCAATGCAGCACTACTTCTTGTTTGACTGTTTGGAAGTGCAGTTTATGCTAAAATTTTTATGCTATATTTCGTCCGCAAACGAGCAACCAAAACTATTATTTCAACAATTTGTAAATTTCTTGTCATTTGAAACTTGGCAAGAAGTGATATGCTATTAAAAAGTTCTGACTTTAAGCAACAACTTTAGGGTTTAACTAATTATTTTATTAATTGTCCTTTTATTAGTACTCCAAAAGCTTCTGTCCACAAGTGAAAAAGAAAGGAAATGAAAATCAATTTGAAAGAAAGTATGTATATACAAATTAAATACAAGTAATATATTTAGGCATATTTGTACTTGTCCACTATCCCTTTAGCTCTTTAATAAATTTGCATCATAATACTCATAATGGATGTGATGCAAATGTAGATTTTTCAGAGTTGTTATAGATCAGCGTCAAAATTGCATTAAATATGCACATAGTGTTGCAGAAGATGTACAAAAATAATAACATCTACTAGAACTACTTCATTTTATTTTTGCTGGGCTATTAATCATTGTGTTCCAAACATGTTATATTGAATAGCAAACACAATGTGTTTGGATACAAGTATACTATAATTGCGACAAGCTACAAACACGTTATATTTGCATCCCAACAAGAAAAAAGACAAATTTTTCAGCGTTTATTTTTCTGAGCATTTTTCTTGCGAAGACTCCCAGTGATGTTTCATCAGTTTGCGATATGACCCAGGATTTTGCGCAATAAAGCAAGAAAGGTTGTATGAAAGTCTGATATAGTTGGATCTTCGTTTCTCGAGAGAGGGTCTTTACTCTGAAGTACTTGCTTAACCAGAAAAAAAACCTGTTTGCAAACACGATTCTCCGTTTTATTTCTAGGCTTATATTATTACTTATGTTCACGCCAGTCCCGAGGAAAATAAATTCTCGAAATTACAATGGTTATAAACGTATAAACGTTGTGGCCGTCGGTAGTGCAGTGGTAGTTTGCGCGCCTCTTGTACATGAGATCCTGGGTTCGATCCCTGCTCAAACCACCTTAAAATTTCTTTCGGCGGCGGTCACCTCGCATAGTGACGGCGACACTATCGAGTATTTAGCCATGAAAAAGCTAGGTCCCAATCAGTGAGTGAAAACTGGAAAGCGCACAGCTCAGTGATTGTGAGAAGCTCTCCTCTGTCCCTTCATGGGATGTAATGGGGAACCATTTATTTATTTATAAACGTTCACCGTTTCATCCAATCGGGTGGATAATCTGCTTGTTAAAACCATTAATTTTATCTTGTCCTCGTTTACTGCCAAACCCACTGTTGCTGATTCCTAGCTCAATTCTCAAAAATTCTGCAGTAACTTCTCTTAGATGTCGCCCAATGATGTCTAAATCTTCAGCATACGCGAGCAGCATGTGACTGTTGCTGCTGATAGTTTTAGTCGCGCTGAATGCAGCTTTTCTCACGATGATCTCAAGTAATATATTGAAGAGATCGCATGATAGGGTATCGCCCTGCCTGAGGCCTCGCCTCGTACTAAACGGTTCGGTGAGATCTTTACCAATCTTTACTGAGGATTTCATGTCGGTCAGTGCCATTCTACAAAGCAGTGCTAGCTTAGCAGGAATATCAAAGCTCCCACATAGCTTGGTACAATTTTCATCGTACCGGGCTATCGATTGGAGATTTTCAAAAATTAACTGCAGCAATCAACATTTTTGTAAAGTGTTTTTTCCAAAATTATAATTTTTTCAAATAAGCAGCTACATAATTTCAATATTTCCCAAAAATTTTATAATTTATTTATATTTGTTTTATTACAAATTTTACAAGAATTAGAAATCTATTGAAACCCTTTCCAAACAATAAAAACAATTCATTTTCTCAAGGTCGTACCTCCTGTTTGTTTAGGGGAAACTTTCGCCATTACAAATATTAGATTCCCAGACAACCAATCATCCCTAAAACGAACGAATCCCTTAACCCTTCCTCTAAAAAATCTACAAATTACTGAGAATTCACTCAAATCGCAAATGTTGATCGCCATAAAAATCTCATTATATTATTTAAAGCATAAAAAACAGCAGAAATCTGGATCACATTTTAACCCTTTTTCGTGTTACACCGTTCCGGAATAAGGACACAGGTAACAAAATTCACTAAGAATTTTGAGTTAGTGTTCGTTATGGGACTCATGGAAGATACAAACAATTTTAACTTCATAGAATTGATTATGAACTACAACGAACGCTACAGTAGGAGAACCAGCAGCATTTTATGACAGGGGTTATAAATATCGTACACAAAAAACTAAATGCAAATAAAAAACGAATTAGAGGAAAACCAATTCTCACTCGGCATAAACCAGGTAGCGGTAGTAGCAAACAGGACATCTGATTAACCCTTTGATACATAAAAAAGGGTTAAACATGACCTTGTGTAGGAAGAGAGAAAGAGAGAGAGAACATTTTCAATTACACTTTACTGAAATGGTTTCATGAAAATTTTATTATTACTGTGAATTTTGTTTAAAAATATTGAACTGTTAATTATTTTTTTAATGAGTTATTTTCCACTTATCTCGATTCCTTTTGTTTAAATGAGTTTTGGTTTCTTTTAAATGACAATAAAAATACATTTAACCCCTGACAGTTCTACGGTTCGTGGAATATTTTCTTATGTTTCTTATTTTTGTTCAAATTTACTCTAATTTGTTTTCCGTTCGTCTATTTGTCTCATCTTGAAATGCTGACACTTGCCCATTTTTATGTTTGTTTGCTAAAAACATTCAAAAATATTTAGTTTTATTGTCTTGCCTTTGATAAAAATTGGAATTATTCTCTGCCCGCTTTATTTGTCTTCAAGCGATTATTTTTTTGTACTTTTCCCCCGAGGGTTTTAGTAAAAAGTCTGTTATCAATGGGAAATCACAAATGATTGTTTGCTGTGGTGTCCAACGTTAAATCTGTGTGTATGAGAAGTCAATAAAATCAATCTGCGGTTTCTTGCAATAATAACCTAAGTCGAATGTGAAGTGTTTTTTATCAATGACTTCCGTTTTTTAAATCTACGTTAATCGCTACATCGGAGGTTCTATATCAGCTATTTTGTGCTCGCCAGGATCCGTTTAAATATACCCAGCGGCGGAAGCCGCAAGGCCTTCCACAAATAGGGCATGCGGAATGGTTCTATTGACCTACGGAATGCATTTTTTCATCAGATAAAAGGTTTTTCAACAGAGACGCTACAAAAGTACATCGATAGGGACAGCAAACGACGCCATATTTTTCCCCGCTCTTTTGACATTTCTCTTCAGTAAGGTTTGCCATTTCATCATGGAAAGATATACGAGCCAACAACGAGTCGAAATTATTAAAATTTACTATCGAAATTCGGAGTCAGTGGCCTCAACTTTAAGAGCGCTACGTCAAATTTATGGTCGTCATAATCGTCCTACTAGATCAACAATTGAGCGTCTAGTGGAAAAATTTGAATCCACAGGCACAGTACAAAATATTCCCGTGCCAGTGAGACAAAGAAGTGCCCGTAGTGTCGAGAATATTGCTGCCGCTGAGGCTTCAGTTCAAGAAAGCCCAAATGTGTCTCTCACACGTCGTTCTCAAGCGTTGGGCATCTCTGTGAGGTCGCTGTGGCCAATTTTGCGATAAGATCTTGGCCTACATCCTTACAAGAGCAAATTGACGCAAGAACTGAAGCCGCATGACCACCATAGGCGTCGTATGTTCGTGAATTGGGCTGAGCAACAACTTGAAAATGATTCGAATTTTCATCGGAAAATCATCTTCAGCGATGAGGCTCATTTCTGGCTGAAAGGCTTCGTCAATAAGCAAAATATGCGTTATTGGTCAGACAGCAATCCACACGTAATCCATGACTCATCATTGCATCCCGCAAAAAAATACGGGTTGGTGCGGTTTATGGGCCGGCGGCGTCATTGGGCTGTACTTCTTCCGTGATGATCAAGACCGGCACATTACTGTGAATGCGAATCGCTACCGTTCACTGATAACCGAATATTTTTGGCCCCAATTGGATACTATGGACTAGCACAATCAATTTATTGGAAACCAAGTTTGGTGAATGTGTTATCTCACGAAATGGCCCAGTCGATTGGCCGCCTCGGTCGTGCGATTTGACGCCGTTAGATTATTTCCTGTGGGGCTACGTCAAGTCTATGGTCTATGCCAACTAGCCAGCGACGATTGATGAACTTCGTACGAATATCGAACGTGAAATTGCAGCAGTATCGGCCGATTTATGCTTGAAAACCGTCGAAAATTGTGTTCAGCATCTGGACTTCTGCAAGCGTGCCCGTGGTGGCCATGCAAAAGAAATTGAGTTCCATACATAATGGTATCGATCGTACTTTCACAGGAATAAAGAATTTCATTGGTATCTAAAACCGGTTTTGTTTTATTTAAAAAAACTTTAGTAGCGCTCGTATTGAAAAACCCTTATAACCAAGAATGTTGACTATTTTACAACCTCATGAGGTCAGACGTTACACAATTAATTAAACAAACAAATTAAACAAATTTCATCATATTCTTCCAACTGGCTCTATCGGAGGATACGTAACCAAGGATACGGAGGGATTCTTCTGCCTGGTCTTTCCAGCGGAGTCTTGGTCGTCCTCTTTTCTGCTTCCATCGGGTACGCTATCGAAAACCTTTCGCGCTGGCTCATCTTCATCCATTCTGATAACATGGCCTAGCCAACGCAATTGGCCTAATTTGATTCGCCTAGCTATGTCCACGTCAGAATATAAATCATATAGCTCTTGGTTCCAGCGAGGTCGGTACTCGTCATTTACCCTAACAGGACCATCTATTTTACGGAGAATTTTTCTCTCGTATACTGCCACGTGTTTTTCATCCGCTTTCGATATGACCCAAGTTTCGGAGCCATATGTCAAGACAGGTAAAATGAGAGTCTGATATAAATGGACTTTTGTCCGTCGTTGTTACTAAACTGCTTGCTGAGCCCAAAATAGCATATATTTGCAAGCACAATTGTCCTATCTATCTCCAGGCTGACGTTGTTGTCCTTGTTCATGGCGGATACAAGGTAGACAAATTCATCTACCACTTCAAAATTAAATCGGTTGTCAACGTTCAAGTGCGGACCAAGCCGAGAGGTTTCTCTAGTCGTTGACACCATCAATTTTGTCTTGCCCTCATTAACAGCAAGACACAACTTCGCTGATTCCTTTTCGATTCTTGAAAATGTTGCAGTAACCTCTCACAAAATTTCGCCCAATAAAGCCTATATCGTCAGCATACGCCAGCACCATATGGCTTTTCATGTTAATGCTCTTGTTCGTATTTACTGCAGCCTTTCTCATTATTATCTCCATTAAGATATTGAAGAGATTGCACGAAAGTGTGTCGCCTTATCTAAGTCCTCGCTTGGTACAGAATAGTTCAGTGAGGTCTTTCCCCACTTTCACTGCTGATTTGGAGTTAGTCAGCGTCATTCTACAGAGGCGGATCAGTTTTGCCGGATTACCAAGTTCAGACATAGCTTCGTACAGTTTTCCCCTTATGGGGCAATCGAAAGCAGCTTTGTAATCGACAAAAAGGTGGTATGTATCCATTTGTTTTTCCTGGGTCTTTTCCAAGATTTGGCGTAGCGTGAATATTTGCCTGGTCTAAAACCACACTGATAAGGTCCAATCAGGTTTTCAATAATTGGCTTTAGTCTTTCACGTAATACGCTCGACATGACCTTATACGCGATGGATAAGAGACTGATACCGCGATAGTTGGAACATACACACGGATCACCCTTTTTGAATACAGCACAGTACACTGAGACTCCAATCGTCGGGCATAGATTCCCCCACCATATAAGTCGATGCATGTGGGCTAGCAGTCTTCCTTCCATTGTTTCCATGAATTGAAGATCTGCTCCTTTCTTTTCTTTATTGTCTGTCACGATTTTGTTTTCAGAAGTTTTCAGCAAACAAAGCCAAATTTGGGTCACAAATATATATATTATAACCTATTAATCATTGTATCCCAAACATGTTATATTGAATAGCAAACACAATGTGTTGGGACACAGCAAAGCCAAATTTTGGTCACAAATACATTTACGAGTATTACTTACTTACTTACTTATCCGGTCTCGGACAACCCCGGGGGGTCAGGGACCTCACAAAACGAAGATAACATATTTCGCCAACCAGTTCGATCTTTTGCTTTATTTCTCCAGTTGGCAATACCAAGTGTAAGCAGGGATTCGTCAACCTGATCCCTCCAGCGGAGTCTTGGTCATAGTATTTTTCGTCTTCCTTCGAGTTCGGTTTCGAAAACCCTTCGTGCTGGTTCGTCTTCATCAATTCTACTCACATGGCCTAGCCAGCGCAATCGCGTTATTTTGATCCGCTTTACTATGTCAATGTCAGGATAAAGCTCATACAGCTCATGATTCATGCGTCGCCGATACTCGCCGTTGTGCACTATAGGGCCATAAATTTTTCGGAGTATTTCTTCTCTAGAAGACTCCTACAGATGTTTCGTCTGCTTGCGATAGGACCCAGGATTCTGCGCCATAAAGCAAGACAGGTTGAATGAGAGTCTGGTACAGCTGGACTTTTGTTACTCGAGAGAGGGCTTTATCTCTATAGTGCTTGCTTAGCCCAAAATAACATCTATTCGCCAGCACAATTCTCCGCTTGATTTCAAAGCTGACGTTGTTGTTTTTGTTCACGGCAGATCCGAGGTATATAAATTCGCCCACTACCTCGAAGTTATAACGGCTATCAACGTTCACGCTTTGGTCTAATCGCGTGGAGGCCCTGTTCATTGAAACCATTAATTTTGTCTTGTCCTCATTTACCGTCAGACCCACTTTTGCTGACTCCTTCTCAATTTTCGAAAAAACCGCAGCAACTTCTCTAATTGTGCGCCCAATGATATCTATATCATCAGCATACGCGAGCAGCATGTGACTTTTGCTGCTGATGGTTTTATTCATGTTGACTGCAGCTTTTCTCATAATGATCTCCATTAAGATGTTAAAGAGATCGCACGATAGGGTGTCGAGTATTATAACCTATTAATTATTGTGTTCCTGACACGTTATATTGAATAGCAACCACAATGTGTTGGAAACAAGTATACTATAATTGCAACAAGCTAAAAAAACACGTTATGTTTCCATCCAAACAACAAAAAAGTCAAATTTTTCTTTCTGTGTTTCTTCCTGTAATTTTCGAGGAGTTTCTCATGATTCAATGCTCCCAAAACAATCCCATGCGGAGCTCTTTCAGACAACCCTATAGACACACTCCGTAAACAATCCATTGAATGGAGCGCTGTGGGAGTCATCACACGCTGAAAAATCTGTAGTTTTTTGTTGTTTGGATGCAAATATAACATGTGCTTGGTGCTAGTCGCAAATATAACATACTTGTTCCCAAACGCATTGTGTTTGCTAGTCAGTATGACACGGTTGAGACACAATGCTTAATATGTTAGAACATATGTGTTTGCGACCCAAATATATTTGTGTTTGTGATATAAAAACAGCCGTGCTCTTTGCACTGTTTATGCTCTCTCGAGAACAAGAGAATAAAAGAGGGGCAATGAGTGTGTATATCTAGTAAGTGGTTTGTGTACATATTTTTGCATTATTCTCTCAGTGAGTGATTCATAAATATTCCTGAATTTGCGTAAAAATTGTAGATGAAGTCAGTGTTTCTTATTTCGGCTGATGTATTGCGTTTTAATTTCATGTACATATTCAGGGCAACAACATGAATCACTTTTTCTGCACGAGCCTCTACTGAAAAAAATCGGAATGGTGGACCATTTGTGAAATATAATAAAAAACACAAGGAATTAATACACGTTTGGCTTGCATGAACTAGAGTCGTATATAAGTATATTGTTTTTGTACCAGCGCATAGTGATAACCAAGGCCTAGTTGAAACCTTCTGAAAACAATAACTTGAGAGACAATAAAGAAAGGAGCAGCAGATTCTCATTTCATAAAAAATCCAATGAGTGTTCGAACTGACGGACGATGTGTTAACACCTTTTTGTTACACGGTACCTGTTCGATTTCTATGAACACATTAGAAAATGTTACATTGGAAAATAAAAAACAGCGATGACGTTACAGTTAAATAATATTAATACTTTAAATTATTTAAAGACCAGTGGAAGCACGTGTGTCATTATTTTCTTGCTTAATACTTTTTGTTTTATACACACAAAAATAACAAAGAGAATGCAAATCAACAGACACACATACATACATACATTGTTTTGTTCGTACATACGCTACACAAGTTTACACAATTTTCGTTGCTCTCTGAATATCTCATTTGTATATATGTATAATCACGTCATTATTCTCTTTGCTCTGAGAGTGCTCCGCACCCACACAAGAAAACTATTCGCTGCCGCTACATCAGAGAGTGTTTTTTTCGCAGTCTGGCAATCAGTGTTTCGAAGTCGGACAAATCTGTGTTCTATATAGGGGTGGGACACCCTTATCATTTAGGGGTATGAAAAATAGATGTTGACCGATTCTGAGACCTACCCGATATGCAGACAGAATTTCATACAAATCGGTCTAGCCGTTTCGGAGGAGTTTAACGGCAAACAATGTGTGATCGCAGTCGGACAATCTGTGTGATCGCAGTCCGTTAAACTGAATTTGGATGGATTCACTTTGTGAATTTAGGCCGTAGCCGCGCCTATAGATGTTAACACATCAAAATATAACTTGCAAGCAAAATTATACAAAACTAGTTTAAAATACAAAAAAAAAACATAAAGCGGGACTCCTCTGTCAAAAGCGGTAGTGAAATCCGAGGCGGGATGAGACATCGAAAAGAGGGATAATCCCGCCAAAAGCGGGATGGTTGGTCAGGTTAGGTATGTCACATGTCAGTCTTGCTTTATCAGCTCACTCACAGCATCGATGGTTTCCGGCATAACGACTGAAGTTGGACGACCTTCACGAAATTCATCCTGGAGCGAACGGCCTCCGAGACAGAATTCTTGGTACCAGCGATTTACAGTGGTTTTTGATGGTGCTTCATCACCAAAAGTCGAAACAGGTTGATTGATACACCCTTATCTGGAAAATCGTCAAAAATCATTCCATTTTTTGCCGAGATAAATTTTTCAACGCACCGTAAGTAAATACAACAAATAGTGCTCGTAATTTTTCGTAAAAAATCTTGGCCTACATTCGTATAAGATCCAGAATTAAAGATCGTTCTTTCGCCGATTGGAACCGATGTTTTAACACAAAATTATGCTCAGGGATAATACTAATTTTTGCTTAGCGGGTTTGGAAATAAACACAATTGCCGCATATAGAGTGAAATCAATCCACAGCAGACCCTACGGACTCCATTACATCCAGAGAAATGCAACGTTTTGTACAGTTTACACGCTGGTGGCATCATCGGAACCTATTGCTTAAAAAATGAAGCAGGAGCTCGCGTTACGGTCAATGGAGATCGTTACCGCACTATAATCAATAATTTTTGGGTTGAAAATATGGATGACATTGATCCATTTATTGAAATCAGCACTTGGCGATAAGTTTATTTCGAGAACTGGACCTGTCAATTGGCTTCCAAAGTCGTGTGATTTTATAAATAAAAAAATAAATGGTTTCCCATTACATCCCATGAAGGAATCGGGGAAAGCTTCTCACAACCAGTGAGCTGTGCGCTTTCTAGTTTTATACTCACTGATTGGGACTTACAGTTTTACACCGGTTCCGAACAGTATTTTTGAGAAGCAGTTTCATGGCTAAATACTCGATAGAGTCGCTGTCACTATGGGAGGTGACCGCCATCGAAAGAAATTTTAAGGTGGTCAGAGCAGGGATCGAACAAGAGGCGAGCACACTACCCACTGCACCACCGACGGCCACCGTGCGATTTTATACCTCTCGATTATTTCTGGTGGGACTACGTGAAGTCACTGGTTTGTGCTGATAAAGTGTATTGGAGGCCACAATTGTTCGTGTTATTCGTGAGATACGGCCAGCAATTCTCGAAAAAGTGATCGAAAATTGGTCTGTACTTCGTCATGAACAGCCGCGGTGGTCGTATGCCTGAAATCATTCTCAGATGTTAATGCCATGTATTGATCGTTTGAACAAAACAATTTTTTTAAAAAAAATTTAATTTTGTGGTGCTATTTTTTACAATTTTAATTTCTATCGGATTTAAAAATCCAGCCTTTACATATTTTATTCTAATTTTAGTTTTTATTTAATTTTTTACTTTAAACATTTTATTTTAAAGCGAAAGCCTAAAATTATTCTTCAGTTTCGCATTTAATGCTGCTCCTAAAGATGGGCAACACTTCTTGAAGATTTTAAATTGGTGAACTATCGTTTACACTTTATTTTATAATTTTCGTTATATTTGACAAATTACGTGCCATACGGCGACCGCAACCGTCGATTTATTGAAATCAATACTTGGCGATAAGTTGATTTCGAGAACTGGACCTGTCAATTTGAAGTCACTGGTTTATGCTGATAAAGGCCCTTGGAGGCCACAATTGTTCGTGTTATTCGTGATATACGGCCAATAATTCTCGAAAAACTGACCACCCAAAATTTGACTTCCAGAATGTACTTCGTCATGAACAACTGCGGTGGTCGTATGCCTGAAATCATTTTCAGATGTTAATGCCATGTATTGTTCGTTTGAACAAAACAATTTTTTTAAATAAAATTTAATTTTGTGGTTTTATTTTTTACAATTTCAATTTCTATCGGATTTAAAAAAACAGCCTTTACATATTTTATTTTAATTTTGGTTTTCATTTAATTTTTCACTTGAGCCTCGCTCGAAGTCTGGGAATTTTGTCGAAAATTACGATAGTATTACTTAACAATTTTAAACATTTAATTTTAAAGCGAAAGCCTAAAATTATACTTCAGTTTCACATTTAATGCTGCTCCTAAAAATGGGCAACACTTCTTGAAGATTTTAAATTGGTGAACTGTGGTTTAGACTTTACCTTGTAGTTTACATTATATTTGACAAATTACGTGCCATACGGAGCGATAAGTTGATTTCAAGGAATGGACCTGTCAATTGACCTCCAAGGTTGTGGGATTTGACACCTCTCGATTATTTCCTGTGGGGCTACTTGAACTAACTGGGTTATGCTGATAAGCTGTCAACAATTGACGCCTTGAAAGACAGTGGTCGAAAAATTGAGCCAAAATTGGACGTCTAGAATTTGCTTCGTCATAAACAGCCGAGGTGGTCATATGCCCGAAATCATTTTCAAATGTTAACATACCATAGATACCATACCATTTGATCTTTCGAATAAAATAATTCTTTTGATTAAAATTTAATATTTTGGTTTATTTTTTACAATTTCAATTCCTATCGCGTTTAAAAAACACCCTTTACAGAGAAGTGGAATTGTTAGTTGCCTTGACGATTATTTTCGTCGAAAGTGAGTAAACGTTCAAAAACATTCCTGCAGCAAAAATGAGTCCATCACCCCTCTAAAACCTTGAATGCGTTTTATTTTCTAATTCGGAAACAAAAGTTCCTCTTGCCTTTACCACAAAAATTGGATCATCGCCCTCTGATACTTCCGCGATTGTCTGAGATATGACTTGATTCGTCATCCTTGGATGTGTTTTTTTTTGATAATCTCAGAAGTTTCAGAAGTTGTTTCTCTTGGAATTATTACCTCTTAATACCTTTGCGGTAGCCTAACTGGAAACTTGACTCACCATCCTTGTATGCATTGTTTTCTGATAATCTGTATAAAGCAGACGGGTCCAGTGGCCACTATAACTGCTTCAATCGACAATATAAAATGGTTCCCCAAGCTAAGTATCAGGCATAAATACAGACGGATAATTAGGGAATGGTTGTTAAATGGTCACCACATAAGGACTATGACCATTTCAGTAAAGAAGCAAAAAATTAGAAACACATTAACGTGTTATGGGTATCCAGATATGGCGAAATGAAAACTGTCTATACTCCTGACAATTCCAGACATATTATCATAATGGATCCTAATACATTTATGTGGATGCATTAAACCAAACCCCACCCCAAGTTCATTACATCTAGTAGAAATCCTCTCAACATAATTTCTCTTCATAATAGTAAGACATATGTTAAGCTTTTCCCACTCTCTTGTAATATGCCCATCGTTATCCTTAAAGGATATATGGAGGTAAAAAGACGAACAAAAAAATTTAACCAAAATAATAATAACAATAATAATAGTATAAGAAATGTCATTCCGGATGGTTTGGCAGAAAACATGTGCAGGCTAAGTAACGTCCAGTTAAATCCTGTTTAGTTCAGTAGAGATGCCACTGTCATCAGCACCACCCAGACCATTATTGTCTTGCCAGCCAACCGTAAACCCATCGCCCTCTTACGAAATTAGCGGTAGAAACAGCGTAAATAAAAAGAAAGAATCCAATTTATAGGCCGAGAGTTGTTTTTCCTCGTCCTTTTTGGAAATGGATAACAATGACAATGTGGTGGGTGATGTGATGTGGGGGGTGATGTGTGACTGTAGTAGGCTTTCCTGTTGGTCATTCGTTTTTTCATCCTCGTGAGTTTTTTTCCTCTCTTGTTTGGTTATCACAAACTCTGGCACCCATTTTTTGTAGTCTTCGTTTTAGTGTTATTTTTTTTGTTCTGCCTATTTCTTGTTTAATGGACGCTCGATGCGAGGGTGGTGGATAGTCCTTGCGAAAATACACTTAGTGATGGTGATGGCTTTTGGTTCTGGCGGTGCCACCAAGTGAGGGTAACGGTGGTGGCGATGATGGTGGTGGTGCTGAGTGTTTGTGAAAAATGAGGGTGACTATTTTGATGGAAAATATATAAAAATAAATTAGTTTTTTTTCTTCTTTTTTCCAGCGGTTATTAGGGAAAATGTGCGCATTTTTTTGTTGGCGTGTGCCAGGATACGGAAAATATTACGGATTACGGAATTATGAATGAATGGTTGAATGCATCAGCCAAATGGACCAAATGGTTTTTGGTTGGAGATCATAATACATGCATATACATACATACATATGTATGTATATGAATATGTTATGGCATATCCTTGTTATACACATATATGGCAAATGCTAAGCGATTATGGGCATTAGTTAAAGATTCTTTTTGGCTAAATTTCATTATACGCATATATAAACTAGTAAGTTTTACTGGCGTAATAGAAAAAAATTCAAAAAACCTAAGTATAAATAATATAGTATAATAAAACATATAAAGGATATTGAATGCAACAGTCCTGATCGATTTATTGTTACTCTTCCCTGCATTACATCGTCAAACGTTGAATGGTATTGAAATTATGGCATGTAATTATGGTTCGTTCGATGGGTATCCTGAGCAACCTTGTATATGAAAATGTGGATTCGGGCCCTATAGCTGGCGGCGGTAGTTTCGATCGCTTTTACGTCAACGGCACTATCGAGTAGTTTTAGATGTACATAAATACTCTTTAAATATATATATATATACTCAAATATATGCTCATTAAATATCTTTTATAGTTCGTTGCTTTAGAAACAGTTGTGCATTTTGCAAATTGTTGTGGAATGTAATTTCATTCACATGACTGAATTGCTAGTATGACCTTCCAGTTAAATCAAATTTGCAGTATATTCTCGATTATCCAGAGCTCTATTTCGCTTTGAATTCAATATTTTATTGTTGTTTTGGTGGAATGGTAGCGAAGCTCTTGTGCATGAGAACGTGGGTTCGATCCCTGCTCTGACCACCTTAAATTTCTTTCGACGGCGGTCACCTCACTTAGTGACGGCGACACCATCGAGTATTTAGCCATGAAAAAGCTTCTCAAAATACTGTTCGGAACTGCTGCAAAACTGTAGGGACCTGAACGTGAGTGTGAAACTAGAACGCGCACAGCTCGCTGGTTGTGAGAAGCTCTCCCTAATCCTTACATGGGATGTAACGGGAAACAATTTATTTTTTGTATATCATAAATAATTATTTAAGAAGAGTTTATTCATCATTCCACATAAAATTTATGCAAAAATAATTTTTGTATTTTTCGAAAAAAAAATTGGAAAAAAGGACATGTGGGAGCTAGGCGTTTCCTTGCACCGAACTCAATGAAATTTTGCAGGTATGTTACTGTTACTGTATGGGATTCGTCGAACGATTTTCGTAGAATTTGAGATATTTTTGCCTTTTATTTTCATTATATAATTTTTGAATATATGAAAATTTTGGAAGTCCCTAAAGGAATTACGACTTTTTTTTCTATTAAATTTCTAAATTTCTCAGAGTAATGAGTTTTCGTTACTAGGAATGTTCTTAGGAATTTCTTAAAAAAGGATATTCGAGAGCAAAGCATTCACTTGCATCCAACACAAATAAATTCGGACTATATATCTATTGTAGTGTATGTGATTCGTGGAACAATTTTCGTCGACTTGGAGAAGTTTTTCCGTCTTTTATTTTCAGTATATATAATCAGAATTTATATGAAGCATAACAATTCTTGGACGAACTTAATTTGTTTGCCCTAACACGCTTTATTTGCCCTAACAATAAAGCGAACTAAAAAACTTGGAAATACACAGGGTGGAGCGCGGTAATTTGCTTTTTTGCACAGCAGGCTGTGGCGGCACTGTTGGTCGAAGAGAGTGGAGAGTGTGCGTGGCTTAAAGTGGCTGATGGGAGATTTATATTCGCCTGACTTTCAGTTACAATCATGCATTGGGCACGTGAGGAGAAGTCATTTTATGTTGAAGCGTATTTTTCAAATGCGCACTCGATCATTGCAGTGCAGCGTGTGTGTAACAGCGGGTGTGTAAACAAACAAAATATGCGGTACTGGAGTGAAACAAACCCCAGAAATATATCACGAGTAGGCATCATTAGGCCATACTTTTTCCAGGATAACCGTCTTGCCGTAACTGTGAACTCCTAGAGGTACATGTCTATCATACAGGATTTTTTCAGCCGTCTCTTGAGGCAATGCAATTAGAGGATACATGGTTCCAACAGGATGGTGCCACTGCACTGGGGTTACCATGAATTGTTTGAGGCAAATGTTTCCTGGACGGCTTATCTCTTTGAGGGGTGATGTGAACTGGCCGGCACGCTCACCAGACTTAAACCCATGCGATTTTTTCCTTTACGATCGAAGGTGTATATCAACCGTCCCAACACCTTGGAAGACCTAATTAACAATATTGAGGCTGAAATTGGCAGAATACCAGTCGACATGCTTGTTAGAGTTCATGAAAATTTCAGAAAACGTGTGCAGCAGTGTGTGGATAGCGAAGGTCGACATTTCCCAGATACCCTATTTAAAACCATGTAATTTAAAAATTCCCTTACTGTTCAATATAATTAAAATATAAAATAAATTTTTCGAAGGTTCATATTTTTTTTATTTCATTCCCAAATAAGCAAATTACCGCGCTCCACCCTGTAGTATAGATTCTAAAGGGTATCTCAGAAGGATTGCACTTTTTAAATTTAGCATTTAGAAATTTGGCAGCTGACACATATGTTTATTCCGATTATTAAAAATGGAGCGCTTTATAATTGTGGAAACTAATTGCAAAAATTTGGAAAGTTCTGCTAAGACCGCTCGCAAACTTACAAAAAATTCCAGTCAAGAAAGTGCAACCATTCGAAGAGTGGTCAAAAAATTTGAAGAACCTGGGTTGATTATGGACAGTAGGACTCCTTCGCGTTAACGTTCCCGTCGGCCTCTTGACAACATTGCTGCTGTAAACGAGAGTATCGCCGAAATCCCGAAATCATCATTTCGGCATCGAACTCAACAACTTCAAATTTCACGAAACAGCGAATTATGACAAACTACCTCCACCTTAATTTCAGCTTACTCTGGAGCAACGTGAAGTCAACAACAATTTTCAAAAAAAAAAGTCATCTCTCCGATAAAGCCCATTTCCATCTGAATGGCTTCGTAAATACACAAAATTGTCGAATTTGGGGCTCAGAAAATCCTCATGCAAGCCACGAGAGACAAATGCACCCACAACGAGCAACTGTCTGGTGGGGATTTTGGTCAGGCGGCGTGATTGGGCCTTACTTTTTGAAGGTGAGGCCGAAATTGCAGTGACTGTGAACGGCATTAGTTACAACTGGATGGCATGGTTTTGGACGACAGGGAGTTTCAGCAAGACTGCGCCACCTGCCACACCGTGCATGAAACAAGCGATTTAATGCACCAACGACTTCCACAACAAATTATCTCAAGAAATTCCGATGTCAACCTGCCACCAAGATCATGCGACTTAACGCCGTGGGATTTCTTTCTTTGGGGTTTTGTGAAATCTCGGGTTTATGCGAATAAACCAAAAACCAATTCCTTAGCTCAAATCCGAGAGCCAACGCGTCATAGCTGAGATACAGCCACATCTCTGTGAAAAACTCATGGAAAATTTCATTAAAAGATTAATGGCCTGTCAGCAGAGACCTGAAGGCCATTTGACGGATATTTTATTCCATACTTAAACGGAACATGTCTTCTTTACAATCCAATAAGAAAATCACAACTATCTCAAAAAATGCGTGTTTTTATTTTAAAATAAAAAAGTGCATTCTGACCGAGATTCTTTAGAATATTGAATACAAATATTTTTCTTCTTCAATTGTGAATTTAAATTTTTTTATCCAATATTCCAAAGATTCAAAACAATTGATTTCCATACTTGCCATATATTCGAAATAACACAAACAACTAAAAGGCTAAACAGCTTCTCAAATTCTAAGAAAAATCAAGCAATCAATTATTGATCAATGTTTGTGTAAAATTTTCAGAAAAGGACATTCGCGAGCTAGCATTTCCTTACAGCTAAGTCAAAGAAATTATGGTTGTAAGTTAGTTTTTCTATTTAGGATTTGTGGAAATATATTGCACCAGTTTGAGAAATTTTTCCCCCTTTTACTTTCATTATATGACTTTGTGAAGTATGAGAAGAAGCCTTTGATGCATGTCGACAAAATATCATTCCATACACGCTGAAAACCAACAGCTCCTGCAACATTATGCAAGAACCATGTATATGTTTAGAACATTCATATACTTCTAAGCTGAGAAATCTGTATTTTTAAATTGTTTTGATGCAAATATTGCGTGTTTATATCTTATCGTAAATATAGTATACTTGTGTCCAAACACATTGTGTTTGCCTTTCAGTATTACCTGTTGGAAACACAATGATTATTAGGTTATAATAAATGTTTTTGTGATCCAAATGTGGTTTAGTTTGTTGAAAATTGCTGAAAACAAAAACGTGACAGACAACAAAGAAACAAAAAAGCAGCAGCAGATTTTCAATTCATGAAAACAATGTTTGCAAACATATACACGATTCCTGCAATATGTTGATGAGACCGTTTTACTTTTCAGCATGTACGTTCAATCATTGTTTTCATGAATTGAAGAGCTGCTGCTGTTTTGTTTCTCTGATGTCTGTCACGTTTTCGTTTTCAGCAGTTTTCAATTCCATATTTGGGTCAAAAATACATAATATGTAATGTAATATAGAATAGTAAACACAATGTGTTTGGACACAAGTATACTATATTTGCGACAAGCTACAAACACGTTATATATGCAGCCAAACAACAACAAAAGACAGACTTTTCAGTGTGTATGCGATTTTCATTGGCAGTTTTTAAATCTCTAAACTTTAAAGTCAGTCTATTGATATCTCGTACTATGTTAAGTCTCCAGTTTAAAGAGACACTGTTGAAAAATATGATACCACTCTAAAATTTACATTAAAATAAATGGTTTCCCATTACATCCCATGAAAGGATAGGGGAGAGCTTCTCACAACCAGTGAGCTGTGCTCCTTCTAGTTTCATATTCAACTATTGGAACCTACAGTTTTACACCGGTTCCGAACGGTAGTTTGAGAAGCTGTTTCATGGTTAAATACTCGATAGTGTTCCCATCACTAAGCGAGGTAACCACCGTCGATAGACATGTAAGGTGGTCGGAGCCAGACTCGAAACCACGCTCTCATATACAAGAGCCGCACACACTAACCATTGCACCACCGACGGCCACCAGATTGATGATCACGCACCTTTTTTGTTCAAAATGGAAGAACTGGATTTGGTTTCAACAAGACGGTGCCACATGCTACACTGCACGGGATAGCATGAACCAATTGAGAGGCGAGTTTGGTTAGCAATTAATCTCATGTTGTGGAGTTCGTACGTGTGATTTGATCCCAGAAAATGTTTGCGAGGGCACGTGAAGTGTCTTGTCCTGTGGAGACACGATTGCTGCCTAGGGAGACAACTTTACACGTCTCATTGGTTAGATACCGGCTGAAATGTTGATAAAGCGAGGCAAAATTGGACTTTACGAATGGACCATAGCCGAGGCAACATTGGCATGAAATAATCTTAAAAAAGTAAATGACACGCATTGATTTATCGATCCAAATAAATATTTGATTCACTTGTACAAATTTTCCGTGTTTTCTTCAATTTGCAAAAACCAAATCCCAAAAAAATTACCCATTTTAGCATTAAGCAAACAATAGAAACAACATTTACGATGAACGTTTCAATCTGAGAGAACTTGACAACTTTGTTGCGGCAAATAAATTTTATTTTGCGGCAAATAAATTTTATTTTGCCGCAAACGACCTTTAAGTTTTTTGGTCTTCCGTGATCAGTTAATACAAATAAAAATGTTTAACCATTGACAGCACCCTTTTTCTGGTCGAATGCCTCACACCCATGAAACTGTTTTCGCTTCTCATAAATTGAGAATTTTTTTTTGCTGAAAATAACTTCGTTAAAAGAAGTTAAGTTTTTTTTCACTTTTTAGTGTTGAAATGTTTCCTTGAACAAATTGTATCGATATTTCTCGTTTACTCGGACATGATTCAACCTACTTTAATATAAAATAAAAATTTTCCCATAACATTCAATTTCCGCTTTCTAGTTTAACATACACTGATTGGGACCTACAGTTTTACACTGGTTCAAAAAAGCTTTTTCTTGGCTAATTACACGAAAGTACTAAACCGGCTGACCATCGTCGAATGAATCGTAAGGAGTTGCGAGCAGGGATCGAAGCCACGTACTCATATACAAGAGTCTCAAACACTAACCATTATTGCCCCACCGACGGCCACAAACTATATCAATCTAAACACTGAATGAATTGTTCTTTCAGGACTGTATTTGGCCATTCATTTAAAGTTGTCGTTAAACTTCAGAAATTTGTCATGCATTACCATTAAATAAGTACACCCCGCGAAATAAATATAAAGGCAACACCATTTTTTGTTTTTTCCAAATATTGTGAGGAATTTTCAAGTTATTATTATATATATTGTATGTATTAGTCCTTTCAATATTAAATACTTTTCAGTAAAAATACTTTGACTATGACTTCTTCAAGGTGAATCAACAAAAATAAACTAATTACTATTGCGAAATATTTAGAAAGGCAAGAGGTTTATTTAAATATTCTAAAAAGTTTCGTAAGACATTTGATCTCCATTATCGCTGATAACTTCTACTAAGCATTTTAGCACGGAGTTTATCAACGAATGAATATGCGCAGGATCAGTTATCTTCCATTTTGTGGTATTGCTACCCTTCGATCCTTGGGATTCTTTAACTGGCGTCCTGGGTGGTAAACTTGGGTAAGTAAAATAGACCAGAGGTTATCGATCGGATAGAGATTAGAACTAAGTGCAGGCCTGTCGATAGTTTATATTATTTCTGGACTGCAGAAACTTTGGAGTTTTCTTAGACCGATGTACTGTTGGGTTGTCCTGCTGGATGATAAATTCTGGGACACATATTTCCTCTCCAGAATTAACTAAAACGACATCCAATAGTCGAATATAATACTCGCAGTCCATTTTTGTGGAAACGAAACATATTGGAGTGGTTCCTCTATAACTCATAACTACTTGCCCAAATCATAAGGGAGCCACCGCCAAAATTTCGCCGCTGACGCATAATTTTCCAAATTTAATTTTTCCCATCGGCAAATATCACCCCTCATCCAAAAATATATATATTTCAGCGAATTTAAATCTGGCTAATTCGTGTCTTGGCATGAGACCAAGTTTTGCATCCTTTTTCAAATATGACAGTTTCAAATCACGTTTCATTATTTGTTGAATCCGACGCAAACCTGCTCCCCCGCTCAATTCAACAATAATTTCCTTATTGACGAAGTTTTCTTTAACCCTTTTGATCTCTCTTTTTTGGCGCTGCCACTGATCAGTGGTGTCCTTCCTGGTCATTTTGTGTTTCCACATTGGCCACCCTATTTTATAAAATTGTCAATGACACAGCTAGATTTTTTCAATCGCCTCGCAATTTCGCGATTGGACAGCATTTCATCATGATAATATTAAATTTTTTCCTTTTCTTCTTTACTTAGGTTCTTTCCTCCAGGTAATCTTTAAAAATTAATTTTTTTTTTTGAATTTGACCTACGTTAATTTTAAAACAATAAAATAACAACCAAAGAAAGCTCACTTCTGTTTAAATTCGTATTTACTACTGTTCGAATTCGGGTATTTCTCCATGTTGCCTTTATATATATTTCGCACCAGAAACAGAAAAAACAACGTCACTTTTCACTTAACTTGTAAAAGAAATCGAATGGTTACATTCTCTGACATAATATACCTAATGACACATATATGCATTAAAATTCTACAACAAAAACACAGTGCAGTGAGAGTACCGGGAAAAAATATACTGCCTTTATAATTATTTCTCTGGGTGTAGCATCCAAGTAGCTCACCCAAGTTCTAACCGAGATTTATACCCAGTGATTGGTGTTTTACATCCATTCCGAACGATATTTTGAGAAGCTTTTTCATAGCTCGATAGTGGGTCCGTCACTAAGCGACCTGACCTTTGTCGAAAGAAATGTGTTGTAATGAAACTGTAGAGAAAGCACAGCTCACTCAATGTGATAAATCTCGACAGTCCCTTCATAAGTATTGGGAAATGTTTCGCTTTACATTCAGAAGATAAAACAGAAACAATATCTCATTTTTCATTCATTTTCTAATTTGCCCTTTGTTGTAACAGAATCCAATTTTATTCAATTGTCCCAAAAGACCGTTTACACCAAGAAAATCCAATTTGGATTTACATTACAGCAGTTTAGTTAAACACCATTTGCCAGTGGTATAGCAAAGACCAAAACCCGTCACCGGTCTCAAAGCGTGGCAACTCTATTCGAACTTTCGTGGTGTACTAAATATGATGTGTTCAGTTGACACATCCACTTCCATTATGGTGAAATATTTATTAAAGTTGTATGCGGAATGAAATCAATTGTTTACACCGAGATTGGGTGTTTTATTGGTAGTTTTTCTTCGTGGTGGATAGTGTTGAATAATTTATTGTGTGGTGAAGAAATATTTGTGTTTAAGCTGTGCGAAATGAAATATGAAAATTTTGACATTAGATATTATTTGTAGATAAAATACCGACGAACCTGCTATGAATATCTATGTATGTGCGAGTGTGATTGCTATGTTAGCCATACACCCAACAATCATATTATTTTGGACAGATAGATGAATGCACAAAAATACTCAATATGTCGAAAATATAAACAAAAAATAAATTACCAAACCAACAAGAAACAAATTTCAAATTATTCTCGTGTTTTGTCAACTTCACCAACATATACTTATCTACATCAGGAGCAAAATACGTATGTGTGTGTGTCACTTTACACACAATTCAGTGAAATGCGACCTTGTAAAACTGACTCTAAGATCGGTATCAAAGTACAAAGGTTATTAAAAGTATGGCATTTTCGTGGTGAATAAAATTTGACTAGCCTATGGGGCTAGATAAATTTTTGACAAGTGGATGGGAATTTTTGAAAGTTAGAGCCTGTGCCAAAGCGATAGATTTTCCACCTAGTAGTAAAAATATGACATTTGCGAGGTGAATAAAATTTCACTAGCCCAGGGGGCTAGGTAAATTTTTGACAACAGGCTGGAAATATTTGACAACCACAATACAAACACCATGGCCGAAGCAGATTGCATAGCACAGAACCGAATTGCTGCCGTTGTCGATATATTTTGTGCGGCGGGTTGCCGCCGGTATTTTTCAGTTTATGAATTGCATAAAAGTGCCCCAAATGGATTTGAATAAAATAAATTATTAATATTCTCCCTCAGTTACACGCATATTTTTATTTTTAACATCATAATTTTGTGTTAAAAAACTTTATTTCATTGTTAACTTTACCCAACGCAGTTTGAATTTTATGGCCGCCGCCGTCGACAACTTTTTATGTCGGCTTGTAGCTGTGGCCATCAGTCATTTGTAAACAGACATTTGCCATAAGCCATTTAGAGTCCATTTATATTTTTGTAAATTTGACTTTATTACAATGGCAACAACGGCAAAAAGATGCAAAAAGAATTATAATACATGTAATTATGTACATGTAAATTTGGAGAAGTAACTACAAAGAATTTTCTGAACAAAATGCCATATCTACGATAATATATTTCTACAAATATTCATTATAAAAATGATTACATTTCAGACGCGTCTTTAATTTCCTTCATCTTACGAACTGTCAAATTTTTACTACTGTGGAAAAACTTTCGGTTTGGCACAGCAAAGAGTAAAAATATTCTCACCACAACACAATTTTTTTTCACCATAGGAAACTTTCACGGATTGACACGCACCCTTAATAAAACACAACAGCGGACAAACAAGATGTGTAGAGCGAAACGAATTGCCGCCTCCGTCGACGTTTTTCTGAGGTGAGGCGCCGCCGAAGTTTTTCAGATTCGAATTTGAATTACGATGCCTCAATCCATTTAAAAAAGTATATTTTTCCGCATTTATATACATATTTGTACTCTGTAAAAATATAATTTCGTTTTTGAAAATGTGTTTAACCATCGACGCCGCCGGCAAGTTGTTATGTCCACTTGTAGCTCTGTTCATTATTTATTTGGCTGTGTGTTCATCGAAAATATTTCGGTCGTGGTAAATTGTGTTGAATTTATTTTTGTGTGGTGAAGATACAATTCCGATTTTGCTGTGTGAAATGGAAAATCAAAATTTTGACAGCTGAAAATTCATGTCCTTGCACTTTTTTGAAATTAACATAAGTTTTAAAAAATATTTCGCTATTTTTATTCAAATTATAAACAAAATGAATAAATTTCGATTACGCCAAAGGATGTATGTGATGTATCATATAGATAGAAGGGGTGAGGTATGAGCTTATTGTTTTATATTTTGTATACTGCGTCGGATAGAACATGTTATATTAAGCAAAAAAAAGTAAAATAGCAAAATCGGCGCAAATTCTCAGTTTCGGAGTTATGGACCCCCGTATGTTGAAAAATTATCGATTATTTTCTTTTACTTTTCTCAAAAATATACAACTATATACCACAAAAATACTATGCCGAAGCCGCGAAGCCGGTGTTGGACCTACCCCAGAGTAGAAAATTCCATACCGAAGCCGGGGTTAGACCTACCCCAGAGGAAATAGTCCCTTAGCCCGGGCAAGCAGAAACCTCTATGCAATTTTTCTATAACTCACTTAGTTTTCGAGTTATTGGATGTTGAAATTTTGGAAAAAAATCGATAATTTTTACAAATTTCAACATCCCATAACTCGATATCGAAGCGAGTTATAGAGAAATGCTAGCTAGTTTTTTGAGTTTATTTTGGCTTTTTTTATACAAAAAAGTGACCATATCAATAGCTTTACACAGTAGCTTAACCCCAACGAACACATCCGAAATTTCGGGGACTATAAGTCGGAAACAATGCATTTACCCGAATTTTGTTATTTTACTTTTTTTGCTTAAAATAATGTGTTGTTTTTTTAAGTGTAAGCTGTAAAATAGACCTGTATCTATACTCATGTATTTTGTAACAGAACTCATGTATTTTGTTTTTGTACTCTTGTAGTTTTGTGTTGTTGGTATGTATGTATTTGTGTAGAGTTTCACAACTGAAGCGAATGAGACAAAAACAAAATGCCTGTTGTTGCTGCCTACAACTACAACAACACCTGCTGCTATTACCATGTTTCCGAGCAAATGCTGCATAAAAGACTAAACGTTAAAATTTAGACTACTTGTCAAAATTTTGTTTAGCCCTAGGGCTAGTGAAAATTTTGGCAATAAATACTCACCACGCTAATGTCAAAATTTTGGTAAATCAAAATTATTCGGCTCGATAAACGCACAGCATTTGTAAACAAAACATGAACTTTGATGAACTTTTCTAGTAATTTTCCAGAATGAAAATAGTCATGGATTGTGAAGATGGTATTCGCAAAATAATTGGTAAAAGCAATAAAAAATATTTTCTAAGAATATTCATTGCACAAAATTATATTTCAATTGCGTCTTACGTCTTCTTCTTATGATGAAGCTGTCAAAATTTACTATTGACAAAGAAGATATCGATTGGCACAGCAAAACTGGAAATTTTTCTCACCACAACAATTTTTTTTCACCATTGTACTTTGATACCGATTGGCACAGGATGAATAGAAGCAAAAGGTATGACAGAAGTAGATTAGAAAATTTACTCATGGAGTCGAATGCCTTCAAGGAAAACGATTAAAGCGCCTCGTTCTCTGCTCTCCGTCTCTCTCTCTATTACTCTCTTCGTTGAATATTTCAATACCTGAGAATTTTTTTGATAATGTTATTGTGTCTAATCATAGAGCAATAGCCAAGAGTCTCTATCCCTCTCTTTACGTTCTCTCGATGACGACGAGATAGTAGGCCATTTCATCGAGTGCGAGTTGCTGTTGTATTTTACTCTATGATTGGTCATAAAACGGATAGAAATAAAAGGGAATGCGTATTTACGTTCGATGCAACCATGCAATTTAGCTGTCATTAGTATCAATCAAACACTATTTAAACTTAGATTGATGCATGGTTTGCTCATAGATTAATACTTATAGTAGATCTACTAGTTCTCCCACCAAATTTATGACATTTGGCCTGGTGTGATATGTACGTTTGATGTTGAAAAGAATTGCTTTACTAATACCAGATAGAGGCAATGGTTCAACACAACGAACAAGATAACAACAACGGCAGTTCGTTTTGTGTGTTAAAATTATTGTGTTAAATACAACACAAATGTATGCTAACAATAACAGTCAATAAAAAAGTTTAAAACACATTTAAATTTCACAGTTTTTCACCAAAATGGCATGAAAAATTAAAGCAAGAAGTTATTGTAATTCCACCTGGTGTATATCACTTTTCGTCAAACATCTCTCTATCACACCGACCGCATCACGAAGAGTGTGAAAGGAAACATCAGATGAGCCAAATATTCTCTCTAGTCTGAGATTACTGTATGGGTTTGCTTCTGGTTGCTTATCGCTCTCTCGCCTATCTGCACTGATTTCTATCAATTTCCTAGTTCATAGTCGATCAGCTGTGTCATGGGTATTCTCTGTCTTAATACGACAATAAACAAAGTTGATTGCTAAGTAAAAAAATTTAACTGGAGTTCAAAACTTTAATAAGCTTGTCTTTGATACAAAGTTTTGAAGTATAAATTGCATATTGATTAAAATTCGTTGGATTTTATTAACAAACAAAAAGAAACAAAATTAAATTTGATCCACAAAGAATTAAAAAACCCACGGAACAGATGAAAACCCAACATATTAGCTGGGCTGGCGCGTTTCCCTGATATATCATTTTACCATGTGTTTAAACAACAAAATACACTTCTTTAGGCCTAAATTTTGAATGGGAAATCATCTTTGATCAACGATCAAACATAATTTAAACTCTGAATTAATTTTGTAGGTTAATAGTTGATTGCTGTTTAAACAGCCAATGTTGGGTATTTAAACTATGATCGCGTTACCATATGATTTTGGCAGAAAACAAGAAGAACAAACACAAAGCTTCTTTAATTGTTAATGTGAACAATTATAATCACCATCCTAGTTGAAATAACAATACAAACGTATCATTTCACTCGTAGTGCAGTTAGAACTTCATTTCTGTTGAAATACTTTGAAATTTTATTAAAAATAAGCCATACACACCACATTCATTTTATTTTGGATAGACGAATGCAAACACTACTCAATATGATGACAATAACAAAAATATAAACTAAGTGACCAAACCAACAAGAAACAAATATCAAGGTATTCTCGTGCGTTGTCCACATAGAGTAATCTCCATAGAGTAATCTCAGACTAGAGAGAATATTTGGCTCATCTGACGTTTCCTTTCACTCTTCGTGATGCGGTCGGTGTGATAGAGAGATGTTTGACGAAAAGTGACATACACCAGGTGGAATTACAATAACTTCTTGCTTTAATTTTTCATGTTGTTTTGGTGAAAAACTGTGAAATTTAAATGTGTTTTACACTTTTTTCTTGACTGTTATTGTTTGCATACATTTGTGTTGTATTTAACACAATAATTTTAACACACAAAACGAAATGCCGTTGTTGATATTTTGTTCGTTGTTTTGAACCATTGCCTCTATCTGGTATTAGTAAAGCAATTCTTTTCAACATCAAACGTAAATATCACACCAGGCCAAATGTCATAAATTTGGTGGGAGAACTAGTAGATCTACTATAAGTATTAATCTATGGTAATCTCAGACTAGAGAGAATATTTGGCTCATCTGACGTTTCCTTTCACACTCTTCGTGATGCGGTCGGTGTGATAGAGAGATGTTTGACGAAAAGTGACATACACCAGGTGGAATTACAATAACTTCTTGCTTTAATTTTTCATGTTGTTTTGGTGAAAAACTGTGAAATTTAAATGTGTTTTACACTTTTTTCTTGACTGTTATTGTTTGCATACATTTGTGTTGTATTTAACACAATAATTTTAACACACAAAACGAAATGCCGTTGTTGATATTTTGTTCGTTGTTTTGAACCATTGCCTCTATCTGGTATTAGTAAAGCAATTCTTTTCAACATCAAACGTAAATATCACACCAGGCCAAATGTCATAAATTTGGTGGGAGAACTAGTAGATCTACTATAAGTATTAATCTATGGTAATCTCAGACTAGAAAGAATATTTGGCTCATCTGACGTTTCCTTTCACACTCTTCGTGATGCGGTCGGTGTGATAGAGAGATGTTTGACGAAAAGTGATATACACCAGGTGGAATTACAATAACTTCTTGCTTTAATTTTTCATGCCATTTTGGTGAAAAACTGTGAAATTAAAATGTGTTTTAAACTTTTTCATTGACTGTTATTGTTAGCATACATTTGTGTCTTATTTAACACAATAATTTTAACACACAAAACGAAATCCCGTTGTTGTTATTTTGAACCATTGCCTCTATCTGGTATTAGTAAAGCAATTCTTTTCAACATCAACCGTAAATAATAAATAATAAATAAATTTGGTGGGAGAACTAGTAGATCTACTATAAGTATTAATCTATGGTTGTCCATTTCACGAACACATACTTATGCTAGGATCAAAATCTATATGTGTGTGTGTGTGTCGCATTACACAATTCAGTGAAATGCAAACTTGCAAAACTGATTCAAATGATTGTCAAATTTGTACATTCTGTGAACTTTTTGAGTAGCTAGTGAAAAATTTAACAAGTAAACTCACCACCCCAACTGTCGAAATTTTAGTATGAACAAATTTTTTGAGCGATAAGACACAGAAGAGCGCCAGTCAAAAATTTAGCCTTTATATTTTAATCCCACAGAAATAGTCTTAATTCCGTATTCAGCTCTTGCGAAATATTCGTTGCCATAAGAAGTACGTATATAAAAAATATCGAAAATTTCCTTCACTTTTAATTTTTTAGGTTCTCAGCTCTGTGCGAAAATTCCGTAAGCTAAATCAATTACAGGGTTGTTATGCCAAAACTATTACGTACGCAAACAATTATTTG
Source organism: Phaonia tiefii (assembly GCA_963931995.1). Taxonomy (NCBI): domain Eukaryota; kingdom Metazoa; phylum Arthropoda; class Insecta; order Diptera; family Muscidae; genus Phaonia; species Phaonia tiefii. Next base: position 353,740,004 of record OZ008367.1, on the reverse strand, counting down.
ATAATAGTTTGGAAACGGAATTAAAGAACCGGAAATAATTTTAACAAAATGCGATAAAAATAAAATGGAGGGCGAAACCCAATTATTAATTAAATATTTGCAAGGAAATCAAAGATAGGTGGTAACCAAACTCAACAAAATTTTCCGTCGAGAAATAACGACGATTTCGCAAGAACTGAATACGAGATTTCAGCAGGCACCCAATGTGCACAAATACGGAGTCCGTAAAACATAAATAAGCGAATCAGTGAAATTGTGATTTGGCGGATCCGTCTCAAATTCATTTTATTTCGAAAAGCGAATCCGAAACGGATTCGAATATAAAGTTCGTACAAAAAATCATTCGAGTTAAGGTAACGGACATCCGTTTCGAATAAAATGTCCGCAGAAACGGAGTTACTTTTGAGATATAGAACGAAAACAAAATGCATATATTAATAGCATGACAATATCATTTTTTTACGTCTGTAAAAAACATTTTTCACATGCGTGAAGATAACTTCTTTTTTTAATTCAAAATGTTGATATATTTGTTATTGTATACCCACCATAATGGTTCATACGGTATTATAACGTGTTCAATTTGTAACAAAAGTGGATATACAAGAAAATTACTCCATAATATTGGGAGCAACACTCACGTTAAACACTCAAAGAAATATTTATTTAATTGTATTTAATAACATTTCGTAAAAAACACACAACTCGGTATTATGGAACACCAACAAAAGATTTAAAATATTGGTTCCATTTCCGCTTTAAAAGCAATTCCAAGAAATATCTTTACATGATTTCATTCATGCATTGCACCAAACTTCCTCCCCCTTCTTGTATGGCGCTTTTGATAGAATTGTGACAGACAATGATTCTGGCCAACAAATAAGTAAAATTACGTCTACCGTCATAGGCGGCGGCAAAGAATGAAATGCATTTACTCATATGTTTAGTTGAGTTTGTCAGTGGTTGTAATGTTTGTTGTCAAGGGCGAAGAGAAACATAAATATAAACAAATTCGAGGGAGATAAATTACAGTGGGCTTAGTAAGCAAAAGGTGATCATAGTTATTGTGGGCCAACATAATACCTATAAAATATACCCCAGTTTTGTCAAATCATCCACTCTGAAGTTCCACAGAATGTCCCTGTGCCCTAAGACTATATATAGCATAGACAAAGTAAACTAATAGATGAAGCACAAGTGTTGGGAAAATTTTAATGTAATGGGTAATTTTTTAGATGTCTCTAGATATCTAGATGTCTTTTTCTAGATTTTTTTTCCAAAACCAACTAAAAAAATATGAAAGAAAGAAGAATACAACAAGTTACTTAAATTAGGATATCTGATGGTCATCGAATTGCAAAGCGATGACACCACCGTCCATGTCCTAATAAATTGGTTTTTCCTCCGGTTCAGCTACCATTCCTTGTTGAGAGTCCTCAGACACTCTAACGGTTTTAGCATCTGCGACCACAGGTTTTGCTACAGTTTTTGGGCGGGAAAGTCTTTAAATCAAAAAGGCGTTCCGGCATATTCATCGTTGGGCGGTCTGACGGGTTTTCTCGTACTATCCCAACACCGGCCTCATGGCTTTGAAATAGTTTTTTATATAAGACACAAATGCTATTGTAGAAAATCATTTAAATTTTGTCACATTTTCCCTTGTTTAAATTACTTTCACAAAAATTCCCCACAATTTTGAACAACCGTCAATGAGAATTATGGGAAACTTCAATGAAAGTGACAGTAGTACAGGACAGCACCTAGTGAAAAAATTTGATCTATGATAGAGTGTCCCAAAATCGGCATTATTTAAAAGGGTTTTTTGGTTTATTAGTAGTATACATTTTTCATGAAACCGATTTTTCAGTTAAATTATATATGAATCATTTATAATAAATTTGGTTAAAAAATTAAGGGTTTCTCATGACATCCCATGAAGGGATTGGGGAGAACTTTTCACAACCAGTGTGCTGTGCGCTTTCTTATTTTGCACTCACTGATTGGGAGCTACAGTTTTTACACCGGTTCCGAATGGTATTTTGGGAAGCCTTTTCATGGCTAAGAACTCGATAGTGTCGAGTTTTGTTTAAAATTTTATTTAGTTCTTACATGTCAATTAGGGTATCCAATCGGTTAAACGTTGTTCGATTAAACGAACAATTTGTGTCAGACATTTTCTCGAGTATTTTAAGACTAATTTCGGGTAATAAATTAATCGAGTAATTTCTACCGATTAATCGAATAAATCGACATGCAATAAAATAATATAATATTGCAATAAATAATCCACCTTAATTTATTAAAGATGTGTCAAAATGTATATGTGTGAAAGGATACTCAAATGTTATTCTGGCAGGCCGTTTAATTCCGGTCTTTTTATTTTAATTTCTTCGAAACATAGGTGAGCCCATTAAATCAGGGTTTTTATATCCTCTGACGAACTGTTAACCTACAGCAGAAATTTTTCTGTTTCCCCCCTAGAAAATAATGCATTGAAATGGTGACTGTAGGCAACAATTTCTGTGTGACATTTATATCAAGTGAGATAGGTTGCAGTCTAATTTCTTAATATATAAATTATTTCGCTTAGTGTTATTTGGAGTCTCGCAATGAATGAAGTATTTTAGTCGCGTTGAAACGTAATACATATCCTGATGGGAGTCAGCTATTTGGAGCGGTTTTGATAAATATAATTTAAGAAATAGGTACACGCTGAAAAACGGCCTCTGTAACATATTCTCCCAAACATATCCCCCAGGAACCATGTACAAACATTCATGTGTTTGTAAGCCCTAAAATCACTTTGTTTAATATTAACCCGTTAACTTACACAGTTGCATACCTTTACGTGGAGCCATTCGTGTGTTTCCTTCCAAACGGACGATTGGCAACATAATGCATGAAACAGATCAATCAACATAACACTCACTTCATTTGAAAATATGCATTCAGGAATACGAGTATTTATGAATCACTGACTGAATGAATAATGCAAACATACAGTACACAGTAACAACATTAACTTAGGCTGAGAATAATCTTTCTTTGTTCGCCATTTAGTATTTTGCTCTCGACAGAGCATAGTGAAAAAAAAGTAAACTGTGCACCAAACACAGCTGTAATTATATAACAAACAAAGCTATATTTAGAGGACAAACGCTTATATGATAACATAGCAATCATTGTGTCTCAAACATATAATACTGAATAGCAAACACAATGTGTTTTGGCACAACTATATCATATGTGCGACAAGCTACCAACACACCTTATATTTGCATCCAAACAAGAAATAAGTACAGATTTTTCAGCGTGGAAATGGACTCATTTTCAATAATCGTTAATGGATATATCCGCATCCAAATGTTAGTATTTTTCTTCAATTGCACCAGATAAAAAAGTATTTAATTTGTTGTCCTACTATTGAGAAAGTTTTACCCATAATTATAATAACAAACTAATAAAGGCAAACTTTACTCCCCAAATTCTTTATGTATATATTGTATACATTATGTACAAATGAGCTTAAACACTAGTGTACAATATGAGCTGATCTAGAGATTGTTTCATCATTATCTTGCCACAGGCCCAATTTCGTACTCACGGTATATCACATAATGACCTTTCGTTTTCTTTCCTAAAATTTAGTTGAACTTTGGCGTAGAAATTGATCTACAGGGTGTCTGGTAGCAAATTTATATTTTTAAATACGATTATTTCAAAAAGTAATAAACGGTGCGGAGGAAGGGTGGCGCCGTTGTGCGGATTTGTCAGTCACTATGTCGCAGTGGTCGAGTGAGCATTGTGCATTCACTGTGGAGACATTTTTTAAGAGTAATAATTCTCGTTATGGTGGTGAGTGAAAACTGGAAAGCGCACAGCTCAGTGATTGTGAGAAGTTCGCCCCGGTCCCTTCATGGGATGTAATGGGAAACCATTTATTTAATTCTCGTCGACAATTTTGTTCAAAGTTCGGTATTCGGCGAATAAGTGATGGACCGAGTGTAAATTTAATTCGTTCGTGGGTGTACAGATTTCGCGCAACTGCTTCGGCTATGAATGTCCTACGGCCAGGGCCCAATCGATCTTCAAGGACTCCCGAAAACATTGAACTGGTTGAAAGCAGTTTACGTGAAAATCCGCGACTTTCAACGACTTCAACGGTGAAAATTATCGACGCAAGATTACGGAATTCTATTTGCAAACCTGCGAGCTCATCCATCGTACTCTTCACACACGTGGTTTCAACACGATTGGGCGACTGCACACTCAGCCAGAGCTTCGATGAATTTTCTTCGGGAAAATTTCCCCCAAAAACTGATCAGTCGCTTTGGGAACATCCCATGGCCACCGAGGTCGACCGATCTAACTCCCATGGATTTTGTTTTATGAGGCAACCTCAAAGAGAGGGTTTATAATGACAATCACCAATCTCTTGTGGCTTTAAAGGAAAATATTCGTCGAGAAATCAGCTCAATTGAACCAAGTTTTCTGCAGCGTGTGGTGATTTCGACTAGACGGAAGACATCTGGATGACATACTCTTTAAAAACTAAACTCCGCATTTCCATTCTATCGTTCAAAGCTCTGCATAAAACTTTGTGTCAATTATTATGTTTTTTATTTAAGTTTGAAAATATAAATCTGCTACCAGACACTTTAGCAACAAGTTTGTTCGTATCAAGCTACAGAATTGACACCTAGATGGCGTTTCATCTGGAATTTCATTTCAAAACTAAGAAACATCAATGAAAATGTAAACCATTTGTTTCAAAACCTGTATTTTTCAACATCATTTTATCTGTAGCAAATAGACAGTCAAAATTTCTCTTCACTCAAATGCCAACAAACAAAACTAGTGAAACCCTAGTACTTCTCTACTCTCTCTCTTACTCTCTTCATTGAATATTTCAATACACGAGCAGCTTTTTGATAGTGTTATTGTATATAACTATACAAATCCCAACCATGTTGAAGTAAAAGTACATAAACTATGCAAAAAGTATGAAGTGAACTCCTAGTACTTTTTGGTTCTCTGCCACCAGGGTTGCCAAGTTGCGCACATCTTCTGGTCGTCTAATTGTAAATCGTCTTTGTCTGTGAATGCGTTTATTGTAAATATTTCATGTATGTATTTGAATATTTTATTATTATTCAAAATACAACACTGTACGTGAAATTAGGAGTAAATAGTTGCTTACATTGCGAACGCCTCTTGGAAATGTTGTTGGCATTGTGATTCCAGCTTAACAGCTCACTTTTTAACGAACATTGGGTTTTTATGTATTTTTTACCGAGTACCGACAAAATCTTCATGCGTCAGTGACCATCTTCCTTTCGTGAGCGTGAGTTAAAACTTACTCACGTGCCCATCTCTAACCCAGTGTCACTATATTCTAATTACCCCACCCCTAGCAATTCGTACCATAGTGAAGCGAGTCAGAGTCGTCCAAGTTTTAGGATTCCGACTCTAGGAAAAGTTTGGGGCATACAGGATATATTTGGAATATATTTTAGTCGGGTAACTGTTATCAGTTGTATCATCTTCACGACTAATTTTTTTAGCAGGCTAATTCTACTCTTTCGTTCATCTGATTGATATTAGCCAAGATTCTGGCATACATATCTACGCTTTCACTCTGAATTGTTTCTTTCATATTTTACATGCAATTTTTAAGGCCCACAGTCACTACCCACCACAAATGTAACAACTTTATTTGACCCTTCTTTCCATAACATTTTTAACACTCCCTACCTTTGACACTACGAACAAATGAATGAAAACAAACAAAAGAACGAATAGGAAGAGAAATAGCAAAAAGCAAAAAAACACACAACGATAAACATATAACCCCAAATCTACACAAATACTCATTCGTTCGAGTACAGAACATAAAACTTGGCAAATATCTTCTTAACTCAAACATTTGTAAATTCGTTCGCTCGCTCACCGTGATGAGTGTGCGCGCGTGCGCAGTTTAAATGCAAGTTACCGTAAACTCTCAGTCGTCGTTTAATGTCTGCAGACAGAGGTACTACCACTAATACCTACTTACATAGTTGGCATGGTATGGAGTGCATTGCATTCTTTTCAGTATCCATCATTATCATCGACATCGTCTTCATCATCATCATCATAGTCGGCGTCATCCACTTTCAACCACTTTTTGGACTCTTGATTACAGGCAAAAATAAAGAAAAAAACAAAAACTCATATATAAAATTGAAACGCTTGACGAGTGATGTGGAAACATTTTCATCACAAATATACAGACTACAAAATATAACTGAACACAAAAAAATAACAAAAACAAAAAACTTAAACAGCAACATTGGCTTTAACAAAACATAACGAGGGTGCTTTAATAATTGGGGTTTTATGGACAAAGTATGGTTAACTTTACTGCTAACAAATTTATATGGATAAATAAAACACCATCATCTACGAAGTTTTGCCGACGAATTAAATTTGTATTAGAAAAGGAAAATCCAAATTTTAGTTCGGAAAGTCTTCCATGAATTTGATGATAAAATACAAAATCTTGACAGCGATGTCATTGAAGTTAATGGTCCAATTGTTGAAGTTTCATTTGTTATGTATTGTTTGGCTGATACAAATTCAACAAGTAGGTGTTTTATTTGCAAAGCTTCTCAAACTGATATGAACAATAGGTCTGCCTGGGTACTTTTCCAGTAAGAAATATCCAGTAACTTTTTTGGGAGAGTAAAAAAAATGTTACTCTCTCAGTAGAAAATATCACAAAAAGTACACAGACGACATCCAGTAAAAACTTGCAAGAAATTAAAATCAGCTGGTTCGTAAACAGCTGATTGCAATGTAAACAACTTAAAAGACAACAAATGTACTGAATTGAAAATGAGTAGCGATAGACAACTCGATGTGCAGTGCTCGCCAGGAACATTTAAGAGGGTTCAAGATGGTAAGTATAATGATGTTACAAATTAAATAGTTGGATTCACACAATTCTCAAAATACTTCTGCCATTGTTCAATTTCAACTTTATTTTGTTTGGTTACATAAAACATATGATTCAAAACAGCTGTTCGAAATTGCAAATACTTACTGGCAAAAGTTTCTCCAGTAAAAACTTGTAAGTTCTCTATCATCGAACTGTCAAAATAAACTCTCTCTTACTCTCTCGTTACTGGCTTTTTGGTGTACACACACAACATCCAGTAACAATTTGTACAAATTGTTACAAATTAGCTTTGTCTGTTTACTTTTCCAGCAAGATTTATCCAGTAACTTTTTGCAGAGAGAAACAAAAATTTTACGCTCTTTTTGTTCTCTATTCCAAAAGGTAAACAGACAACATTTTGTGAAATATTGCAAGAAAACAGCTGATCGGTGTGTAAACAATTGAAATAACAAAGCAAAAGAATTTTAGCATATGTGTCGCACGGTCGACTGTGTATTTGCACGTTTCTAGCATGAAGTAAAATGTTTTGTTTATTATAATTTATTATAAACGTTAAAAATCAACACAATTCTAACTACTTACTTCTGCCATTGTTAAATTTCAACTTTATTCTTCTTTTTCACACAAAAATATTGCAATCAAAATGTAAATAAAAAACAGCTGATCGAACTTGCAAAATCTGGATAGAAGAAATTCCTCCAGTAACATTTTGCAAGTTCTCTACCATCCAACTGTCAAAAAATTCTCTCTTTGGCTCTCTCGTTGCACAAGTTTTGCAGTAAACAGACAACATTTTGTACAATATTGTACAATATTGCAGTAAACAGACAGACCTAATATTTGCTTTTCAAGAACCTCAATTGTTGACAACTATAAATATGGACTCAAGATTTTCGAATGCTTGCTACATATTGTTTATCGCCTTCCTTTAAAAGTTTGGCGGGTTAGTAAACACAATAAATCAAGGATAAAAAATCAATTCAGCAGGAGACCTGGACTAGTAATTGATCAAGTTAAGCCTGGATTCGGCAATACCAATGACAGCAATGCAGCTCGCCGATTTTTTAACGACAGTGGAATAGCGGTCGAAATTAATAAATGTCGTCTTATTGCAGATTTTGCAAAAATATTAAGGTGTTATTTTGTGGAATGCCACTTGTCGCAAACATTTTTCAGGACCTACAAACAATAACAAGTAATATGTACATGCAAACTACGTAAAAAAGAACATTACGGAATGGAAGCCGAGTATGTTTTTTCTTAACTTGGTTGTTCGAAAGAAAATTTGCTCAAGCATTTATTCGCAAAAAGTCATTGAACAAAATTATCTATACATGTTGATTTTTGCATTCTGTTTTCATTCCACATTTATACCCTTTTATGCAAATGAGCTAAGTATTGGATGTTCGAAAATCAATTCATTTATTTTTAGGGTTTTATCGCAACTATTTTAGTATAAACACGACGGCATATGTAAGACAAGAATGAAATAACTATTATTTCTTAAGTTCTATGCTTTTAAATGAGTACAAACTATAATTATTCACTCAAAGTCTAAGTGAGTAACAGTGGCAACTCTTTCATACGTCATTTTGTTTTGTTTCCTTTTGGCACACATATGCTAGAAATAACTTGGAAGTAATAAACAAGGAAGTTGCAAAGACGATCAAGAATTAGACAACCAGAAGATGTGCCCTGGTAAAAGAGAACCAAAAGCACTTCACTCAAACGCTTTTCTCTCTCAAGTCATATGTTGATCATTTCATACTTTTGCATAGTTTCTGTAATTTTACTTCAACATGTTTGGAATTTGTATAATTATATATAAGTGCAATATCACTATCAAAAAGCTGCTCGTGTATTGAAATATTCAATGAAGAAAGTAAGATAGAGAGAGCAGAGAATGACTAGGGTTTCACTCGTTTTGTTTGTTGGCATTTGAGTGAAGAGAAATTTTGACTGTCTGCTTGTACATCGTTTTTCGAAGTTGGATGAATAAATGTAGGCGTACGGTAATAACGCCCAAGTGCATAACGCCCAAAACAAGCAATGTCATACTGCCCAAAAAACGACATGTAATTTGTTGTTGTAAAAATTATAGATTTGTTGGGCTGTCTGTCATATTTTTTGGATTTTGCGGCATTATTTTAACAATTTTCGTTGTAATAATGCCCACATCAAGAAATGTTATAATGTCCTAAATTGGCATAACGACCAAATTCTAATGGGAAAATAGTCATATAGCCCAAATGATTACTAGTACAGAATGCAAAGGACGTCGCAGACATTGGCAACAAAACGTGTACTGCAAATCGCTACATACATAAGTCGTTCAAGGTTATTGAGTCCTTGTACTACAAGAAGACAGAAGAAATGTGATTTTATTTACAAAATATAATTTAAATATATTAAAAACTTTGTTCTCATGATAATACTGTTGTTTACTAAGGGCTTGAGAAATGTCATTATGGCCAAAACCCGTCATATCGCCAAAACTTAAGATGTGGATTGTCATAAACTCCAAAAAAATTTTGTAAAATCCAAATAATTTTTGGGCGTTACGGCGAATAATTCGGGCTTTGAAACACTCGGAATTTGGGTGATATGCAACTTTTTGGGCAGTATGTCGTTTTTCATTTTGGGCGTTATGCACTTGGGCGTTATTACGTACGCCATAAATGTAAGTATTTTAATAAAATTTATGTTTATTTATAATTATTTATATTTTATTTGTTTTTACAGGGGAAAACACAATACAAGATGTCAGGAGGAGATTCAATAACAGTTCTGTGTTTGTCTTCTTTAATTTTTGGCAGCAAAACATAAATTTTGCAATTCAACTGTGTAAAAACGGCCACTTAAAAATAAGTTCGAAATCTCAGAACACCAAACTCGAATACTTGTGAAGTTAAAATGCTTTGTGAAATAAATACGAATCGGAATGCAGCATATGGGTGATAGTTTTTTTTTACAAAAACTGTTAAATTTCTTATAAAAACTATTACAACATTCTTCATATTTTTCATTTCATGGTGTCTATCGGAAGAAGCATTGAAAGCCATCCATGTGCGATTGGCTCATACGAGAAAAATATCAAGAAAACAAACAAATAGGGATTTGATAACTTATTTACTGTATTTACTGTTGTCTTCAGAGCGAATGAAAAATACTTCAGTACTTGGAGAACTTGAAAAATATATTTTAAATCAAAATGTATATGTTGATATAGAAGATAAAATTGACACTTCTTTAAGCGAAGACTGGTGGGTTCGAAATTTCAAATGAAGATTATTAGTGAAATGTTTATATGTATATTTAATGGATAAGTGCAATTTGATTGTTATTTATGTTTTCGATATACAAGGGGGTTCAGTCACGACTGGACAAATTTCACCAGCGTATTCTTTGGCTCATTTCATGAAAATATATCCATCTACGACCATCCCCGAAAATGCAAGGGGGCGAAATGGCAGCGGTTTGAAAATTTTCGGGTTGGAGGTCGGAGGGTACTAGGGGTAAAATTGGTAAGTTCTGAACCAGTGGTCGAATTGTTGGAAAGGCCTTTAAGAGGCCTTCAGAATCATTCTAAAATCAAATTTTAAAAAATGTGAATTCGCCGAAATACGGAGCTTTAAAAAAAATTTTTGAAATTTGTCCAGTCGTGACTGAACCATCCTGTATATAAAATTCTATCTTTTGAAAAGGTAGCATATAAATATGCTCTGCGTGAAATTTGTTGCAATAGTTCCATTTTTACAACCAAAAGTAATTTCGGTTTCTAAGGGCGATGGACGATGACCGTGGTCAATTTCGTCGATACTTTGAAATTTCCTTAATTATATTATATTAGGGACTCGTAAAAAACTTCATTACCCTAGCGCAACTCTTTCTATTTTTGTCTATCGTATGTATGGGATCGACGAACTGTGCGTTGTCCATTGAGCCCTTAATATACCTACGAATTCGACGCTGTCGTTCACGAGATAGAGGCCCAAACAATCGAAAATGTACTGATAACTTGGGTAGATCGAATGAGGTACTCTAAAGGAATTGGTGGAAGCCATTTGAACGATGTTGTGTTTCATTCCGAAATGTCAATGATGGGCCTTACCAACAAAATCATATTTTTGAAAATATGTCTATTAAATCGAAAGAAAATTCCAAATTGTATATAGCCGCTTACTTTAGAACTTGCCCAAACATTCTATACCACCCTCAACTCAACACTTCTGCCAAACATGAGACAACATAAAAGCAACAACAAAAAATAAACATAAAACGGCAGCAACAGCTACTAACTAACAATAATAACAACGACAAAACAACAACAACAATTACATACATAAAACATTAAGGTATTTTGTAGAGAGTTGCAATATTTTTCATTTATGCTCAACAAAAACACATACATGAGAATATCAAATACAAACCCTTGTAATCGTATTACTAACGACTACTCCTCGAAGAGTACAAGGCGTATGATGACCGAGCGAGCGTCCCCCAACATACGAGCATAAAGTATCGACCATACTCGCGCTTAAAATTTCATTAACAATCAACCACAACATAATACGAGTATCACATACTTCGGCGAGTGCTATATCTCTACTCCAATTTGAGAGTGCGTTGGAGTTATTGGCATACGAGTCGTGTGCTGAGCGCGAATTCAAATACACACACTGGTTGCTTAGTATTATTCCGCCTGGCTGGATTTCTTTTAAACTCAATGGGGGACTATAGCTAACATTTTAGTTAGGAATCCAAATCAGTTTACAGTTGGAACGCTTCGTGGTAACTTCGCAAAATGAAAACGAAATCAGAGAAATGTTAATTAATATTAATTACCGGCAGATGAAGAAAATTTAAAAAAAAAGTTTAAGAGCAAAATGTAATAATTTTGGAGAAATTTATTAAAAAAATTTAAAGAAATAAAAAAAATATATCGTTATACTAAATTAAAAAAGAAATCTCAAAAGTGTTTCAATATTACCAGAAATTACCAAAAAAAAATAAAAGTTTTATGTAAAATGGAATTTATAAAAAAAAATAAACATGTTAAAATTTTAAAACAATTTGAAAAAAATGTTCTCAGAAAAGCAACCTTGTGAAATAAATAGAAGATCCTTTGAAAATGTGGCCCTAAAAAGTGAAACGATCCGAAACGTACTATAATTTTTTAAAAATCCTAATAATTTTCCAACACAATAATACGTAAAATAAAAATACTTAACAAAGTTCATCGTTCAAAAAATAAATATTAAGTATGATTCAATAAAATAAAACAAGGAGTCGAGGCTCAAAGTTAGATCGTACCGATTCTGTATGTACAGTTCCCATGAAATTCATGCACAGTATTATCTTATACAAATAAGAATGATTTAAAAGAATATGTGCCTTAAGCCCGGTATTCAGTTTGTATGAAATTTTCGTTGCCATAAGAAGTACATACGTGTATAAAAATAACGAAACTTTGGTATTCAAAAATTGCATAGGCAAAAACAATTACATGGTTGTTACCCTAAAGTTATTTCCTGCGAAACCCCAAACAATTGTTTAGGATCGAAATTTTGACATTTCGATAGAAAAGAAGAAAGAAGCACCATATGTGTTAAAAATAAAATGGAGTGCGTAGAGGAATTATAAATGGAATATTTGCAAGGTAAAATAAATTGATTTGATGTTGAAGATATGTAGATGCCTCCAACAGAGGTAAAAAGTTGCCATATTTTGTCGATTGGATACTCTCTTTCCGAGTTATGGCTATATTTGTATTTACATAATTTTTTGCAAGGTAAAATAAATTGATTTGATGTTGAAGATATGTAGATGCATCCAACAGAGGTAAAAAGTTGCCATATTTTTGTCGATTGGATACTCTCTTTCCGAGTTATGGCTATATTTGTATTTACATAATTTTTTTAATTTTGCAATTTTTTTAAATTTCTCATCATGTTACACATTGCACAAAATACCTTAGGAACTTTCAAAAATTAGAGTATTTTCCGAGATTTTTGATAATTTCTTTTTTAAAAATCTCTAAATCAGGTAAATTCGGCAAAATATAAATCACATATTTATTCATTCTGTTTTACCTTTTACATTTTTATAATTTATGCATTTGTTGACACACTTGATGAACTTTTTAGTACACTTTATAAAATTTTAAGTACTCATTATGTACTTGTTGGTACACTTTATGAACTACACACTTTATGTACATTTTATGTACTTCTTGGTAGGATTTATGTACAACTTGGTTAACTATGTACTTGTGGACGACGGTGGTGCAATGGTTATTGTGCACGATTCTTGTACATGAGAACGTGAGTTCGATCCCGGCTCTGACCACCTTACTTTTCTTTCGACGACGGTCACCTCGCTTAGTGGCGGTGACACTATCGAGTGATTAGCCATGAGAAAGCTTCTCCAAATATCATTCGGAATCGGTGAAAAACTTTGGGTCTCAATCGGTAGAAAGAGCTCAGCTCTCTGGTTGTGACAAGCTCTCCCCAATCCCTTCAAGGGATGTAATGGGAATCCATTTTTTCCTATGTACTTGAAGGTACATTTTGTATTGCTGGTTGGTACAATTTGTGTACTTGTTGGTGTGCTTTATGTACTAGTTTGAACACTTTGTGTACTGGTTGGTAGTTTTTGTAATTTCTGTACTAGTTTGCACACTTTGTGCAAACACTTGCAAACCTAGGCCAAAGTTTACCTGTCACCAGTTTAAATTTTAGAAAATCTTGGCTCGGGACAGGCTCGATCGTTGGCTAATTAATTAAGGATATACAAAATGGGGGTGGCATTTTTTATATGTTCATGTTTTCACTTATAATCAAAATCATATTTCATATGTAATAAATTTAGTCAATCATTTATGATTCTAATAAATTGTATCATTCCTCATTTACACAGAATATCCATCCTCTGTTATATTCCTTGGCCTATTTTGACTTTGAAATAATACAGATAGAACTGAATTACTTAGTTCCATTCATCTGCTTGATAATTCATTTAGTTAGGACTTTCGGGCTCAAGGTGTTCATTGCGTTTACCTGTTCGTTTGGAGCTAACAAAACAAGCATGGCTTTGACGCCCCTTTTTACTCCCAAGTAACCTCAATACAACGGATTTATTTCGTCTGTTCTTAATTTCGGTTCTAAGATATCTCTGAGTCTAAGATATGTCTGAGCTATCTATTATGGTAATTTTTTATGGCGAGGTATTAACGATAGAATCAGTCTTACAAAGTGAGGCTCATGTAAAGTTTTGAAATTAATTTCGCTTTAAAAAATACTAATAAACATTTTTTTAAAATTATGATTTTATCATCATCATTGGCATCTATAAATGAAACAGAACATCGTTCAAGTGGCTTCCAAGACTTGTTTTACCGAACCTCACTCGATCTCCTAAATTTTCCAGTACATTTTCGATTGTTTGGGACTCTATGTCGTAAACGGTTTCGTGTTTTAAGGCCTCAATGGACTCGGGATTGTTTGCGTAATACATATCCTTTACGGCGCCCAAGAGATCATGGTCTAACTGGGTGATGTAGCTCCGAGGTGAAAATGAGCTTCATCGGAAAAGATGATTTTCGGTAAAAAAAAAAAAATACTCGTCTTCAGCCAATCGATCTTCAGTCCATTCAGCGAAGCGAAAACGCATCGGCTGGTTACGAGGCTTCAGTTCTTGAATTAATTGGACTTTATAAGCCTTCATACCGAGGTCTTTATGCAAAATTCTGCGCAAAGAAGCGTGAGTAATGTTCAATTGCTGCGAACGATGGCGAGTTGAAGTTGTTGGCTGTTCAGAAATTAGTCCACAAACTGCATTGATGGCACTCTATTTCTAGAAGACTCAGAACTTTGGAAGACAGTTTTGAATATTTCCTAATTTTCCTCAAGTGTAAAGCGGACATCTTCTACGAAATAAAGGGGGGTTCAAAAGTTTTCGGCAGCTTAAATGCAGTGTGCTATTCCTGGCTTTCATTTACAAAAAATAAATATTTCGGAACACAAAAATATTCAGAAAAATAGAGTAAATAATGTACTACATTTTATTCGGTCTTATTTTATATAACTTGCGTCTCAATGAAGATAACAAATCATATTTAAAGAGAATCGACAAATTTAGAAGTTATGACCCATTATATATAAGTCAAACTTTCTCGGTTTTTTTATTTTCTCTCAATTATATGTAAACAAAAGCCACGTAAATAACGAAATTATTAAAACAAATCAACACTCTATAATAGAGACAAAAAAAAACAAAAATCGCGGAAAATTTATTTTGTGGTACTTATATATAATGAGTCATAACTTCTATACTTATCCATCGATTTTCTTCATCTAGCATTTTTTTTCTTCGTTTCAAAAATTTAACCAAGTTTTGTCAATTGTTTTTCCAATTTTTGTGATTTTTCCGTGCTTGTGAGAATATTTTTGTTGGATAAAAACCCCATTTACTTATAACTTTTGCCCAAATATTTGGAGGAAAATAACATTCCCCTATACTTTTTGTATTTCGTTTTACAGAACGTATATTTGATAGCCCTAATACTGTACTCAAGTAGAAGTATATAAAACGTACACTAAAAGTCTAATTTATGGCTCTAAAAGTTCAGTAAGTGTGATTTGTTTTCGTGTTAAAAGTACAAACGTTTTAGCACTAAAATACACTAGAAAGTGTCAAAATACACTAAAATTCGGTTAGTACACAGACGTACGCTTAAAATGTAATTTTAGTAAAAGAACTGTCAAAAATATGATATCTGAAAAATTTAAAAAAGATTGTTATTACAGGTATATAATGCTAAAGTGTACTTTAAAGAGTGCTAAAATTTAACAGTACACTAAAAGTACTCTTTTGTGTTTGTGTTATTTATAGTGCTAAAAGGGTCCTTTAAAGAGTGTTAAAAGAGTAGAGAACCATGATTTAGCCACCCAATGTTGAGTTGTTAAATTGTAGCCAGAACCATATGATTTTGACAGTAACATTACTGATTGTAAATAACAGTACTGTAAGTAAGTGCAATATGAAAATATAATTTAATATAAAATTGTACTTTAAAGAACAAAAATAGTAGTGTGCAACTAGTGTTATAAACAATCGTTTCCCATTACATCCCATGAAGAGATTGGGACGATCTTCTCACAAGCAGTGAGCTGTGCGCTTTCTAATTTTTCACTCATTGATTGGGGCCTACAGCCTTACACCGGTTCCGAACGGTAATTTGAGAAGCTTTTTCATGGTTAAGTTCCTGATAGTGTTACCATCACTAAGCGAGGTGGCCGTCGTCCAAAGAAATTTTATTGCGGTCAGAGCAGGGATCGAACCCACGTTCTCATGCACAAGAGCCGCGCACACTAGCCATTGCACCACCGACGGTCGTTAGTTGTTATAGTTGTAAAAAAATCAATAAAAAATAAAAGTTCAATTTTAACAAACATTAGCTAATTCGGGGAAATAATTTTTTAGATCGTACAGGTTAGCTATATGGTTTGAATTCTCAATTACAGGGTTGGTACGCCCAAGTTATTTCATACGAAAAACCATTGTTTGGTAATTGTTTGCGATCTAAATTTTGACATGTCGATAATTTCAACAACCAAAAATAACACCACATGCGTTAAAAATGAAATGTAGTGCGTAGATGAATTAAATATGAAATAGTTGCAAGGTAAATCAAAGATAGGTGGTAACTCTCCGTAACAACATTTTCCGTTTAGAGATAAATGACAAAATTTCTGACGAAAATTTCGCAAGAACTGAATACGGGGCTTAATGATTGTCGAGTAGTGGAGGCATTAAATTGCTTGTGTTATTTAGTATTTCAGAATACTGATATCACACGCGAATGTGTTGTCAAAATAATGTAAACAAAAATGTAAACAAACATTGACAGATTAGGTACGTAGGAAATGATAGCAATGAAATAGCAATCTGATATAACATGGAGGAATAAATCATGGGTAGCCTCTAAAAGAGAGATTTATTGAGAGCGGTCTCAAGAGCCACAAAGTCAAGTTTGAGACTGATTGACAGCTTGAATTTGAACTCGGAAGTGAATCGGAGAGCGTTTGTCGTCGAGCGAGCTAACACGGAATCTGGATTCAATGGAAATCTACGTGAAACTCTTCTTTATTTTAGTGTGAAAACCAGAACATGATCTGTTTAACTTCCAGACATTATCCCATGTCATGTACAGTTATGCATCTATAAAATATGTATATACCTAAATTGGAAACATTTAAAGGGTTTTTAAATTAACCCCAAAACTAACCTCCACAAATGGGAAGTGCAAGCTCGATGTAAGCAACCCACCCCTAAAACAGGGAAGAATTAATCATCAGACCTATAATTACGTACATGTCACCGAAAAAACAGTCTGTCCTACCCCCACTGTAGTCCAAGGAACCAGCAAAACTGGACTTTAACTACCCACAAGCCATAGAAGATGAATAGAAGTCATGAATTTAGTAAGTAAACATTAATTCCAAGCAATTTCCACTAGAAACAAGTGAAAACATAATGGATGGGTTGCATGTCCAACTAACAACCCAAAAACAAAACGAAGCCAAAGAGCTGGGACAAGACGAGAGGAGACCGCACCAGACCATACCACACCAGACCAGACTACTATTAAACGCAACAAGAACTGAAGCACCCAAGAAACAGCGACAGGTATACTGAGAACTTTAAACAGCGAACCAGCATAGCATAACAAAAGGGTCAGTAATACTGGGGAAGCACTAAAGGTGGCAGTGGACACAAGTCATACGATGTTATAGTTCATAACCAAAGCCACCACCATCACACATCTCCATTATGAAAATGTTTAACACTCTGAGAGTTGCAACAATTCCAGTCCGTTGCAAAGGCAGGTGAATGACTTTTTCTTAAATGTTTCCGACTTCCGGTCAAGTTTCTATTATTGCACGGACTCCAGCACTCGTAAGGTGGTGGCGCTTTTAGAGTTTGATAGTTAGCAGGTATGTAATATGTAGTAGGCTCATTGTTATACCGAATAGGAAGTGCAAGAGAATGTGATAAATGCAAGGAATATATGGAATTGGAATTTGGCTTAAAACAGAAAAGGAAATCAAAGCTCTTTTTTTTTGGTTTTCTTTCTTTGAAATAACTGGAGAGGAAAGACAAAATGTATGAACAATTTAGGTTAAAATGTGATATACTGATGTTGTGTAGGACAACAATGTGTAAATGTGAAAGGATGTGTTAATTTATAGTCCTTTCAACTGAATGGAATTGAGGGCGACGCTTTTATCATTTATATACAAAAGGAAACAATCAAGAGTAGCGATTCGTTTAGGTGTCACAATCGATTGGGTGACCAATTGCGAGATAAATAGTTTAAAAATCTAACATTTCAAATCACAACTTACCTTTTTCAATATTTCCCACTTCAAAATAACAAAAATTCAAAATAGCTTGGCACCAAAACCCTCCACCTCTAATTATCCGATACAGAGTCTCGCCGAGATCTACAAAAGATCATGTAAATACTATCGAGAAAAAAATCAAAACAAAAAACAGCCAGCGTTGCATTGAAATCTTTTCTCTGCACCCAGGAAGCTAGAAACCATTCTAGATCAAACCCAACCTGTAGGAATTTGTTAGCGGACAGCTGGCGGGCTGTAAAAGCAGGTTGATTCTGTACATGTGCTTGCATTTAGTGCAATTAAAATAATCTGCATGGGAAAAAAATATTGCGAAATCTCTGAAAACTTAGCGGCTGTCATAAACTATTGCTGTACTGACATCGATGTTGTTATATTTTTATATATCACATGGCGATATCTGAATATTTGAACATTGTGACATTTTGGTATTGAGATATTTTTGTAATTTTATATTTTGGTATTTTCACATTTGATATGTTGATACTTCTATATTTTGTCATTGTGACATTTTGATATTGTTACATTGTGATATTTTGATACTGTGATATTTTGATAATAATCTACTTATATTTTGATTATAAAGAATTTATTAATTGATTTTAAAAAGAACTTTGATATTTGAATAAATTCATATTTTATTATGATACTTCAATGATTTGATATTTTGGCATTTTTCCCATTTTTTCGTTTAGCATATTTCGATATTGTGATTTTTTACTCTTTTGATATTTCAATATTTTGGTGTTTAATTATTGTGACATTCTGATTCTTTGATATTTCCTTAATTAGCATTTTGATACTTGACGATTTTGATATTTTGGTATCTTGATATTTAAAATTGTGTAAATTGAAATATTTTGATATTGTGATTGCGTGATAGTACGATATTCAATTATTTAGATGTTGTGATAATTTAATAAATTGATATTCTCATAGAGTGATACTGTGGCATTTTGATATTTTAGCCTTTTGACATTTTAATAAGTTGATACGATGATATTTTGATATATCGATATTGTGAGAAATTACTAGTTTGAAATATTTCGATATTCTCTTATTGTGATATATAGATATATGACTTTGATAATTTAGTACCTAGATATTTTTATATTTCATAAGTTTGATGTATAGATATTGTGATATTGTTATAGTGTGATAACTTGATTGTTTGGATATCGTGATATTTCGATAACTGATATTGTGGTAATTTAGTATTGTGATGAGTGGATGTTGTGATACTTGAATATTTTATATACAGTGATATATTGATATTGAAATATTTTAATAATTCATACTTCGACGTTTTGTTATTTTGATATTTTGATATTTACAAAATTAGATATTTCGAAATGTTGATGCTTCTCTAGTTTGATGTTGAGACATTTTAATATCTTCCTATCTTAATGCCTTAATATATTGACATTATTATTTTTCCTTGATATCTTGATATTTTTGTATATTTATATCTTCAAATATTGACATCTCGATATACTTATATCTTGATATAATGATATATTGATCCCTTAAAATATTGATACCTTCTAGTTATAGTGGTTTCTTGGTATCTTGAAATCTGGTTATATTGATATTTTGATATCTCAATATCTTGATTTTTAATACTTTTGTAGAGTCCATCATTGTTGAATTGTTCTTTTCATGTTATAAATGTATGTATGAAAAACAAATTTAATAAATCCGCCTAACTGGGATGGGATCACAATAATATTAAATATGATCTAATTTGAAGTAAGACGATTTGAAGAAAATATTAAATTTGAAGTAAGACGAATTACTGTATTAGTTAGTGTATTATATAAGTATATAAATATGAATGCAACTTATCTGGTAAACAAGCTTTAAGTTCTGATGCTGAAGAGTTGAAATATATACATTTGGTTTCTGGATCCGTAATTGAAATTTCTGTTGCCAGAGCCGGTCCTAGTCTTAATAGGTTATAAATTTAAAGGGTATTGAACTCCAAGATTTATTCTCCCATTCACGTCTGGCTGGAAATATCTTCATCAACTTCATGAAAACACAACAAATTGTAGTGCACGAATTATATTTGGTAAAAATCTATTTTTATTAACAATTCTAAAATACGTGCTATCAGTACAGAATATGAAAATTGAATAATCGAAATTTTCTTTGTCAATACATATGTGAAACATAAAATAATTTACATACTATGTTTTCAATATACTTGTATTTAAGTTAGGAGGAAAAGAACAATTCAACAATGATGGACTCTACACTTTGATTTTGTGATATATTGATATCTTGATATATTGCCATACTGATATCTCAATAACTTTACATCTTGATATTTTGTTATCTGGGTACCCTGGTATATTGATATGTTGATATCTTGATATCTTCATATTCTGATACTTTCATAACTTGATATCCCAATATCTTGATTCTTTCATATCTTGATATCTCGATATTTTGATATCTTGATATTTGGATACCTTGTTGTATTCTTATCTTGATATCTGGATACCGTCAAATATGTTGATGTCTGGATACCTTCATATTTTGATATCTAGAAATTATTGATATTGATATCTTGATATCTTGAAATCTTAATACCTGTACATCTTGATAAGTAGACATCTTTATATCTTGATACCTTGACATTTTTATACCTTAAAATCTTGATCTCATGATGTCTTGACATCTTAATATCTCGATATCTTGATATCTTCAATTCTTCATATCTTCATTTTTTTATATCTTCATATTTTCATATTTCCATATCTTGATTTCTTGATATCTTCATATTTTCATACTTTGATATCTTGAAATCTCTATATCTTCATATCTCTATATTCTGATATCTTAATATCTCGATATCTTAATATCTCGATATTGTGATATCTTGATATATTTATATCTTGATATATTGGAATTTTGACATATTGGAATCTTGATACATATTTTGTTATCTAGATTTCTTGATTTCTTGATCTTGATATCTTGATGTGTTGATATCTTGATATGCTGATATCTTGATGACTTGTTATCTGGATATCTCGATATATTGCTATATCGATATTTTGATATCTTAATATCGCGATATCTTTATATATTGATCTATTGATATCTTGATATCCTGATATCTTGATACATTAATATCTTAATATCTTGATTTCTTGATATATTGATTGCGTGGTATATTGGTAAACTGATATCCTTATATATTAATATAATAATATATTGATTTCATGATATATTGATATCTTGATATCTACACATCTTGATATTGTGATATCTTGATATCTAGATTTCTTGATATATAACTCGTGGTATCTTGATATATCGATATCTTGATATTTTAATATCTTGATATATTGGCATCTTGATATATTGATATCTTGATATATTGACATCTTGATATCTTGATATATTGACATCCTGATATATTAGTATCGAGATATCTTGATATATAGATTCCTTGATATCTTCATATATTGATGTCTTGACATATTGGTATCTTGATGTCTTGATATCTTGATATATTGATATATTGGTATATTGATATCTTGATACATATCTTGAAATTTTGATATAATGGGTTTTTCAATAAGAGCGCTACAAAAGTTTTTTTAAATAAAACAAAACCGGTTTTAGATACCAATGAAATTCTTTATTCCTGTGAAAGTACGTTCGATGCCATTATGTATGGAACTCAATTTATTTTGCATGGCCAACACGGGCACGCTTGCAGAAGTCCAGACGCTGAACCCAATTTTCGACGGTTTTCAAACATAAATCGGCCGATACTGCTGCAATTTCACGTTCGATATTCGTACGAAGTTCATCAATCGTCGCTGGCTTGTTGGCATAGACCATATACTTGACGTAGCCCCACAGGAAATAATCTAACGGCGTCAAATCGCACGACCGAGGCGGCCAATCGACTGGGCCATTTCGTGAGATAACGCGTTCACCAAACTTGGTTTCCAATAAATTGATTGTGGCATTCGCTGTGTGGCTTGTGGCGCCGTCCTGTTGGAACCACATGTCCTCCAAGTCCATATTATCTAATTGGGGCCAAAAATATTCGGTTATCATTGATCGGTAGCGATTCGCATTCACAGTAATGTGCCGGTCTTGATCATCACGGAAGAAGTACGGCCAATGACGCCGCCGGCCCATAAACCGCACCAAACCGTAATTTTTTCGGGATGCAATGATGACTCATAGATTACGTGTGGATTGCTGTGTGACCAATAACGCATATTTTAATTCCGCTCTTAAAGTTGAGGCCACTGACTCCAAATTTCGGTAGTAAATTTTAACAATTTCGACTCGTTGTTGGCTCGTATATCTTTCCACGATGAAATGGCAAACCTTACTGAAGAGAAATGTCAAAAGAGCGGGAAAAAATATGGCGTCGTTTGCTGTCCCTATCGATTTACTTTTGTAGCGTCTCTGTTGAGAACCCCTTTATTTGATATCTTGGTATTTTGATACCTTTGTATCTTGATACCTTTATATCTTCATATATCTTTCTTCATATCTTCTTACCTTAGTATGTATATTCATATCTATAGATCTTCATACTTTCATATCTTCATATGTTGATATATTGATGTATTAATATCTTAATATGTTGATATCGTGATATATTGATATCTTGATAGCTCGATGTATTGGTATATTGATATCTTGATATTCTGATATCTTAATACTTAGATATCTTGAAATTTCGATATATTCATATCTTGGTATATTGATATCTTGGTATCTTTATATCTTGATACCTTGATATTTTGATATCTTAATATCTTGATATCTTCATATATTCATGTCTTTCTTTCTTCATGACTTCATATCTTCTTACTTTCGATTATTCATATCTTCATATCTATATATATTCATACCTTCATATCTTCATATCTTGATATGTTGATGTCTTAATATTTAGATATCTTGATATATTGATATATCTATATCTTGATATCTTGACATTTAGATATCTCGATATCGTCATATCTTGATATATTGATATATTAATAACTAGATATCTTGATACCCTGACATCTTGATATCTTAATATCGTCATATCTTTATATCTTCATACCTTAATATCTACATATCTTCATACCTTGATGTCTTTATTTTGTGATATCTTTATATTAAGACATCTTGATATCTTGATGTCTTGATGCATTGATGTCTTGACGTATTGATTTGACATTTGATATTTTTATATCTTCATACCTTTACATCTTGATATTTCTATAATTCAATATCTTTCGGGTTATATCTTGATATTTTCATATCTTGATTCCGTGATATCTTTATATGTTGTAATCTTGATATATTGATATCTTGATATGATGATATTTTGGTAAAAAGTGTAACAGAAAAAATAATCATATTAGGCCAAAGGTATCTTTGGACCAACTTTTTAAGAGCATTGAGCAATGTCCATCTGTATTTCTGGCTGGCCTACACGATAACTACCATAATTCTTTACCAATCACAACGATATTTACCAGCTATTAGTATTTGCGCTAACTTAGTTTGGGATTGAAGTGGGAGTTGTGAGTTATATTGATATCTTAATAGTTTGATATATTGACATATTTATATATATATATTGATATATTGATGTCTTGATATCTTGATACCTTGACCACCTTATTATTTGAAATCTTAATATATTAATCTTTTAATATCTTGATATCTTCGTATCTTTATATATTCATATCTTGATATCTTGACAGTTTGCTGGATTGAAATCTTGATAACATGATATCGTTATTTCATGTAATAATTTTATAATTATAGGTATAATATTTTACAAATATTGTTATCTTGCTAAAATATCAAAGTAACAACTACTGACTTCTTGTGTTGTGGAACCACAAATTTCGTTTAACTTTTTTGGGCCACATCATCCAATCACGTATCACTTTCATTGTCAAAACGCGTAAAGATGGCAAATTATAAAATAAAATTAAATCTTCTGATACAGCTTACTGAAAATGGCGGTAAATCTTATTTGCAAGTGTTAGCCTAAATCTAGTGAACCGCAAAAAACCAACAACAAGTGAAATACATACTCGAATTAGCCTAATTTCAAGAGAAAAATGTGAATTTTATATAAAACCAGAACACATATTTATATGTTTATATGTCAAGACAAAACATCTAAAAGTTTGAAGCAACAACTTTTATGCGATAAACTGATAAATCTCTCAACTCGAACCAAAAACGGGCCAAATTCTACAGACAAAAATTTAAAGCAAAAATGCTGAAATAAAAAAAGGTACACTAGTATATGAAATCTGGTACAACTGATACGCAAGGAAAAGTGGAGGGAAACATAAGGTGGAGTACAAACGAGCCACCGTGTCTCTCAAGAAGAAGTAGAAGAATTTATAACAAAAATATTCATAATAAACAAAACGAAGTGAAAAACAAAAACCGAAACAAACAACATAGACAGACTACAAAAAAAACAAAAATAATAACAGAAAATATAACAAAGAGAAACAAGTGTTTTAGCCATAAAACACCGGGAGTTTTAACCCTCTTTTTGTGTGGCAAGATAAACGATATGTAAACGTTAACGGCTCACTAATGGCAACACTAACGGGGTTGGAAACATAAAGTATACAAAAACATAACAATAGTTTCACCTGTACCCCCTTGCAACAACAACAACAACCACAACACCAGCGATTATTACCGGTTGCATGTACATATGCATTTTAGTAAACTCCAATTTTGAACTTGTCTTTGAAATGAATAAAGTCAAGAAATGCCAGAGATCTCAGTAGCAACAACATACATATTACCAGTTGCAACATTAATATTAACATCAACATCAATATCATCAGCAACATCAACTAACACTACAACAACCAACACACCTACAATCAACCGTTTACTAATACCACCTACCTAAAGAAGTGTGTCACCACTTAAGTGATCATCATCAGCATAAACGTTTTTCCTCCAAATCTCTGTGTTTAACCACCTTTGCGCATGCGCATCTACATTTGTGTTGCTGCAACATTTTATAATTATGTTGCAATTGTTGTCGTATTATTATCAGTGGTTTAATTGCAAACATTATTGTCATCTTATATTGGATGATAAATATCGAAAATCTTTA
Source organism: Phaonia tiefii (assembly GCA_963931995.1). Taxonomy (NCBI): domain Eukaryota; kingdom Metazoa; phylum Arthropoda; class Insecta; order Diptera; family Muscidae; genus Phaonia; species Phaonia tiefii. The sequence goes on along the minus strand of OZ008367.1, from coordinate 353,714,503 downwards.
ATTATCTGATCGACTTGATCTTGTGGAAATTGTGAATAAATATTTTAAATTCTTGTGAAATAAAAAATATCCTCCTAATTATTATCAACAATCAGTGTTGCCACGTGTGAGTTATACGGCAGCATGTGGATCATATATCATTGGATTATTGCCGTGGGCTTAATATGCCTGATACTACAAATTGATGGTAAGTTTCGTTTGGATTTGTTTTCAATATTTTATATAAATTGCTATATAATTTCGATTTTCGATTATTTTAACAAATTATAGAGAAACTTTCAAATGATAATGTATTTTAATTAGAACCATATTTAGTTTCGATCGGCAAAAGATTTTGAACTTAAATTGCCTTAAGCGGCTTTCAGGAATACCGCGATTCTGAATTTTTCGAGATTTCAAACCACAAATTCAGGCACAGTAGTTAGGCATCTGATGATAAACTTGTCACGGAATTCGAAACTAGTCATGCAGGGTAGTGTGCTTAACTGAATTATCTATTACGAGGGCGGTCCCAAAACTAGTCAACCTGACTTATAGATGGTGCCAGTAGTTTGAAAAAAATATTTTGGTGAAAGGTGGCAACCTTATAAAACATATGTTTTAAGTTTCAAGGCGCCACGAGGTTTATTATTTTTATTTGAGCCATCAAAAGTAAACGATCTCAATGATTTTGTAAACATGGGAAAAATAGGTCACCGTTATGTAGGTCAATATTTCCATTTGAAAGGTCTCAGTCCAAACAATATTAAAGCCGAGCTAGATTCTACTCTGGGCGAGTCTGCTACTTCGTTTAAGACTGTAAAATATTGGGTGGCAGGCCTTGAACGAGGCCGTACGAGCTGCCAAGACGAACACCGTAGTGGTCGACCAATTGACAAGTCCATGCCAGACACGGTTAAGAAAATCCACAACATGGTATTGGATGATCGTCGGCTGAAGGTGCGTGAGCCAGCTGAAATTATAGGGATTTCAAATAGTGATATTCATCGTATATTGACCGAAGATTTTAAGATGACAAAGCTGAGCCCAAGATCAATAGAGCTAAAATAGCGTCGTGAAGATGTTTCAGTAGAGTGTTTGGCTACGTTTCACCGTAATGAAGCCGAATGTTTGCGTCGATTTGTAACCATGGATGAGACATGGTCCACCACTTCAAACCTGAGACAAAGGAACAGTCAAAGCAGCGGACTGGAATGGGAGAATGGGGAAATCAGGCGAAGACGGTTCCATCTGCAGGCAAGGTCATGGCGTCTGTTTTTTGGGATGCGCATGGATAATTTTTATTGAGTATCTTCAGAAGGGAAACTGCTCTGACCACCTTATATTTCTTTCGGCGTCGGTCATCTCGCTTGGTGACGGCGACACTATGGAGTATTTAGCCGTAAAAAAGCTTCTCGAAATAACGTTCGGAACCGGTGTAAAAGTCTTGGTCCCAATCATAAATAAAAATTAATGGTTTCCCATTACATCCCATGAAGGGACAGGGGAGAGCTTCTCACAATCACTGAGCTGTGCGCTTTCCAGTTTTCACTCACTGTTCATGATGGTCCCAATCATTGTGTATAAAACTAGAAAGCGAACAGATCACTGGTTGTGAGAAGCTCTCCCCAATCTCTTCATGGGATGTAATGTGAAACCATTTTTTCTTATGTTTACAGCAGGATGGTGTAATGTAACATGCACCCTTAGATGATCTTTCAATTCGCAGTGACCCGAAAAATCCATAAATTGTTCACATCCCGAATTCCTTCCTTGAAGTTATTTGACGTCTCGGATCAACGCGCAGTCCGTCCATGGCGTTGCCCTTAAGGATGAAATTAAACAAGAAGGATTGACGCTACAAGTTGTGGGAAAGTTCATGAGCAGTGAAATAAAACGAGTCCGAATGTCCCCGAACTTTGACATCGGTCATATGATATTGTATTCGAATTCCGATTCCTATTTAAGAAACTAAGGACGTCTTTCTAAATTGCCATTTAAAAACTCGCAACTGTTGTCTTAATAAAAGACATTTAAATGATGAACATCGGACAGTTAAAGTTAATTTATGTGGAGATTGACATTGAAGTACCAACTGGAAAGCTGAGCCTTAGTTTTGCATTGCTTTGTATCACGGGTTTGTTGAGAGCATTCCACAATTAGGAAGCTTTTGCGTATGTGATTTTAAGGCTCACTCATCGCGACATAAAGTGTTGCAACGATTTCGAACAGTTTTTTTTGAGTAACTTATTTTTGGTGAATTAATCAATCAAACCATTACTTACTTACTTAGGTGGCCTCAAAAAACCCAGAGGGGTCAAGGGCCTTACAAATTGAGGATATTATGATTCTCCAACCGGCTCGATCTGCAGCTTGAGCCCGCCTCTAATTAATGAATCTAAAATAAGACAAGTGTGGTCATGTACGATATTCGGGACCGCTCACATTGCTGTTTCCTTACTAAGTATTTGAAATACCTATTGCTGTTGGTTTTTTGGACAAGATCTCTCCTTTGGAGTTAGCGCGAAAGTCCACCTTATATAACAACCACATAAGTCATACTTTCCCACTAGTATCATAACTTTAAACTCTAATAAAGTTTTGACAGTTTTAACGTTAATACAACTGGTGTAACAACATGACTCAAACAATTATGTTACAATTTACTTTAGTACTTCCTTATAAATTGTTGTCACCCAAAATCATAAACAGTTTCTGTTTTCCAACAGTCAACCGCTAGAGTATCTGGTGACAATTTGCTGGTCGATTATGCGGCCAGCCATCATCATCATCATCATCAGCACGTCCATTGACTTTGAAACGTGTTTGGTCGAAGCGGTTTTCCACTTTTAATTTGGGCGATAAATGAAGACTGTTGAGCGTTAAATATGATTTTCTTACAGTCTTTTTTTTATCGTACAATCATAACAATTCATAGGAATTTACATTATTAAGTCATATAATATTTTATGATTACACGCAATTACGTGGAGCTGGTCGATCCACAATTTGAGGGAAACGATAGAAACCGGAGTTGGTGGAAATTATTGCACTAAATTAACAGGAAGCGATTTGTACCTTGAACTTAACAGGGAAGGAACTTCAGATGGCAAACGAGTAAAATGTTACTAATGAATTTACTGCAATTCCGTCGTTGCTTTTTGCAACACACTGTGAGATTTTGGAGGTGGATCGAGATTTTAAGGAATTTGAAAAGGTCTTTCTTTCGTATTTCTTTGAAAACCAAATTTAGTCCAAGTATATCTACCACTCAAAAAAATTACACGCAATTACATACCATACATTCGATAGCATTAAGGCCTGTACTAAGATCAAAACTCCATACAAAAAAATGCTTGCGAAATATTGACGAAAAATTTCCGCCAGTTTAGTGCGAAGTTGTTTGCACGTAATATCGGGTTTTTCAATAAGAGCGCTACAAAAGTTTTTTTAAATAAAACAAAACCGGTTTTAGATACCAATGAAATTCTTTATTCCTGTGAAAGTACGTTCGATGCCATTATGTATGGAACTCGACTTCTTTTGCATGGCCACCATGGGCACGCATGCAGAAGTCCAGACGCTAAACCCAATTTTCGACGGTTTTCAAGCATAAATCGGCCGATACTGCTGCAATTTCACGTTCGATATTCGTACGAAGTTCATCAATCGTCGCTGGCTTGTTGGCATAGACCATAGACTTGACGTAGCCCCACAGGAAATAATCTAACGGCGTCAAATCGCACGACCGAGGCGGCCAATCGACTGGGCGCTTTCGTGAGATAACACGTTCACCAAACTTGGTTTCCAATAAATTGATTGTGGCATTCGCTGTGTGGCTTGTGGCGCCGTCCTGTTGGAACCACATGTCCTCCAAGTCCATATTATCCAATTGGGGCCAAAAATGTTCGGTTATCATTGAACGGTAGCGATTCGCATTCACAGTAATGTGCCGGTCTTGATCATCACGGAAGAAGTACGGCCCAATGACGCCGCCGGCCCATAAACCGCACCAATCCGTAATTTTTCGGGATGCAATGATGACTCATGGATTACGTGTGGATTGCTGTCTGACCAATAACGCATATTTTGCTTATTGACGAAGCCATTCAGCCAGAAATGAAATTCAGAATTCAGAAATTGGACGTAGCGCTCTTAAAGTTGAGGCCACTGACTCCAAATTTCGGTAGTAAATTTTAACAATTTCGACTCGTTGTTGGCTCGTATATCTTTCCATGATGAAATGGCAAACCTTACTGAAGAGAAATGTCAAAAGAGCGGGAAAAAATATGGCGTCGTTTGCTGTCCCTATCGATTTACTTTTGTAGCGTCTGTGTTGAAAAACCCTTTATTAGCAACATATACAGAGCAAAATTTAAATGTTTCTAAGATATTTCTCAAATAAACCGATTACACTGTACGACACCAAAAAAATGATGGGGTTCTCTCAACGGATTCTGGTAGAAAAGTCTAAAAAAATATATACGTGTATCGGCGTTTTGCCAGATCTGATCAGAATTTTTTTTAGGGCGGGTCAAAGTTACCGCCCCTCGGAACTTTCCTGCAACATATCGGCATTCAAAATTGTGTGTTCTTTACTTCTGAGGTACAAAATATGTTCAGAAGTTTTATAGAAAAGATTCAGATAAACATTTTTGTGGAACAAATTAACCCTTTAGCTGTCACGTATAACCCATTATTTTTTAATTTTTTTTTGAAATCTCGCAAAAAACTGCTCCAAAACGACGGGGGGCGTGGTGAAAATGTTCTACAAAAATTATCGCCATAAAATTTCACTATATGTGTCCGAACACTCCAAAACACAAATCTTAGCCCAAGTGCTAGATAATAAGCAAAAACTAACTGCCTTCTAAGGGTTAATAATGAATTTTGTCCTGTTCGATGAAAATGTTATATATTCTATAACCTTGCTGGCTTTTTTGGTCGCAATTCCAATGTATTAAATAAAACTATTTAATTCAATTGTTTTCCCTACGTTTCGATGCTTTATTGGCATCCTCTTCAGGGGAGTTTTATTCTAAATAACAATGATAACAATTAATATTACATTTAGTATTTTCCGTTCACTGTTCACACTTACTTCGTTTTTCTATATATTTATTTGCATGTCTATTTAGTGTTAATCTAACATAAATGTATATATGTCGTACATGTATGTTTTCTCCACACTATATATGTTTGTCCAGTGTTAGCGTCATGTAGTAGTGACAATTTGTCTTGTCTTTGTCCTCTTTTGTGTTCATACTTATGTCATGTTTTTGTTGAATTCTCAAACTCTCTAGTGTATATCTCCTGTTAGTGTTCTTCTCTCTGTCTATAATTCTGACGTTTTCCATGTCTGGTGTGTGATTGTTCTCCATCATATGTTGTGAGAGTGCAGTGCTCATTCTCCTGTTCCTTATGTCTGCCTTGTGTTCTGTCATTCTAGTTTCCAATGATCTTTTAGTGGTGCCAATGTATATTTGCCCACATGTTTCATCAGTGTTGCCAGTGCATGAAATTTCATATACTACATTGTGTTGGTGGTTTTTGTGTATCCGGGTTTTTGTCTTGGAGAATATGTTCTGTAGGGTATTGTTGGGTTTGTGTGCAATTTTAATGTCATTATTGAAAATGTTTTTCAGTAATTTGTTATCTGTTAGCGATGGTATGTATTTGACGCTTATATATGATGTGTTTTCGTTTCGATTTTCCGTAAGTTGGGTTGTAGTGTTTGTTGTCCTATTGTTATATTTTTGTATTAAGTGTTTTATGATATATTGTGGATAGTTGTTTTTGTGGAGAATTTTAGTTATGATTTTGTAATTTTTGTTGTGGAATTTTTCATGACTGTTATCGAAAACTGTTTTAATGAAATTGTAGGCTGTGTTTAACTTTTGATTTTGCGGTTGTGTGGAGTAATAATTCATCATTCGTCCGGATGCTGTCGGTTTTGAATACCAGTCTGTAATTAAAGTTGTTGATTGTCTGTGTATCTTCAAGTCCAGGAATGCAATGGTTTCGTCTATTTCTTTTTCTATGGTGAATTGTATTTTATTATGGTATTTGTTCAAGTGTTCTAAAATGGTGTCCGTGTCCTGTCTTTTGATGATGGCAAAAATATCATCAACATATTTAACCAACACTTTGGGTTTTATATTATGTTTCCGTAAGTCTGTAAATGTGTCGTCTAATAATTTGTCCAGCACTATGTCAGCTATTGTTGGAGAGAGTGGGTTTCCCATCGGCATTCCATACGTCTGAGTATATATGTTTTCATCAAAGATGAAGTAGTTGTTGTCGTTGAGACAAAAATTGAGGATTTTCAAAAATGTTTGTCTAGGTATGTCCGTGTATTTTGAAATTGTTGCCCATTGGTGCATGATATTTTTAATTGCCAAATGTGTAGGGATGTTCGTGAATAATGAGACAACGTCGAATGAGACTAGAATGTCGTCATCTTCAAGTGGTATGTCTGCTAGCCTTTCCCTAAGTATTTTGCTATTTTTAATGTTGTATTGGTCCGATATAATATTCTGCAGTATTGTCCCTATATGTTTAGATAAGTTATAGCAAGGTACGTTCGTAGATGCTGAGATCGGTCTAAGAGGTATGTCAGGTTTGTGTATTTTCGGTAGTCCGTAGAGTCTTGGTGCTATTGCCGCATGACATGTAAGTTTTTGTTTTAGATATGTGTCAATATGTTTGTTTTTGTAAAGATCTGTAATGATGTTATTGTTAGTTTTCTGTAATTTGGTGGTGGGGTCTTTTCTAGTTGGCCTGTATGTTGTTTTGTCCTCCAGTAGTTGTGACATTTTCGTGCTGTATTCTCGCCTGTACATAATGACAGTTTTATTACCCTTGTCCGCTGTTGTGATGATGATTCTGTTCCTATGCTCTCGAAGTAATTTCTCCGTGCGTTTGTAGATGGTAATTATAAACTTTTCCCTCGGTGTGTTGTTCAGCCTTCGCTTGTAATTGTCAATATTATTCGCTATTCTCGTTCTGATGATGTCCTTTTCCCTATCATCTGTGTGCTGTTGTACTCCTTGTTCCAGTTCTGCGATGATGTGTATGGGTGAGAAACTTTTGCCTGTGATTGGTATGGCAAATTTGGATCCTAGTGAGAGCAGCCATTTGGATTCCGTTGGAAAGTATACGTTGGTGTTATTGATGAACCAATCCTCATTGAATGTGAGTCCTAATTTGTCGAAGTGTTCCTGTTTCGCCTTTTGTAGTTTGTGTCGGTGGTTCTGTTGTACTTGTTCGAACTGTGAGTTGTAGCATGTGCGTTGAGTACCAATGAATTTACTATAATCCTCGACGTCCAATAATTGTCGTACAGAGTTCTTCAGTTTCCTGATAGTAATGCCCAAGTTATTGATATTAATGTTGGTTTGTTTGATTTCAATTTTCAGTATTCTAGTGTGAAAATTGTATTCCGTTTTGTCGAAAATATGTTTAACTTTATCGTCGTATCATTTTTGCTGTTTCCCTTAAAAATAGTCCACATAATATAATGAATTTTATCATATTTCATCTTTTGTCTTATCTTATCGTCTACGAAAGTAAAAGAAACATTTTCTCCTTTATGCTCTTTTACTCAGACTCTCTACATGAGAGCGTAAAACGAGTGCAATAAGTTCTCTATACTATTCAATACTTTTTGCCGTCGCTCTGTTTATGACAAAACAAAAACAACTATTTCAGTGAGTTAAATATTGATTTTTATTCAGTTGTATACCAGCATTCAAACAAAATATTGATAATATTGAAATATTGCTTTTGTTACTTTAACAATATTACATCTAATGTTAAAACAGATGTAAGAAAAAAGAAAGTGCAATAGCAAAAGAGCCTTCAGCACACAAACTATTCTTTAATATTTACTAATGTGTTCATAGAAACCGAACATGTATCGTGTAACAAAAAGGTGTTAACACATATCTCGTGAGTTCGAGCACTCATTGATTTTTTTTAACCTTAATATCTCCGGTCTTTGAAGGGGTTTAGTTGAGTATTAACCTTAAAAAAGATTAAAGAGGTGAAAGTGAGGTTGAAATATAATTTTTTTCAACTAGTCCCCAATGGGTTACAAAAAATAAATATATTTATGTATGGATTTATAGACTTTAGAAGGACCTTTCTAGTGAAATATACTTCAACACGATCGGATTATAAGTGGCTAACTTATGCACGATTATAAATTCAGGTTTTGGAGGTCTATATTTCGGAAAGTATACACCAGCGTATATACTTTTTAATGATACCAAGATCATGGAAATCGGTTCAGCCAATTCTAAGTTATTGTAGTTTAAATGGAGCAAAATGAATTTTCCTGGGACAATGTTTATTTATTTTACCTGTAAATATGAAATATAAGGGCAATTACTAGAAGTGACACTACTTAAAAAATTATATAAAAAAAACTAAAAAAGAAGGATAAACCTTTCTAAAAAAATACTACACTGTAAAAAAAAAACCTTGATCTTTTTGGTTTTTTCGTTAGTTAAAATTTTTTTTTGTTATAAAATTTTTTACAGTGTATTTTTTTATTTTTAACGTGTCATAAAGCCTGTTAAAATATCTTTTTAATGATACCAAGATCATGGAAATCGGTTCAGCCGATTCTGAGTTATTGTGGTTTAAATGGAGCTCTTTTCGACCATTTTCGCGTTAATTCGAAAACTTTCCCACTGTGCCACGCCCAAAAAATCCCAAACCAGTCATTTCTAAAAATGAGAGTTTGTTTGTATTGATCAAATTTAGCTATGAACAAAATTTCATCGATATCTGAGGTGGTCGGGTTCAAAATTTCAGTTTTATCTCGATTTTTAAATGAAATTCATCTATATTTATATTTTTCATTTTAAACAATGCAAACACAATTGTTTAAACAACATTTGACAATTTTCGTTGGGGAAATGAAAGAAACAAAACCAATCAGCATTGTTGATGCTACCACCTTACCAAATACATCTTGTTGTTAAACTAGTCTAAACTAGGGCTAGTCTAATTTTTGACACTAGAAATACACCACGCAAATTTCAAAATTTTGTTCGGTGCAAAATATTTGAACCAATCCGCCCACAGCCTTTGTATTATTAAAATTGATAAAAACTGCATTGATTTAAAAAAAAACAAATTTTTCGAATAAAAATCTGCAAAAAAAACAGATACATCTGCACATTTGGATCGGATCAGCGAATACCAAATCCAAAGTATCGGACTCAAACCGGATGCGAATCGGATCAGCGAAATCCGACGTGTTGTACTCTAACCGTATACGAATCAGAGAAAGCGAAATTCGACATGTCGAAATCGGATCGGCAAAAGCATAATCCGATATGAAGGACTCAAACCGTATCCGAACCGGATCAGAGAAAGCGAAATCCGACATGTTGGGTCCGAAACGAATCCGAATCGAATCAGCGAAAGCGTAATCCGATGTGTTCGACACAAACCGGATCCCAGTCCGACTTTGTGCATATTGGGGTAATTCCCTTTTAAATATTTTTGTCCTATCATTCGATTAATTGTAATTTTATATTTCATATGTGTGAGAGAACGAATATTATAGGCTTTAATTTCACAAGTCTTTCCCCCAAATCATTTTCCTTTTCTATAAATATTAACGTTACAAAAATAAACTTGAACTTTTTAAGGCACTTACTTCATTTATTTCTGTTTTTGTTGGTACTTGACTCACAAAACAAATCTTCAACTCTTTGGACTTAGTGGAAAATGTATTCCACGGAAACGTCTAACGATGGCCTGGTAATGATAATAAAAAGTACTCGTAATAAAAATCCAGCAGATGTTTTGTTTTATTTCTTAAATGAAAAGACGTGAGAGAAATCGCTGAACGAGTTTAGAGCCAAGACGGTTAAGACAGGTCGTGTTAATGGTCCAACATCACGATGACACTTAACACCACCGTCATCGCCGTCGCCACTAAGTTAAATGGAATTAGATTTTAATGGTCAACATTTGTCAAGTAAAGATCATTTAAGATATAAATCTGGCAATTACTCAAAGTTGCTTAACATTTTTCCAAAAATAAATGTAGAAATTTAAGAGAAATTGACTTGTTCATTCGTGTAAAATCAGTGCAAAAATATTTTCGAGTATAATTTCAAAATGTTTCATAATACACATGTGAAATCGTTTAAAATGTTTCCAATTATATTATTTTAAATGGAACATTACCTTAAAACAACTCCCCCTTATTTATGCCCAGTTATTAAGACTTAAATTTTAATTTTTATATTTCATTCGAATTTTAATTTAATTTTCAAAAATTTCAAATGAAACTCGTAAATATTATTTGAATATGGCAGGAGCCATGAATGACACATATCTGTAAATCGATGTACAAATAAATTGTTATAAACTGAGGATCTCCAATTTATGACGAATTTGCGGGTGTAATTAGACATCATTTGACTCATGATGTTAGCGACAGTTTGTTGGCGCTATAGTACAATATTTGATTGACCGATTGCCTAGATCATTGGCGAATGTGTCATTTTCGGTCAGCAACACTTCGCCAACTGCGCTCTATCATGCGACTCTACAGTAGAGATAAATGTGTCTACAGTGTATACAGTCTGTAGAACGCATGGTAGAGCTCTACTCAAAATATCTCTATAGCGGCCCTACGTAGAGCAGTATAGCTGTAGAATCACGCTGTAGTGTGCACACAACAGGTAGAGTCTCTACAGTCTACACTCTACCGTAAAAACTCTGTAGTGGACACTTGGCTGTTATAAAATATGTGTTTGCGACCCAAATATATTTGTGTTTGTAATATAAATACAGCCGTGTTTGCTGCACTGTTTATGCTCTCTCGAGAGTAAGAGAATAAACGAATAATATATTGTAAGTGTGTATCAATACACCTGAGTTTGGGACTTGCAAACACATAAAAATGTTTGAAGTGTTTATTCTGCAGGAATATGTTTGGGAGATCATGTTACAGAGGCCGTATTTTTCAGCGTGTATAAAGCACCTATGACCACATTTGCTATAACGCCTCTATGAGCAATTATAAATAAATACCTGGTTTCCCGTTACACCCCATGAAGGGATTAGGGAGAGCTTCTCACAAACCGGTGAGCTGTGCTCGATCTAGTCTTATACTCACTGATTGGGAGCAACAGTTTTGCACCGGTTCCGAATGGCATTTTGAGAAGCTTTTTCATGGCTAAAACTCGATAGTGTCGCCGTCACTAAGCGAGGTGACCGCCGTCGAAAGAAATTTAAGGTGACCAGAGCAGGGATCCAACTTACGTCCTCATGCACAAGAGCCGCACACACTGCCATTGCACCACCGACAGCCGAGCAATTATAGGTGTCAAACTACCTAAGGCAAGATCATACGTAAGCATACACGTTGATAAAACCGACCTCTGCAACATTTTCTCTCAAACACATTCAGCAGCAATCATGAAGGGTGGTCCAACCAAGCCGCAAGATGTTAATTCTACATTAAACAAAATGATTTCAGAGCATTATCTTAATATTTTTTATTGTGATATAAGGTTCTATGACAATTATGTGAGAAACAAAATATCGTCTAACTGCTCGCCACGTCTTAAGTGCCATACCTCTATGCCATAACCCATATTTTGAATGACTCTAAGACACATATAGGTTCAATGTCGTTAATGTGCCGAATTATCTCATCCTTTAGCTCTTGAATTGTTCTTGGCTTATTGAGGTAAACATTTTCTTTTAAATATCCCCAAAAGAAATAAGTCCAATGGCGTCAAATCACATGATCGTGGCGGCCAATTAACATCGCCACGACGTGAGATAACACGACCATTGAATTTCACGCGCAAAAGAGACATTGGTTCGTTGGCTGTGTGGCAAGTGGCACCATCCAGTAGGAACCACATATCATCCAGGTTCATATCCTCAATTTCTGGCCACAAGAAGTCCGTTATCATGATGACTATAAAAATCACAAAATGCATTTTGAGTTGAATGTCCATTTTCGTAAAAGGCTTCAACAATCTTAACACACTGCTCAATTGAGTACCTCTCCATGGTTGAATTTGCCAAACACTGAAACAAAGAAATGTCAAATTAAGTTGGGCAAAAAACTTGACGTTACGGTGTGATTCAGAATTAACATCGTGCATTATGGTTGGACCACGCTTTAAACGTTACGCTCCAAATATCCATATATTTGAATGTCCTAAACTCACTTACAAATATTTAAATGCAAACATTAGCGTGTTAACTTGCAAAGATGCATACTTTTACGTGAGACTATATGAGTGTTTCATCCAAAACGTCCATACACATACTTTCGTCGAAGCATTCGTGTGTTTCCTCCCGAAACTCAATCACGCACTGAAATAATAACGCAAAAATACAGTACACTTTAATAGCATTAACAACTTAGGCTGAGAACAATCTCTCTTTGCCCCTGTTTTATTATTTTGATCTCGACAAGGGATAGCGACAAACAAAAAAAGTAGACAATGCACCAAACATAGTTGCATTTGTATCGCAAACAAAGCTGTATTTGGATCACAAACACATATATTATAACATATTAATCATTGTTTATTTATTTAATTAATTCAGTCTCTGGACATTCAATAATCCTTACAGACTATAACTTAAAACAAACATGGCTCAAACATGTAACACTGAATAGCAAAGACAATGTGTGTTTGGACACAAGCTCCAAACACACGTTATATTTGAATCCAAATACCAAAAAAAAAACAGATATTTCAGCGTGCACTTACCTATGGTCGTCAAAGAGTTATGGGGTTAGATAGAGCTTAATTCATACCATTCAACAGGGACACGGTCATGGCTGTGTCGACCTAGATCTTCATACATATCCGGACTTATACAATATGGGCTATAATAAAGGGTTTTTCAATAAGAGCGCTACAAAAGTTTTTTTAAATAAAACAAAACCGGTTTTAGATACCAATGAAAGTCTTTATTCCTGTGAAAGTACGTTCTATGCCATTATGTATGGAACTCGATTTCTTTTGCATGGCCACCACGGGCACGCTTGCAGAAGTCCAGATGCTGAACCCAATTTTCGACGGTTTTCAAGCATAAATCGACCGATACTGCTGCAATTTCACGTTCGATATTCGTACGAAGTTCATCAATCGTCGCTGGCTTGTTGGCATAGACCATTGACTTGACGTAGCCCCACAGGAAATAATCTAACGGCGTCAAATCGCCCGACCGAGGCGGCCAATCGACTGGGCCATTTCGTGAGATAACACGTTCACCAAACTGGGTTTCCAAAAAATTGATTGTGGCATTCGCTGTGTGGCTTGTGGCGCCTTCCTGTTGGAACCACATGTCCTCCAAGTCCATATTATCCAATTGGTGCCAAAAATATTGGGTTATCATTGAACGGTAGCGATTGGCATTCACAGTAATGTGCCGGTCTTGATCATCACGGAAGAAGTACAGCCCAATGACGCCGCCGGCCCATAAACTGCACCAAACCGTAATTTTTTCGGGATGCAATGATGACTCATGGATTACGTGTGGATTGCTGCCTAACCAATGACGCATATTTTGCTTATTGACGAAGCCATTGAGCCAGAAATGAACCTCATCGCTGAAGATGATTTTCCGATGAATTCCGCTCTTAAAGTTGAGGCCACTGAAATTTTAATAATTTCGACTCGTTGGCTCGGCCCATGATGAAATAGCAAACCTTACTGAAGAGAAATGTCAAAAAAGCGGGAAAAAATATGGCGTCGTTTGCTGTCCCTATCGATTTACTTTTGTAGCGTCTCGGTTGAAAAACCCGTTATAAATAGTATTTCCCGATGCTTCCCAACGAAATGACAAACATAATATGCTTACCCTCCCTTAGTTGTAATGTTTGAGTAAATATTTCAATACCAGAATTAATAGTTATATTAGCGCCAACATTGGCCATCAACTGTGGGGGAATAAAGGTCATAAATCTTGATGAAATCCAATTTGCTTCGTACAACTCTGAAATTCACTTTTTATATCACTATAGCGGAAATCCGTAAGTCATCATATTTCAAATGCGCTGCCCTATTACTCGTATCGAAATCGAAAGTGATTGTACCTTAAAACTGTTGTTTTCTGTTATTTTCCTTCTACCCCGGCCTCTGTGATATGCGCGAACCTAAACTATTTTAAACGCCAAAGCAAGCAAGCAAGCCAAAACTTACATAAAATCTATCCATCACTTGGTAAAATTTGTACAGAAAATACATATTCGTATCAAAGACTCTTTTTACCCTGTACCGGGTCTTCTGGCGTAAAAATAAGACCATACGGTTTTACATGAACGCTCATATAAAGTAAAAGTGAAATTGTTTCTTTACTCAACTGCTGCAAGTATCCACATACATATGTACGTATGTATGTATGGGGAAAATTAACAACCACAAAACTTAAAAAGAAAAGTTCAAAAACCAAATATTTTCCAAGCACAAAAAACTCCATTCGTTCTGCTAAATGATTTTGTAACTTCGTCTCGGTTGTTGGTTGTTTTTTTTTTTCTTTAACGATAACTTTGAATAATACCAAAATTTCCCAATAGCCGAGAATATTCTCCTCCAATTTGGGTTTCATTACAAGTTCTTTACAGCTATTCAATTCGATTTAACGCTTAAATAAGTTTTAATAGCCTGTACGCAATAGCGGTTAGTTAATAAAACGTTAAGCGTCTTTAAGAAAAAGACGGAAATCTTAATTTATCAAACCCATTACAGTCAGTTTCTAATGGTACGCACTTTTCACAATTTGGTAGAATGATTTTGTGTGATTTTGTGCAGTGTATTTTGAATTTAATTTTTTTAGGACATGAGCAAATCATCTTCAGAGATTAGAGCAATTCTCTTCTTGATGGCTCCGTTAATCGTTAAAATTGTCGCATTTAGGATTCAGAAGGGGACAAATAATGTGACTATGCAGAAGGGCTATAGAATCCACATGGGACCTCAGCCCGGAAATGGCACATTGGCTCTACAGAATCGTAATTAGACCAGTACTAACATATGCTTCTGTAGTATGGTGGATGACAGATGAGTAGAAATGCAATACTGCGATACTGCAAAAGGTTCAACGTCTGATTAACGGTGCAATGAGAACAACTCCGACAAGGGTTATGAAGACTGATTTATGCATCCAGCTAATTGATATCAGGGTCAAATACGCGGCTACAAGATCAGCAGGGACCACAAGTCAAAACCCCAACGACTAAGGAGGCCTTGGTCGGTTACACGAAAGATGTGAGTGAATACTACCGAATATCCGAACAAAGGGTTGAGGTGAATTTCGTGACTTCACACTGATACAAAAATTTCATCTGTAACATATTCTCTCAAACACAGTCTGCAGGAACCATGTACACATATGTTTGGAACGGCTATGCGAATAATCGCCCAAGTGAAAATCGCCCAAAACCCAAAAATGAATAATCGCCCAAAAAATATGGGAAAAAATATTGGGCGATTGTTCATCATGTTTGGGCGTTTTGGTATTTTTGATTTTTTGGGTGTTTGTTAATGATGAATGATCGCCCAAATTTTTAAAAATGTAAATTCGCCGTTTTACTTAATTGGGCGGTTGTTCGCTACAGTCTTGGGCGATTTATCATTATGAACAATCACCACAAAATAGTGGGCGTTTGTTCATAAATTGGATTTATATTTTTGGGCGAATGTTCTTAAATTTTTGGGCGATTTTACCTCTTTTTTGGGTCTTTTTTCTTAATGAAAAAACACCCAAAAATTTTGGGTCGTTGTTCATTTTTCGTTTTGGGCGATTATTCGCATAGCCGTTTGGGATACATTCCAAATATTCATATATTTGGAAGTCCTAAACTCACTTATATTTAAATGCAAACATTATCACGTTTACATCAACGATGTGTACTTTTACGTTAAAAAAAATAGGTTTGTTTCATCCCAAACATCCATATACTTACGTCGAAGCATTCGTTGTTTCCAACCAAACCAACGATTGGTGACTGAATGCATGGAACTAAAAGGAAACAGATCGGTCAATATAAGAACACTCTACTAATTTACAAACGCATTCAGGAATATTTAAAACAGTGCACCAAACACAGCTGTATTTGTAACACAAACAAAGCTGTATTCGGATCACAAACACGTATATTAAGCGTGTTTTGGTTACACCGCTTGCTTATATAATCGCTTGTTTTGTATAATGCACTTAGCGAGAACTTAGCGACGCGATTCATTTTCGCTAAAATTTAAAAAAATCCCACCTTTTACTGTTTTTAATCATTTTTCATAATTTTTAATAAAATTACTTTTCGCTAAAAACCCGTTTTCTTTGAAACTTAGCAAGCGATTATCGCTAACCAAAACACGACTATTATAATATATTAATCATTAGGTCTCAAAAATATAATTTTAAGTATCAAACATTATGTTTTTGAATACAATAATAATATAGTTGCGACAAGCTCCAAACACGCGTTATTTTTGCACCCAAACAAGAAAAACTACCGGTTTTTCAGCGAGCGTGACGCCATCTAGGGACACTTGGCAGGATGGGACCCACTGTTAGATGGATGGCTCAAGGTCAGGGCAAAGAACAGGTCTAGGAATTTTCATTGAAAGTCCGGCGACCAAAACCTACCTCCGCATCACAATACGAACGTTCATGCGGAGGTTCGGGCAATTACGGAACACATTGAATGGCTCGGTCGTGAATATCTTCACGGATAGCCAATTGACAATTAAAGCAATATCATCAAAAATTATTCCACGCACGGCAGGCTCGCGCAGTGTGTGCCGTTGCTCCGTCCTGTTGGAACCACATGTCCTCCAATCCTAATTCGACGAATTGCGGCAGAAAAATCTCGGTTAACATGGCTCTATAGCGCGCACCGTCCACTGTTGTCGTTTGACCAGCGACATTCTCGAAAAAATTGGTCCGATGACTCCTCCAACGTGAACAGGGCACCATGCAGTCACTTTGAGCGAGTGTAATGGCTCCTCGTGCATCACTCGAGGATTTTCGGTGCCCCAGAAGCGAAAGTTTTGCTTGTTCACGTACCCGCTGAGGTGGAAATGAGCCTCATCGCTCATTATGATTTTGGTGGAAAAATCGTCCACTTCGCCCACGAGATTGAGGACTGCTTGGGCGTAGGTTACACGCGTTTGGCGGTCGACAGGCAGCAGCTGATGCACGTACTGGACTTTGTATGGGAACATGCGCAGGTCTTTGACCAAAATTCGCCATAGGGACGACCGGCTGATGGCTAATTGCGAGGCACGGCGTCTGGTCGATGTTTCCGGCGACAGCTCGACATCCTCGGCAACAGCGGCGATATTCTCGGCAGAACGGGCGCTCCGGGGCCGGCCACTCCTGGCAACGTCTCGTGTTGTCCCATTCTCTTCAAAGTTAGTGGCCAAACGACGCAGTGTTTGCGAAGTCGGTGTCGGACGGGCGTGGAATCGGCGACGGTATTCGCGCTGCGCCAACACCACAGACGAATTGTTACGCAAAAAATAGACACGATTATTCCGCGTTCTTGGGGAGTGTATCGCTCCATGGCTTGTTTACTTGTATTCTACATCTGTCTAGTCCACAAATTTCAAAACAGATTTGACATTGGCGGCCATTTGCAAAAATAAGAGCATCTTCCAATAGGGTGGTCACTTTTGAAACACCCTGTATATGTATGTGTTACAATATGATAACTTGCACCTAAAAGTATGCCATTGTTACAAGATGAAAAGCTACCTCATAACAACTCACCACGAATGTTTGAGCATATATCGCTTGAACAGTTTGGACAAATTAAAAATATGTGGTATCTCACCACCAACCATGAAGTTAAAGTCGAATCCTCGAGAAGAGGCAGTGTTACCACGGAAGGTTCGCGAATCTGCTGATATCACGAGTTGGGAGTTGAATAATAGCCGATGAGTGGTGAAGTTGGATAAAGTGTCAGTTTAAACGGATAAAGGTACAGTTCGTCGGTAAAAATCTTACTGAGTTAGGATGTATTGTAAAGTATTAAGTAAAATGAAGGAAATTTGTATAAACACGTAATTAAAAAAGATCCTTGTTTAATTAATGGGAAATAAATTAATTAATGGAAAATAATTTTTGAGTAGAAAATCATCTTCGATCTACGATCAAACTAAATTTAAACTCTGTATTAACTTTTTACGTTAATAGTTAATTGCTGTTTAAACAGCCAAAGTTGGGCATTTAAATTATGATCAAGTGACCATTTGATTTTGACAGAAAACAACAAGAAGACCAAACACAAAGCTTATTTAATTGTTAATGTGAACAATTATAATCACCATCCTAGTTGAAATAACAATAAAAACGTATCATTTAACTTGTAGTGCAGTTTATTTCTGCTCAAATATTCTCCAATTGTATTAAATATTTTGTATTTTATCACTTCACTTTTGATTTGCAGATGGCGTCAGTTTGATGCATCGTAACGATTAGCCGATAAATGTATGAATACCGGTTATTTTTCGTAGCATTTGCCATTGTTGCCACATGGGAGTAAAATTATTTCACAAAGCACTGAAAAACTCTTTTCGTATTGAAAGTCAGATCAAACATAAATCAAAATCAACTGATTACCAATTTAAATAACCAGTCAAAAATTGGGCCCAAAATGAACAATTAGAAAATTCCTAAGAATATCATATTCTGCAAGTGTTTAATTATTAAATTTAATTTTCATGTTAAACAACACAAATGATTCAAAATTAAGTTATTTATTTTTTCAATGTTCGAAAATATTACAGTCACAATTTTTATAGCAATCGGTCATATTTCCCAAGCGGATTATGTGCATATCGTTATTGGACATAATCCCCTTACGAAAAGTCGTTTAGGTCCATCTTAAAAGTGTGCATAGCTCCAATTTCCGTGGGGGTTAGGATCAGGCTCCTTTTTAAATAATATAAAACAGAAACTAAAATGAACAAAACTCTCTTATCTAATGTAATTTTGCTAACCATGTACATTTTACAAATTAACTGTGATCCAAAACCTAAAACATGTGACATATGTTAGCACAAGCGCCGCATGTAAGTAAAGACTCCAATGTTCCAGTAAAAATATCAAGAGTTACATGTCTACAAGTACCCACAATTCACTGATGCAGAACACTTTTATTTCAGTTGACTGTTATCCATATGCGTCTGCTATATGTATAACTGTCATCCATGGCTTAATTTGGAATTGAAGTTTTTCGTTAAGTGAAAAATTTCAGTGTTTTAATCTTTTCAACAAGGGGGAAGTTTTTGAAAATTTGTCTTGATTACGGTGAATAATAAAGCTCATCCAGTTAGTAAAAACGCATATCGAAAGTAAATACCATGTCCATTAATTAGACGACGCGAAGACGTTGTGAAATATTGTTATATCTATTACTTTATGGTAAATTGAGTAGCATATTGAACCATAAATTACAAATTAAATGACATTAAGAAACAAACCCCGCTTTTACAAAACTGTAACCGTTGCAATTAGATGGCAATGCATTTGTTTGGACGCAGTGGTTAGGCTACTAATGATGTTGACTTTATTGAATGGAAGTGATCGAAAGTTGTTGTGTAGTCAAATTGTGTCACAGATTGTCGTAAAAAAAATTCACTTTATGAATATATGCTCCTGTGCTAACTAGGCGAAATCCTCAATAACCCAGCTGATGAAATTAAAGTCCATAATTTTGGTGGATTGATATAGCAGAAAGGCAGGTCGGCTAAATTCTAAATATATGATATAATTTAGTCAAATATTTTAAAAGTTACAGGCTTAGCAATTTAGAACATTATTTTCTACATTTAGAATTTAAATTACTTTGCAATGACTTATGAAAGTGAATGCATATCGTCTTTGAAATAAAATCAATTATTTGTCTGTTGATCACTATAAAAACAGGAGTAAATACTTTTAGAATTCAACGAAAATTGTTCCACGAATTATATGAAGTAAAATGAATATAAACTCTAAATTTCTTTGAGCTAGAATCAAGGATAAGCCTAGCTCTCCAATGTCCTTTTTTGACAAATGATTGGAAAAAATAAAAAAATATATGCAATTTAATAACCAATTTAAATAAAAAATTTAGTGAAAATTTTTGAAAAAGGACATTCGAGAGCTATGCTTATCCTTCCACCTAACACAATGAAATTGTGGCAGTATGTTTATTAAACTATGAGATATTCGTAGAACTAATTTTGCAAAATTTGATTTTATTTTCATTCATTCAGTATTATTATTATTCTCAGTGTTATTATTTTTTCATTCAGTGTTATTATTCACTTCATTATTATGCTAAACCGGACACAAAAATCACCGATGGCTACGATTCTTCTCAAACATTCTGCGAAAATTGTTCCACGAATTACACGAAGTAAAATTAATATAAACTCCAAATTTCATTGAACTAGAGTCCTTTTTTAACAAATTTTTGTAAAAATAAAAAAAGTACGTAGTCTAATAACCAACTAAAATAAAAAACTATTGTGAACATTCTTCGAAAAAGGACATTCGAGAGCTAGGGGTATCCTTGCACTAACTACAAAGAGTTTGTGCCAGTTAAATCATTATACTACAAGAGTTTCATGGAACAAATTTTACAAAATTTGATTTCATTTTCATTTATTATTATTATTTCATTATTATAATAAACCGGACACAAAAAATCACCGATGGCTACGAGTCTTCTCAAACATTCAACGAAAATTGTTACACGAATCACATGAGGTAAAATGAATATACACTCCAAATTTCTTTGAGCCAGAACCTAGAATAAGACTAGCTCTTGAATGTCCTTTTTTGACAAATGATTGTAAAAAATACAAAAAATGCGTAATCTAATAACCAACTCAAATAAAAAACTTTTGTGAACATTTTTCAAAAAAGGACATTCGACGGCTAGTGGAATCCTTGCACTTACTGCAAGGAGTTTGTGGCAGTTTGTTTATTATACTATCAGAGATTCGTGGAACAAATTTCGAGAAATTATATTTTATTTTCATTAATTTGTATTAACTTCACATTTTTGCTAAAGCGGACAAAAAAACACCGATGGTTTCGATTTTTCTAAAACATTCTGCTTTAGAAAGCGCTTTAAAACTGTTTTCTCGCAATATGTATTTTAAGAGATATATGTATGTAGGTATTTGAAATTCGCCAACATTATGAATATTCTTTGTTTGCCATCTGTCGTTGTTTTCAATAAATTTTCATAGAGTTGTTTAATTTTTTTTAGATGATTACAGAAATCGATTTTTCCAAAATTCGCTAAAGCTCGTTTTAAACGTGTTTTAATCATTCCCTATAAATGTTATCCTGGGGACCAGATGGATTATATTTTTTCAGGTTATTTCAAAATTGCAGTATAGCTAAATATGAGTCCAAAAGGGCTGAAAAATATCTATAACTTTAGAACTACTACACGCTGAGAAATCCGTCTTTGTTTGTTATTTGGATGCAAATATAACGTACCTGTCGCAAATATACTACACTCGTGTCTAAACACACTGTGTTGGTGCTATACAATATTACATGTTGGAGACGCAATGATTAATATGTTATAACATATGTGTTGGTGACCCAAATTTGGCTGTGTCTGTTGAAAACTGCTAAGAACAAAAACGTGACTGACAATAAAGAAGCGAAATATTTAGTAGCAGATTTTCAATTCATGAAAACAATGTTCCAAACATTAACATGGTTCCTGCATTATGTTACAGGGTCTGTGTTTTTTCAGCGTGTAATCATAGTTTCAATTGCAAATATGCAAATATTTGTATTATATTTCAACATAATAATATTTGTTCCACCCTGTCCAGGCACAGGTTGTGTCACACAGCATTAGATTTAGACACATATTTAAAGTGAAACTTCTTATGACAGGGTGTTGAAATAATGAAATAACAGCATTAGATTTAGACACATATTTAAAGTGAAACTTCTTATGAAAGGGTGTTGCAATAATGAAATAACGGTAATGTATTCCGTGATGATAATAGAGTGGAAGTAAAACGTCATGTTACACAAAGCGGACAAAGTTGTCCACTACTGGAAAGCGTCGACTACTATTCTACCAGAAATACCACACTCTCATTCCGAAAAAGCATTCCTAGAACGAAGGAGCTCCTGGTATACAGGGATATGTGAATTTCTACACGGATGGGTCGAAAATTAATGATCAAGTAGGCGACGGAGTCTACTCTAGGGAACTATTGTTGTCTCTTTCTCGTAGACGACCTGATAATTGTAGCGTGTATTAGGCGGAAATTTAGACTGTTGAAAAATTGATTAAGGCAAGTGTGGCCGTCGGTGGTGCAATGGTTAGTGTGCGCGTCTCCTGTACATGAGATCCTGGTTTCGAACCCTGCTCTGACCACCTTAAAATTTCTTTCGGCGGCGGTCACCTCGCATAGTGACGGCGACACTATCGAGTATATACATATTATATTTATATATACAACATATTTTAGATGAGACTTCAAATGCCGTGTTAATGTGACCTTAAACTAATTTAAAATTTTTCAAAATTAAATATGTAGTTCTGCCAAGAGAAATCTCTCAAATCACATTTAATATGTTTAGTTTAATTTTACATTCGAATATTTATTACCATCATTATGATTTCATACTTCACTGATTTGTCGTCAACCGTCGTCGGTCTGACAGTCATTGCTGTATTTTGTTAGCTGCCACTATGTAACGACGACTCAATTCAAGTAGCAAAATATATTCTACCGTTCGTTGTTGCCTCAGCCGTCATAACTTGTTGATCATCTTTAATAAGTTTGTCATACTTTCTGTTTTGTTGTTGTTGTTGTCAGTCGTTTAAGTTCTTGTGGGTTTTTTGAGGTTAAAGTTGTTAAACGTTAATTTCATACGAAATAATATTATAATTGACTTATTTCGAAATTTATTGCAACGACATCATTTGAAAGATTTCAAATTACGCAAAATTAGTAGCAACTTTTAGGCTCAAAACTGCGTAGAGGAAATCAACGAATATGGTTGGTTTACGACAAGGCTAAATGAAAAAAATGTCTTGGCATCATTTTAAATTAATATTTTGTGCAATTCACCATGCTGGCAATAATAGTAGCATTAAGAAGAAGCTAATGGTAATAATACAATTCACTCTTAACATCCACTTAGTTCTCCTTACAAAATAGGCGCCAAAAACTCGCCTATCGTTTATCTTTATGGCACACGTGGCAATAAATGTTGCCAAGTTTATTAGCTTTTCTGCAATATTACAGAAGTTGTTGTCAAATTTCAGACGGCCCGTTTTTATATTTGACAGCCAATTAGCTGAAATGGTTGAGTGGCATAACAAAGACGGTTGTAATACCTAAAATAGATAATCTTCAAGGAGAATTAGGATATATTTGACTTAGGATCAGTTTCACTGTTAACCATTCTTTTCTTAAATCAACTTCAAATTGAGCTTTTAAATTTCATTTAAATGAAATTTTTCTACAACCTTTTAAATTGAGTTTTTAAATGACGAGTGTGAAACTGTCCCCCAGAATTCTTTGTTATTTCTAATTGAAACATCACTCCACGTCAGCTGTTCAACTTTTTTGACACTTATCGAATTAACATGACCGAAAATTGCATTGTTATGCGATTTAACAAGATTTGAAATAAAGAATAAAAATTTGAAAATTTTAAGAAGAATTACATGCGTTTATGTAAAACAAAAGAGACCGGCCAGATAATAATAGATTATCGACCGGATTTATGCATTTTTGCAACTCTACCTCCAAGTAAAGTAATTAACAAAAATTTGAATAAAAACGAAGCTAAATGAATCTGATGAATCATGTTACAAAAAAAGAAAGAATAATCAAAAACATGCAGCTGTGAAGTTTGCAAATAAAAATAAAAATTTAACATTATGATTAACAACTTAATAGTAAAGCAACAAAGGGTGTGATATGGTTGGAATGATATGACATTTCAATTAACTTGATCTAGTCTTTTACTGTAATGTTCTAGGGTGAATTTTATAGATTCTATACGAGTATATAAATACAGCCCCCTTTTCAGTTCTAATGAAATTTTCATTCTCATTAAAAGTAGGCGGATAAAAAAAAACAACAAACATTTCGTGAACCTAAAATTTTGCTCACTTTTCATCATGGCTAAACTAGTAGAGGTTTTCGCAGTTTTTGTTTCACGACTCTAACCTGGCGTTTACACGGGACAGTTTTGCTCCGACAGTAGAAATCCATTCACACATTTTTACTACCACACTTACACTTCTCTCACTTGCCTCGCCACTGTCTCTGATTTTTCAATGACAGTAACTTCGGCAAGAGATTTGACATAAGCGGCCAGTTCATGGCTGAACTAGTAAAGGTTGGCGCAATAGAACAACTGCTTTTGCTTTCTTATGACGCCATCTGTTAAATTCAGTGTATTTTGTTATTGTACTTTTTTATTAGAGTCATGAAACAAAACCTAAATGCCTGTTGTTGGTTCACACAATTACAACAAATCCTACTGCGTCAACCTCTACTAGTTCAGCCATCGGCCATATCGGTGACGTTTCGTAGTAATTTGTGAAAAAAGCAAAACATCGCAAACGACTTTACAAATTGGAAAATATATTTGTATTTGAAAATTTTGCTAATTTTTATTGAAATATTGTTTGACAATACAAACATATAAACATGAATACATGTCTAATTTTGCAGAGTACATCAGTTCCATTGTAATTTGGAGAAGTAAGACAAAATACAATGGCAAAAGAGCGAAGAAACAAAAAATCAGAGCACGAAATTTAACGAAACGACACTGTCGGCGGTTGCTTAAAACTGTACTGTCTTTATAACTGGCTGGACGCGTATGTCACACAAACAATTGTTCTCTTTGTGACAACTAATACATATTCTCAACTATCTTGTCTCAAACTGTCCCGTGTAAACGCACCGTAACTGTCATATTCAACACAAATACATTTGAACAAACAAAGTAAACAAAAACGTACAAAAACATTGAATTTGACAGATAGGTTCATTAGAAATCATAATCAGCTGTTCTATTCTCTATATTCAGTTAGTATGAAATTTTCGTTCCCATAAGAAGTAGGTGTATAAAAAATACCGAAAATTTAGTAAAACGAGAATAATTATTTGAGATCGGAATTTTGACATTTTAATTATTTTAACAAACATAAGTAACAAAAAACGTTAAAAAAAGTCAATGAGTGTTCGAACTCTCGGAACCTTTTTGTTACACTGTACCTGTTCGATTTCTATGAACACCTTAGTAAATGTTACATTGGAAAATAAAAAGAATTTCAAGCTCTTTTAAACCATAGAGTAAATCTCAGGCTAGAGAGAATATTTGGCTCATCTGACGTTTCCTTTCCCACTCTTCGTGATGCGGTCGGTGTGATAGAGAGATGTTTGACGAAAAGTAACATACACCAGGTGGAATTACAATAACTTCTTGCTTTAATTTTTCCTGTCGTTTTGGTGAAAAACTGTGAAATTTAAATGTGTTTTACACTTTTTTATTGACTGTTATATTTAGAATACATTTGTGTTTTATTTAACACAATAATTTTAACACACAAAACGAAATGCCGTTGTTGTTATTTTGTTCGTTGTTTTGAACCATTACCTCTATCTGGTATTAGTAAAGCAATTCTTTTCAACATCAAACGTAAATATCACACCAGGCCAAATGTCATTAATTTGGTGGGAGAGCTATTAGATCTACTATAAGTATTAATCTATGTTTTAAACATTAATAAATTCACTTAATAAGTATTGATGATGCCCAGAATGCAGTCAATTCCAAAAGCCATTATACGAAATGTGCTTACTTCCATTATACTTACATAAAATTTAGTTTAAAATTATTTTGTTGTGGTTTGAAATCGTTTGTGTTTTGTGCTGAAGGCTCCTTTGCTATTGCACTTCTTTTTTCATACATCTGCTTTAACATAGATGTAAAATTGGTAAAATAAATAAAGCAATATATAGCTCACTGAAATAATTGTTTTTGTTTTGTCATAAACAGAGCGACGACAAAAAGGATTGAATAGTATAGAGAACTTCTTGCACTCTTTTACCGCTCTCATGTAGAGAGTCTGTGAAAAAGAGTATAAACGAGTCTTATGCTCTTTATAGAATATTTCAATGTAAATGCACCATTTCGACAATGTTATTACATAAAACAATACAAAAAGCATAAATTTTTCAAAAGGCACCAATGTTTCACATCAAAATTATGAATGGATCAAGTTATCACAAAAGGGGAGTAAAACGTTTTGAATCATTCGCCAGATGTCGCCAGTGCTTTTGAGTCATACAATTTGTTCCATGAGTTCTCTTTACTATTCAATACTCTTTGGCGACGGCGACCTGCTTGTTTCTTCGATGCCACTACATCAATACCATCATACTTATTTTCAGGCAGAGACTATTGTTGTAAAACAACCACGGATGTGTGGTGTTCGCATGTGTTCACTTTGATAGATTGCCCTACCCTATAGATGTTAACACATGAATAAAATGGAGGCCCTAGAGGAATTTGCAATATAAACTAGGGATAGATGGTAACTATCTGCAACAAAAATTTACGTCTGGAGATAAATCACAAATTTTCTTACCTAGCGTTTGTACGGGACAGTTTTGCTCCGACAGTAGCAATTCATTCAACCATTTTTACTATCACACTTACACGTCTCTCACTTGCCTCACCGATGACAAAAATTTTCATTCAATCAATGAAGAATGTTTCATGAAATTTTTGTATGATAACGGTACAATAATTCGTAACCTTTTGTATGGAAATTTTTTGTAAATAAATGAAAATTACGAAGGACTTCATTGGATTATGTATTTTTAAGTTCACTCCTATGATCTCTCTTTTGTACTCTTCCGTAAGACAGGAATACCAATTTCTCCCAATAAAAGGCTGCACACCGCTACCGAAAATTCAATCAATACAAAAGGTTACATGAAATTTTTTTACGAAACCTTTTCGTAAATACGTAGCAATTTTTTAATCAATCAACATCAATGAAATTTATGAAAAACTGCATTGAATAAAAATTTTTCCGCTATGACCTTATTTCCGTTAGTTTTGAATTTTAATGTACGAGAAGTTCGTACTGCAAGCTTTCAAGGTCTGATACATTTCTCTAAGTGAAAAATTCTGGTTTTTCGTTGGAATAATAGATAATTCAGGAAAGCACACTTACTGGCATATTGGTAAAGAATATTTTATAAACATTCCGGCGAAAATGTCTCTTTCCTTAGTTAGTCTATCATATCTGGTCAATCGACATTTCTATTTTAAAATGACACATGTCCTTAATCTTGTCCAAATTGTATGCTAATCTTGGGTAGAGTTTCATACGGATATCATGTGGCGTTTCTTAGTATAATGTTAGTACATCTTCTCTCCTACCTCAATCTTTCTTCCTACCTCAATTATTGACTTGCTTTTTGTATCGATCACACCATTTAACAACACCCTCTTTCTAGTCATTTACAAAAAAACAGTAGAAGCTTAGTAGAGCATAACCGAAACAAATAAAAATCAAATAATATATATGGCTAACAAATGGACGCTAGAGATTGAACCAAACTTAAGTTAAATTCAAGCTTAAACACGCAAATAAATAAATTAGGTGTAAGTACGATTATAAGTACTTTAGTACAAATAAATGTACCAAAATGAAAGAGATAGAAAAGAAAATTCCACAAACAAACAACTCAAAATCAATAGAAATTTAAGAAACATTTAGGATAGAGTATTTTATTCTCTCTTCTCACGTTTCATTTCATACTCTTCGTTGTAGGTGTGTGAGAATGAGAGAAATTTGACGAAATTTAACTTATAGCAGGTGGAGGCACAAGAACTGTTGACTAAACTTTTTATTTTCGTTTTCTTATAGATCTGTGAAATTTAAATGTATTTTGCACTTTTTTGTTGACTTTTGTCATTAGCATATATTTGTATTGTATTTAATGCAACTATTTTGCCACAAAAACACGAAATGCAGTTGCTGTTCCTTTGTTGGACGTTGTGTACTATTGCCTCTACCTGGTATTATTGAACCCATGCTTTGCACCATCCAATGTTCACTTGCAACAATACCTATGATGTTGAAAATATTGAGAGAATAAATTACGCTGTCCTAAATTCCTCTATAGGGAAGACATTGCGATGTCTTTAAATCAACATGACTTTGAATACCAAATTATATTTGTTTAATAATTTTTTCTTTTCTTTATATTTCTCTCTTTTTGCAGCTGTCGAAAGTGCTATACTCGATTCGAGATGTTACCTCGAGGGTGGCGGCTCAGCGGAAAGTTTCCTGGCCAGTGAAGATTTGGAAATTGGAACGATTATAGGAAAATTGCGTATAAATGGTGATCCAGATTTAGACAATGGTGACATCAACCTAGCATTAAGAGAAAAGGATGCGCCTGTGGAAATTGTACCCGGCACTAAGGACTTGGCATTGGCGGTAGAATTGGATAAGGAGGGCAAAAATGGACCCTCTTCGATTTATGTAAATGTGATTTGCATACGGCGCCATTCCACAGATCCGGTAAGTTCAATGGCCTATTGTGTTTTACCTAATTATCATACAAGTTTAGCAAATACAACAACATATTGTAACAAATGTTACAAAAAACACAAAAGTTTTGAATTACTTGTACTCTAAATACATATGTGACGAGCAAAAATGCCTAAACCTTAATGATGGCCAAGTTAAAACTGGCTTATATATGTATAGCCACATATGTATATAGCATACATATATATACGTATATATATAAATAAAAAAAAACGTATTTGTGTTGAGTGTAACAACACGCCTATATTTAATTTTGGTATTATTTGCAAAAAAAAACAAAGGAACACAAAATAATTGTAACAAAAGTTGCAATGAAATAGAAAGGGTGTTACTTTTGCACATCCAACATCCAATTCCACACACAATGTAAAATATTAGGCGAACATTGGGGTTTGGATTGGCAGGAAGAACGTGTAACCACTACCTTGTGTGTGGTGGTTTCCATGCGAGACCATAAATTAGTCCCTCTACGCTTCCGGCTATGCGGCCTGGTGGGCAACGTAACGTAACGACAAGTTCGATATACCACAACGTAAAACGCATTATGTTGGTGGCATTCCTACTTCCCTACTGCGACTTCTCCCTACTAACACTGTGCGTTTTTCACTTTCGACGCGCAACTGCCTACCGACTGCCGTATGCTCAGTATTACACTCAAAAAAATAGAATAATATTTGTGTTTTCGATACAGGCTAACGATTATCACTTGCTTGCTATTAACTTGCTACTTTCAGACCAAACTTAGTGGTAACAAAGTGGGATTCTGAGAAAGACGACAAATGTCCATATCGGTTGCCCAACGCACTAGTGATGCACAGAATCGATGAGCCGGTTCTGCAGAACCGAATCACGGTTCCAAAAAGGCCGAGAAACGATTCTAAAGGAACTGAAAAACGGTTTTAAAAGCACCTTAAACGGTTCCAGAATAACAGGGCTCGGTTCGAAAGGAAGCAAGAGTGTTCACCTTTGAGGATATGAAAATGTGTATTTTTATCGAATTTTATATTCTTTTAATAAAATATTACACTTAAGCCTCTCTGGAGCAGCAATTTGCTGAGAACCTGAACCAGTCCAAATACCAGGTTCTTCTTGGAACCGGACTCGACAGAAATGGTTCTTCAAATTCGCAGAATCGCACATCACTACTGCGCACCACTCCCACTGATGCGCGAAATATAATTTTATACTTGTAGCCGGTAGACATTATAGGTAGACAGATTGCTTCCATGTCTGCCATCAGGCTAAGACAACTCTGGGCCACGGTCGGAGTTGGTCACGGAAAAGTGCTTGAAGGTACTCCCAACACGCCTGCATTTGTCGACTACTCGAAAGCCGAACCACTATTCGATGGGAAACACCACACTCTCGTACCGGAAATCGATACCTGTAACAAATGAGTTCCTGGTAAAGAGAGATATGTGAATTAATTATCCCTCATCCAGTCGGTCATTTCTCTAATAGCCAATATTTCAGCCTGATATACGCTACAATGATCAAGTAATCTACGGGGAGGGGACAATCTTAGTTCGTTAGGGTAGACCCCGTAGCCATCCGGGTAGTAACTATAACTATTATATAGTCTATAACCATAACTATTATAATATTCGAGCATTCTTTTGGGTCAATGTCATCTCTGACAGTCAGGCGATCATCACACCCCTTGAATCAGGACTGTCGCTAATATTTTAAAGAGATGGCCCCGCAGTACGATATTCACCTCATGTAGATGCCAGGGCACAGCGACTTTTCGGGAACAGCAGAGCGGATGTGGCTGGCCAGACTAGGGACTAACCTACAGGTTCTACAGGAACTGTTACGTTTTGATATGCCCTTAGCGATTTCTAAGCATATCCTGCAAGAACGCTCTTATATGATGATGAACGAGAGATGGACGATGGGCACAGATTGTGTACGCTCAAGACACATCTGGCCCACAGTGGATATCAGTAGATCCATGAAGCTTCTGTCTTCACCCAAGCCAAATGTATCAATTTTTGTTTCATTCTTTTTCGACCATAGCCATGTCATTCAATTTAGGAACAAAGTAAACTAGATTATCACTTGGTGACAGGGCTCCATTAACTGTTACAGCTCGATCAGCTGCATTTTCGAGGATAAATGTTTCGATAACAGCCCCAGCTCAAAAACTACCCCAAAGAGTGACACGTTGCTGAAGATGAGTTTTATCGAAAACACTTCATTATTTTTAAAATATTACGCATTGTTCTTTAATTTAGAGTTCCATTTTTAACAATCCTGAACTGCCAGCTGTCACGCTGTCTTTACCGCATACACGACCCGAAATTCAAATCTTGGGTGAAATTTCGAATACCTATTACGAGTTTCTTCATTAGTTATCAGACAAAGAAGCATTTCTTTGGATCAACTAAAATAATTCATAGAAAATAATTCAAACGATAATTTTATACATTCTATGAAATCAAACGATGAATGAAATGTGTTCATAACATATATGAAATATTTTCACAGATTATGTGAAACCTAAACAAATTTTCTTTGTAAATATTTCGAAATCCCTTAGAAATATTTCGAATTTTTTCCTTTTTTCAACCAAGGAAACCTTTTATTAAAACTAATGAAAAAATTCATTGGATCAATTAAAATAATTCAAAAAAATACATTTTCATAGATTCTATGAAATTGATCATACAATCCATGAAATTTGTTTCATTTATATAGCATTTACAATGGTTTTATGAAACCCTGACAAAATTTCTTCGTAAATATTTCAAAATCCTATACAAACAAATAATCAATATTCTTCGAGCTTGAGGTCAGATTTGCTGTTCTTGTATTTATTTTCCTCGATATTTCGCTACTCCATTGTGTAGCATCATCAGGAGATATAAACAATATTTAACAATTAAAACAAAATAATTTATTTTGTTATTTATATTTTAAAAATATACAAACATTACGAATTCAGACATCAATTTTATGCCGAAAAACCATTTCATTGGAACCTATCAAACTTTTCATTATATAAAAAATAAATAAATGCTTTCCCGTAACCTCCCATGAAGGGATTAGGGTGAGCTTCTCACACACCAGTGAGCTGTGCGCGTTCTAGTTTTACAGTCACTGATTGGGACCTACAATTTTTCACCGGTTCCGAACGGTATTTTGAGAAGTTTTTCATGGCTAAGTACTCGATAGTGTCGCCGTCACTAAGCGAGGTGACCGCCGTCGAAAGAAATTTAAGGTGGTCAGAACAGGGATCTAACCCCAGTTCTCATGCACAAGAGCTACTCACACTACCATTGCACCACCGACGGCCATTACAAATTCATTGCAGCAATGAAGCAACTTCATTGCTGTAATGAAACCAATGCACTGCAACAATGAAACAAATTCATTGCAGCAACAAAATAAATTCGTTGCAATAATGAATGAAATCCATTGCAGCAACATACGACAACCATACGTTCTTCGCGGTGACGAACAATTTGCTGTTGATGAACACATTTTCGTAGCGGAAATGAAACTGTACGTTAGCTCACTTTCGATGACGAAAGTTGTTGGGGTGATGAACATTTGCATCCCTGTGACGATGCTTTTCCGTTCAGTGTACGAATCTGGCAGGCAATGTTCCTTCGTAACTCAAACAAGCATTAATATCTTGGGCCTGGCTAGAGACAGAAGGTTCATGGATCTTCTGCTATCCACTATCGGCCAGATTTGTCTTACGGGTATACAATCTGTGTCCTTGTCCACCTCTCTATCATCATCATAAAGGAGCGTTCTTCCAGGGTATGCTTCCAGTTCTTGTGGAACCTGTAATGTAGTCCCTAGTCGTGCCAGCTCATTATTTTCTTAATTTTATGACAGTTTTTCTTTATTTGTATGGAAACTTGATGATTTTTTCAGTGAAAAGACAAATTCTTGCATTAATTATTTTATATGCAAATCATTGTTCATTACAGTGAATTAATTACGTTAATTCAATTAAAACTGGTTCTAGTTTGATGTAAAATCTTCATCAATTTCATGACAGTTTGCATTTATACAATGAAATAATTTCATTGCATTAAAATAGGAAGTACATTATTTTGTTGCAAAATCAAATTACTGACGTGTATAACGTCAATTTCTCCAAATTGATATAACGAGTATTTTGGTTGAATTTTGTTTTTCAAAACTACATGATGAAAATGTTCAATTCAAAAACGTTGAAAAAATTAAAAAAAAAAACTTGATCGTTAATTTACGAAAAAATTTATAGCATCAATAAAATTGTACATCGATTTAATGTAGAACTACTGATGAAACTCTTCATTCTTCTGTTAGTCACATTTTTGTCAGTGTAGGCGTACCTGAAAATATTAATTTTCCCTAGCAGAGAGGCTTTTGGCAATATATTGTCTAAATCGGATATTTATTAGAATCGGTTGTGAGTCATTTATACAAATGTTTTCAATTTTTAATTTAAATTTCAAATGTTAAAGATATGAATTTAAGTTGTTGTTGATTGTGTAAATTAGAAGAGTTATTTTTAAATGATTAGTTGATAAGTTTTAACAATGGCACAATTAGTAAAATGATGAATAGACCAAATATTTCGAGTGTACCTATCCATTCCTTTAGTTGGACTAACTACTTTCGACCATGTCATGCTCAAATCATTAGAAAGTTCCTAACACCAAACTGCCAACATAAATTTGTACAACAAACACAAAGGATCTGGATAGGGTACATAAACAACCGGTTACATCATAATATAATTGATTCCGGTTCTCGAACAATTTGATTGAAATGAAAGAGTTATTAAAAATTTTTTATATTTTCTTAAGCATGCTACTTGTAGCATTTAAATATAAATATAATTTGCATAATGTATTTATGTATATAATCAAAAAAAATTAGTTTGGTTGAAAAAAAGAGTACAAGATCTGACCTGAAAAATCAAAATGTTGTTGAAATTCGTCCAAGCCATCAGCCGATATTCTAAGTCTAAAACTTTTATTGTATATGGAAAAAACCGGTTATGTTTATGGATAATGCGTAATGGATCTTAAATTTTTTTTATCGTAATGAAGTTTGTAATTCTTCTTTATCCAGTTTAAATGCTATTTACGTTCAAAATTTGAAAAATATAATTCCTTTCCTTATTTAAGTGATTCGTAGTGTAAATGAATACAATTATCTCTTCAAATCATTCGCATGAGGTTTACACTATTCCTTTTTGCTTTGTATATAAATGCCTTACATCGTTGGCTTAACATTTAACATATCAAACTAACATTAGAATGTCAACAAACAGTTTGTGGTGTATACGAGTATTGCAGATTGATTGCCTAATGTTAATTACTCCTAAAAGTATGCTGTCGCTGCGTTTAATAGATACCTTATAACAACTCACCACGAATGTTCGATGATTTCGCAAGAGCAGTTTGATGCAATCGAGAGCATATGACATCTCACCACTAACCATTAAGTCGATGCATAAGTTACGAGACCAATCGAGAACGGCAAACGGTTAGACGTATAAACCATCGAGTAATAGTGTTTTCGAAAAAGGCGTATTATAAACGGACATGGATTTTTGAGGTAGAATACGTCTTACCTTACGGTATGAGGAGTCATGTCAGGTTTTTATTGTTGTAATCTTTATTTCATTGAATTTGAGGAAACGGCTAGATGAATTTTTTTAAAATTTTTTTTGTAGGTAAATGAAGATGTTATCTTTCGTTTGATATACATTTCATATTGGTTGATATATTTCTAGTATTTTAATTTCTCAAATGAAAATTGTTTAAACACATACACTCAAACATATGTGTGGTGTTTGGTTGAGTGTTTTTGGTTGCTCAACATTGCTTAGGAACATGTATCTAGTAAAAAGTGAAACGAACAGCAAGCTAACGTAATAAAGCTTTTTTGCGAAAGCTTCAATAAAGCTGTTGTAACATTAATTTTGAATTGTAAAGCGTAAAGCTTTCACACAACGCTCGAATGCTAATGCGAAGACTCGATAAGGTAAACCTTTTTTAATATTAGGGCGGCCCTCTCAACATTCGCAGAACTTATTTCAATAAAAATATTAATTAAAATACATAAATTAAATTAAGTTTAAAAAAATTGAACATAATATTTTTTTTTTAAACGGACTTGAATCAAATGCCGTTGGTAAATATAAAAATTACAGCAGACAGTTGTCCGAGGCCTTCGGCCAAGTTTAACGTAGAATACGCCATCCGATAAGACAGAAAACATATATAACAATAAATTCATTTGCTTATATTATTTATCATTTATTGTTATATATGTTTTCTGTTTTATCGGATGGCGTATTCTACGTTAAACTTAATGGCCGTGTCTCTGACACAGCCTGCAGGGACAGTCCGTGGCCGAAGGCCTCGGACAACTGTCTGCTGTATTTTTTAATTTGCATTAAGGTCCAATTAGTCTAGACGATTGACGGTAAGCGATCAGCTGTTTGAGTTGGGGTTGCATTTTGAATGTGTTAGAGAGAGACAACTAAAATTGACGGTAGACTTCTGAAGGTTGCAAAATCAACCGTCAGCCGTCAAGACCGATCAGCTATTATTGTTATTGCTTTTACTTCGACATTTTGTACGCGGCAATACACAATTACATGGCAACCACAATTTTCTTTTTATTTTTAATTTTTTTATTTGCAACAATCACTTTTTAACACAAAACTCATGCATGCAAATTATATTTTTTTTTTGTTTTATTTTGTCTTTCTACCGTCTAACCGTCATAACTAACCGCGCAATATTAAGGAGAACGTCAACCGTCTACCGTCAACCGTCAAGACTAATTGGACCTTTAGTCTATCTAATGCAAACGCAAAAGAAAAATTTTGAATTTGCATTTTCTCAGGTAATGTAAATGCAGGTTCTGGATTCGGATGTCAATTGTAATGAAATATGGGAATGCTTTTAATTATTCTGAATTTTTTTCACTGCTGGCAATTCGGGTTTAATGTATTTTATATGTAGAAGTTTGTGGCGTCGATAGGTATTGCGTCGTAGTACTTTTAAATTCATAAACCAGTACTGTACAAAATATTTGAAAACCAGAACTACCGGATATGAAGGAAATGCTTTGAAAATGCTTTGCTTTTTTTTGAATTTGCATTTGTATAGGTAATTCAAATAAAACTACAATTTATAATTGTCAAAAAATTAATTAGCCCCATGTATGATTTTAAAGTATCACGTTGGTACTGTACAATAAAATTTTGGAAAACATATGCGGACTCAACGGCTTTACACTAATTTGGGTCCTACGAATCAAACTGCATCATTAGTTTTTGGCCTATAATGATGGTTTCATACAATTTTTTTTTTAATTTCTTACTAAGAGTCTGCGATTTAGAGCTCATTTTTGAGGCAAGTTTATACATATGTCACCATTACTCGAGAACGCGTAATTTGATTTTGTTTAAACACATTTAGAAATGTTAAGAATTACAATACCTTTAATGTATTCCTATGCTATTTCCTAAGATAAGCAACAGTTTCGCAGTTATTAATAAATTTATGAAGAAAAATTTATAATTTGTTGCTTAAAAAATTTAAATTGTGTATGAAAAATGTTGATAAAAACATCATTATAGGGCAAAAATCTAATGATGCAGCAGTTCGATTCGTAGGACCAGAATTAGTGTAAATCCGTTGAGTCCACTTCTGATTTTTGTTTTTTGACTTGCACAGTGTTATTATTCGAAAATGCAAAGCTAAAACCCGGTTAATCGGTTTTAGTTTTAACCACATCTACCACTTTAACTGCAAACTTGTAAAGGACTTAAAGCTAACAATAGTTAGAATTTGAGTGCGAGTGCTAGCATGTTGGGAGTTGCATAGGTAGTTGAGTTATCAACTGTTTACTAAGTGGTAGTGAGTGTTCTGGCCATTCCCAATATTGTTCATACCACAGAATGCCCGCACAAGTGTATGAATTCTCGGTATTAGTTTAACTACTTTCAAATACATGTATGGCAAAAACGTACATCTTAACATTTGAACGTTGACGTAGAGTGGGTTAAGAGTTCCTGAATTCTTTATTGGTTCAACTAAATATGTATATATTCGAAAGCCGTAACTTCGTTTGTCCCCGCATTCCTTGGTCTGACAGTGTTTGTGTTTGTACGAAACAAGAATATTTTTTCTCAATTAAATACCCGTTCTCTCGAACTTTGCAAACTTTCATTTGTGTTTGCGTTAGAGTTCATTGACCACTGTGGTGTTAGATTTTTTAGCTTAGATTGTGTAGCACTCAGCAAGTCTTTGGGGGGGTTCCTGCGCTTACAAGGAAATATCGTAAATATTTGTTGTTGTAGAATAATATATAAAATAACCAACATATAAAATTTGAAGTGTTTGGCTAATGTTATATTAGAACAATTGATGGATGCATTCACGCGTCTTGGCGCGGCTTGGTGTTTAACTAAGTGTTTATTTCTTCACAACATCATGATAATTTGTGTAATTATCGCTTCTTTAACTTCTAAAACGAGATTAATTACCAAATGGTTTGGAAATTTAATTTGTTAATCTTAGCAAATTGATAGTTTTGACCTAATTTGTTCTATAATTACTAACAGGGAATGTACTATTGTTGCCAATACTTGTGCTTGTTGTTATCTGAAGTGTAATCCAATAATTTAGAACGCTTTTATGCATACTAATTACACTAGACCACACGATTTTTCATTCAGAACAATGCTCTTTTGATAAGATTCGGTTTTAAACACGAAAATTAGCATACACAATTTTTAAATAGTACAAAAATTTACATATAGTTTTGTTACATAGCTCTAGAACTAAACCACATATTTTGTTCAGTAAAATCTTAAAAATTGCACAACAAAACTACTTATTAAATAAATGATTGAATTTAGCAATGGGTGCAGGAATTCAAAAGATATTGACGTTTACTTTCCCAAAAAACAAAAGTTTTATCAAAAATTTAACTTTTTCCCCTATACAAATTCTCACAACAACAAAAAATTAAATAGTAAAAGTGTCTCAGTAAGAATGCACTTCTTCATTTTAAAACAAAAACACGTATTTTTCAGATAGTTGTGATATTTTTATCGGATTGGAAAGAAGAAGAAGGTATCAATTATCCGTCAAATGGCCCCCACGGTTCTGTTGACAGGCCATTACTCTTTTCATGAGATGTTGCTTATGTCACAGAGATGTCGAGATGTCACAGAGATGTTGCTGTATCTCACCGATTACACGGTGGATCTCCGATTTGAGCTCAGGAATTGTTTCTGGTTTATTGGCTCAAACCCGAGATTTCACAAAACCCCAAAGAAATAATTCGCCCGGCGTTAAATCGCATGATCTTGGTGGTGGCCAGTTGACATCAGAATTTCTTGAGATAATTTGTTCTGGAACTCGTTGCTGCAATAAATATCTCACATGTGTTGGGAAATTGTTTGGTCAGTTGTAACTTTTGTAGTTGGAGCCGAAAGAAATAATTAAGAATTTCTATGTCTGGTCATCATCCATTGCACAATGTACATATATATAAAAAAAATCCAATGAGTGTTCGAACTCACGGGCGATATGTTAAAACCTTTTTGTTACACGGTACATGTTCGATTTCTATGAACACATTAGTAAATGTTACATTGGAAAATAAAAAACAGCGTTCAATCGCAGTCGGACAAATCTGTGTTCTATATAGGGGTGGGTCACCCTTATAATTTAGGGGTATGAAAAATAGATGTTGGCCGATTCTGAGACCTACCCGATATGCACACAAAATTTCAAACAAATCGGTCCCGTCGTTTCGGAGGAGTTTAACGCCAAGCAATCTGTGATCGCAGTCGGACAAACTGTATTTGGATGTGCTCACTTTGTAAATTTAGTCCCTACCCTCGCCTATAGATGTTAACCCATCAGAAGTGATAGCACTATATGTTATTTTGGTTGTAGACAACCTGTCAAAATTCAACTGTCAAATTCAACAGAAATCTATACCAATAATAAAAAGAAACGTAAACAAACTAAACGAAAAATGTAAACATAACTGACATTAGTCCGGTTAGTCCATAGAATAACACATACGTAGAAGGTTTTATTCGCTCAATAAATTAAACGTCATAGGTACGATGGAAATTACACAGTGGAGGGTGGAAAATATGGGTTCAATAATACCAGATGGTGGCAATAGTATACAGCGATCCACAAAGGAACTACACCCGAATTTCGTGTTTTTGTGGCAAACTAGTTGTGTTAAATACAATACAAATGAATACCAACGTTAAAAGTCAACAAAAAAGTGCAAAATACATTTAAATTTTTCAGTTCTACACCAAAACGACAGGAAATAGTTAAGTGAACATATTTTGTAACTCCACCTGGTGTATGTAAATTTTAAATTTAATTTGCTCTCATTTCCACAGACCTACCGAGAGAGTGTGAAATGAAACGTCAGATGAGAGAATAAGTTCTTCTATAGTATGTGTTATTCTATGGGTTAGTCGTAAAGCTATCTCACACAAAAATGCTACAATCAACTAACAACAAAACAACTGTAACCCAGCGAATATGCAAGATAAATAGGAAACTTACTTATCCGGTCTCGAACAAGCCCGGGGTGACAGGGACCTTATAAAACGAAGACAACACACTTCGATAACCAGTTCGTCGATCTTTTGCCTGACCTCTCTAGTTGGTAATACCAAGTGTATGCAGAGATTCGTCAATCTGATCCCTCCAGCGAAGTCTTGGTCCTCCTATATTTCGTCTTCCTTCGAGTTTGGTTTCGAAACCCCTTCACGCTGATTCGTCTTCATCCATTCTACTGACATGGCCTAGCCAGCGCAATCGCGTTATCTTGATTCTCTTAACTATTTCAATGTTGGGATATAGCTCAGACAGCACATGGTTCATGCATCGCCGATACTCCCCGT
Source organism: Phaonia tiefii (assembly GCA_963931995.1). Lineage (NCBI taxonomy): Eukaryota > Metazoa > Arthropoda > Insecta > Diptera > Muscidae > Phaonia > Phaonia tiefii. Next base: position 353,674,967 of record OZ008367.1, on the reverse strand, counting down.
TGTGCACTATATTTCCATAAATTTTGCCAAATATTATTCTCTCGAAGACTGCTAGCGATGTTTCGTCTGCTTGCGATAATACCCAGGATTCTGCGCCATAAAGGAAGACAGGTTGCATGAGAGTCTGGTATAGCTGGGCTTTTGTTACTCGAGGGAGGGCTTTATCCATGCATTCATCTAACCAAATTTTGATAATGAGCTGATTCATGCACCTTATCAGCTCATCGCCGCCAGTCTTAAACAGCTCCCCCGGTAATCTATCGGCTCCAGCGGCTTTGTTATTCTTAAGCCGGACAATAGCTGTTCTGACCTCGTTTTGGTTAGGAGGGGCAATAGACGTCGTCGCCCAAATTGTGATCGATTGTCTGATCGTCATTGGCTATTTCAGGTCCCAATGATCTCTCCATATTCCCACCATGCTCTGCGCATCTGCGATGAGATTTCCGTCCTTGTCTTTACAAAAGGAGGGCCCTGAACCATGTCCATTAGTTCTGTTCTCGACTTTTTGGTAAAATTTTCGGGCTTTGTTCTTCTTTCTGTATGTCTCAATTTTCTCACTCTCGCGATTTTTTCATTGCCATTTCTTACGGCTAAAGATACGGTTTACCTCCTTTCTTTTTTTCTCTATATCGCTCAGTCGCAGCTCGCGTTACAACTGAATGAAGCATTGTGTTGCGTGCAGCGTTATTTTCATCGTTTGCTATGCGACACTCTTCATGGTACCATGGTTTGGTTGCTAAGTGGTGTTTCAAAACCAAGTACGATTGTTGTGGCAATTTTTATAGAGTCGGAAATGGGTTTATACTGCGCTTCTGAATCGTCATCGGGTGCGAGTGGGTTCTATGCCAAAAGTTGTGAGAGCTTCCCTGAGTAGGCTGCGGCTACCTCTGGTGATTGCAGCTTTCCGATGTCTAGCTTTCCCTTCGTCTGGTTTCGTACGATCTTCGCTCTACTTAATCTTTTGCGAATCGTTGCTGTTTTCAGGTAGTGATCAGAATCGATATTAGCTCTTCTGATCACTCGTATGTCCATTTCACTGGATGAGCGCCTTCCATCAATTACCACGTGATCAATTTGGTTCTTAGTTCTTTGATCAGGGGATACCCAATAAGACTTGTGGATGTCTTTATGCTGGAATCTTGTACCACTAATGACCATGTTTTTTGCCGCGGCAAAGTCAATTAGTCTCATACCGTTGTCGGAACTGTCAGCATGTAGACTGAAATTGCCAATAGTTGTATGAAACACATTCTCCCTGCCTACTTTATCATTAAAATCTCCTAGTACAATCTTAATGTCATGTCCAGGGCAGCGGTCATACGTTTTGTCTAGGCGCTCATAGAATATGTCTTTGGCACCATCATCTTCCTCTTCTGTCAAGGCATGTAGGCAAATTAGTGAAATATAAAAATACTCCGCTTTTATGCGGATTGTGACTATACGTTGACTCACAGAATTGCACCTACACTCACAGAAAAATTCGGTTGAGACAGCCGAATTAGCCGTAACCGAATTAAGAGGTTGTCTCAACCGAATTGGAGGTTGACACAACCGAATTAGAGGTTGACATAACCTCAGTAGAGGTTGACACAACCTCATTAGAGGTTAACACAACCTCATTAGAGGTTGACACAACCTCATTAGAGGTTGACACAACCTCATTAGAGGTTGACACAACCTCATTAGAGGTTGTCACAACCTCATTATAGGTTATCACAGCCGAATTAGAGGTTGTTACAACCGAATTTAGATAGTGTCACAAATTAATTATTAACGTTTTTTATTATTAAATGATTCATTTTCCTGTATTCCTATAAAAAATTCAAAAAACGAGAAAATAAAGTCATACATATTGGGTAATCTATATAATAATAAATTTGTTTTACATGCCTCTTCCGACCTTTTTCAAGTCCCGGCCATCACGGGACACCGCACTAATTCTGACATTCGGCTGATGTATCAGTGATTTAGGTCCTAAACAATTTTGTATACAGACGATTGCAGCACATCTCACATGACCGACCATGAAAAACTTGAAACTTGATTTCTGCTTCAATAATTTCTGCAAAATAAGACGTTTTAATACAAAACATATTTTACTTACCTTTCTTACTAACAGCAGCCAATTTTGGAATTTTTTAATTCTTTTAAAATAACATTGGATTATAGAATTTTCAACGTCATATGTTAAATACATGGCATTAGGTCGAGGTAACCGAACTGAATATGAATTCGGTTGTACCCACAGAATACATGAGAAATTCGGTTACAACAACGGAATTGACGCCAAATTCGGTCGTTGCAACCGAATTAAAGCTAGATTCGGTTACTGCGACCGAATTGATACCAAATTCGATAGTTACAACCGAATTGATGCTAAATTCGGTTACTACAACCGAATTAATGCCAGATTCGGTTACTCCAACTGAATTTGGTACCAATTTCGGTTCTTCAAATTTCTATTTCAAATTCGGTTGTTCCAACCGAAATTTTAGAAAATTTCGTTGACTGAACGAATATAATTGAAGATTCAGTTGTCACAACCGAATCAAATAAGAAACGGGGTTGCTTCAACCGAATATCGGTTGTGGGGACTAAATTCGGTCGTAACAACCTCAATTCGGTTGTGGCAACCTCAATTCAGTAACAGCCGAATTTATGGTTGCTACGACCTCTTTTCAAACAATTAGTTCTCTGAGTGTAGAGACTAGATGTCGCAGTCTTTTGCCAACTGCAAATCCGCAACCAAATTCATGTTTTTTCTCATTGCAACTGTAGTATATGTCGCAGTTTTTTATCCTTGTTCGGCCATGTCCTGTCCATCGCATGTTTAAGAGGTCGCATGATAGGTTGTCGCCTTGACTGAGGTTCGGTAAAGATCCTTACCAATTTTCACTGCGGATTTGGTGTTCGTCAAGGTCATCCTGCAAAGGTGCATGGGTTTTGCAGGAATGCTTCGTAGAGTTTCCCACGAATCGGGCTATCGAAGGCCGAAGGTGACAACTTGTTTTTCGTGGGTCTTCTCCAGGATAGACTTCCACTGGAGGTCGCCAACAAATAGGGGTTGTTTATGTTTTCTTTTCCGATTTTGTATATTTACTGCCATTATGAACGGTGGCGGAAGGCAAACCCAGCCTACCGGATTTTTGCATTTTACCCACTGCCAGGATATTTGATTGTAGCCGCCCATTATGCATCAGACGCTGACCAAGATGCAATATGTCGAACCTGAATTTTCTTCTTTTGCTTTCTATCCGCCGTTGGCGCATATGTTTGGCTCATCCGCCTTCTAAGGACAAAAGAATATGCCCGATAGCTTGATGAGCTTCAGCGACATGAATCACCTACTAAACCTGAGACGCATCACTGGTCGCATACCCAATCAGCCTGCTCAGAAAACATGGAGGAAAATACCTTCTGCTATTGTTTTTAGAATAATTGACTTTCAGGTTGAGCTGGTACTGAGGGATTTCCGGTCGATACCAATTCGCAAATATAAATTGCATATGAAGTTGATACACGCTGAAAAATCTGTAATTTTTTGTTGTTTGCATGCAAATATAACGTGTTTGTAGCTTGCCGGAAATATACTGTACTTGTGCCCAAAGACATTGTGTTTGCTATTCAATATAACATGTTTGAGACACAATGATTAATAGGCCATCATTTATATTTTTTAGATCCAAATGAGGATTTTTTGTTGAAAACCACTAAAAACAAAAACGAGGCAGATAACAAAGAGACAACATGGCATTAAATCTTCAATTCATGAAAACCATCCTTGCTAACATGTACATGTTTCCCGCAATATGTTACTGGGGCGATTATTTTTCAGCGTGTATATATACGATTGATATAAAATATGCCAGACCTTTCCAATTTGCTTCCTACATATGTTTTTCGATCCAGGATTGCTCTTTATAATTGAACATCTTTTTAGGCTTGGCCATGAACCAATCAAATCAATCAACCACCATGAACCAATCACTTTCTTCACTTTCCTTGTTCTTCGTATTCCTATATGATAGTTTAGAAGATTGAGTGAATGTTTCCCCTAAATCATTTTTGGGATGGTATGGGGAAACATTTCCTTGTTCTCAGCTCAGGGACCGAATTGTTTCTCACATTTCAGTTTTAACTTGTATTGTCCTGAGACATTTGTTAGTGAACGTTAGAAGTTGGCATTAGAATTAAAAATACATATTTTATTCGTTGATCTAACGTAACAATTCCATGCAAAGATGCTATTGCCTTGGACAGTATTTTCAGTTTTCATTATACTTTCTGCTTTTCCCATTGTTCTCCCAGGTAATTCCAGATATATCAAGGCGATATTCTTATTAGCACCATGCTTTTCTTCTCCCCAACTTGCGTTGTAACTGACTGTAGCGTCGCCATACATGTTGCCCTCTCTGTCCCAAGCGCGTTGTAACATGTAATTAAGTCATGGATTTATTAGGGCAGTATTTCGCAATCGTGTACAGGGATTGTGACTGTTGAGGTTTAACATTTCAAGTTACAGTGAAACCCCAGACATTCCTAAGACATTCTGTTTTATTTGTAATTAACGTTTAATTTTTATTTTATTATTTCTATTTCCTTTAGAGCTTCGTTGTACCCGTCAATGTCCGGGTAATCGACATCAACGACAACGCACCCCAATGGATTGGTACGCCGTACACGCTTACACTATCTGAAGTAACAGTACCGGGTACTCGAATTCTACAGGGTGCTAAAGCCGAAGATGCTGATCAGCAGGGTCCTTTTTCCACTGTCGAATATCAAGTGCTACCGGGATCTTATTCCGAATATGTACAATTCCTTAATCCCTTAGAGGGCACATTAGTGCTGAAGAAACCTCTGGACTATGAGCAAATGCAGAATTTCACCGTTCAGCTGAGAGCACAGGATCAAGGAACCCCACCCAAATATTCGGATACAATACTAAGAGTTGTCATCACAGATGCAGATGATCAAAATCCAAAATTCATAAGAGAATCTTATAATGCTGATCTGCCAACTGACGGGCGGCCGGGAGAGTTGAGAATCAGACCGGAAGCCATAAAGGCTATTGATCAAGATGAGGGTATATGCGCACCCATACAATACTCTATAGTTCAGTCCCAGGATACTAAATATTTCCGTATACATCCACATAACGGTGTGATTACTCTTCTAACGCCGATTGGTTATTCGGACTTGACGAACGGCGCTACTTTGGTGGTCAAGGCAACACAAATAGATAACACCGATCGTTATGCTTTGGTCACTGTTACCTTGTCCCGGCCCGGAGTTGGAACCCACAGTGATTTGAGCGCCTTGGCTTTTGTTCAAAAGAAATTCCACATGCGCATTAGAGAGGACACCGCAGTGGGTAATAGGATCTTAGCCTTGCCCACTAACAAACCGGGAAAACATTTAAAGTACATCATACCCGACCCGGTAAATTCACAGTTCTTCAATGTCGGCTCACTGGGAGAAGTGATTTTGAGCAAGTCTTTGGATTACGAGAAAATGACGCGGCATGATTTTCAAGTATACGCCACGGATGGAACGACTAATACGACGGCAGAAATATCATTGGAGGTGACAGATGTCAACGATTGGGAGCCGAGATTTCGTGAGACTCACTACGAGTTTGTGGTACCGAAAAGTGTAAGTAGGAACTGATTTGACTTTTATCATAATTATTATTTTTTTTTTCGTTCAAATTTATATTATTCGATTTTTTCGTTTTTGTTTTTTTGTTTCATCAGCAAACTTTACAGTCCCGTGTCGACTCCTTGGAAGGAGTGGTAATTGGCAAAATCGAGGCTGCTGATGGTGATCGCAACGACAAGCTGGAGCTATCATTGAGAGGCCAACACGCAGGTCTCTTCGAAATCGACAACACCGGCAACATTTATATGAGACCAGAACAACTACAGTCTTTAAATGATTCCACGATACACCTTATAGCAATAGCCACCGACACAGGCGTTCCACCGCGCAGTACTTCGGTGCCTGTCACCGTAACCATGGAAGGTGTGGCCTTAGCTCAGGCCTCATGGAGCAATAGCATACTGGGTATGTTCGGCATCATAGTGGCCGTTTTCATCATCATCATTCTCGCCTTGACCTGTTACATTGTCCGCTACAAAAGTAAAACTCGCAAAACAACTCCGACCTTGGGACGTAATCGTGTTCATAGTCATGGTCATAGTACAGTATCGTCGGCGAATTTGGTCACCCATGAGAAAGTGTCGGGTAATGGAAATGGTGCCACTGTCACTAGTGGTAATGTCTCAGTGTTGCATATGAAACATAATGGCAATATAACTATGGCGAATCCGATAAGTAATGGGGGTTATCATCAGCCCAGTGCAATGGGCAGTAATATGGGACTGGGCGCTTCAGCCATACTTGCGGCAAGTTTGGAACGCGAGAGAGAGCGAGAAAGGCAACGAGAGAATTATGCGGCGACGGTGAGAAGTAAGTACAAGAAGAAGAGATCACAAGACAATATCAGTGATTCATTAAAACTTATCGATAATTATCAAAAACATATGTAGTTGTATATCGATCTAAAATTGTAAAGTGCTCCACAGTCTTGTCATTCATGAGGATGAACATCAGCTGTCGTTGATGTTTATTATTGTTTATTACCGCCCCTCTTGATGTTTACAAAATTTATTGGTAATATTTTTCCAAATTCATCACGCAGATAAAAAGTTATCGACCAAGCACATGCACGTGAATGATAAGTCTGTGGTTAGCTCAGCTTTAAAAAGTAATGACACTCTGGCAAAAGGTAATAGAAATACATTAAACTGTTGTATATGTTGTTGTATATGCACTTTCAGTATGGGACTGTGCATGGTTGAAATATGAGGTTGTGTTATAAGAACAGCTGATCGAAGTTTTTTCATGTCGTTGTACAGAGTTCTGTCAAATTTTAACTAATTTGTTTGTTTAATTAGTAAATACTTAACAGATTTCAAGAAATTCGATATAAATCTAATTTGACCACATACTAATTTCGTTAATTAAATGAAAAGTTGTTTGTACAATTAAAGAAAGATAGAAAAAAATTGAAAAATCAACTGAGTTTGACAGATCTCTGTATTACTAATACATACACATTGTTCCTGCTACCACCTAATAATTCCATCATGGGACTGTGTGAACATGAGACGGAAGTGGGAATGTAAAGGAAACGTACTTCACTGAACATGTACATTAATGACAACACATACAAAATGATTGATATAAGAGGTAGTGTTATAAGATCAGCTGATTTTACTTTCTTTATTTTCTAAATATGTAGTTACAAAATTCCGGCAAATTCTAAATAAATTCCACATAAAAATTTCGTTAATTAAATAAAAAGTTATTTTTACAAATAAAGAAATAGAAAAAATTACAGAATTGTATGATATTAATAAATACAAATCCTCCTGCCTACACCTGGAATAATTTTATAATATCGTCATGAAATACAAAAATTTCAAAACTAAATCGGGTAACACTTTTTTGTCGTAGAATAATAATCACGACATTATCGCGATAAAAGAGTGCGTTTGGGAAACCTGGAAAAACGTTAAACACTTGGGCGTTTTTGGTATTAATGGAGCAGTAACAATCCCATCTTTAGGAGCGATGGAGTCTATATTTTCAGTAAAGCCCATTCAGGTACAAATCAAGTTCCAGACTGCCTTAGCGGCGTAACGACTGCAAGAGCGGATGACAAATCCATTTACTAGTACAGAATGGAAAAGCTTGCGGGCTTCTTACTATCAGAACCGAGAACCGAACGCATTCCAGAATATTATCTTAGCACAGAAGTTTGTGGGTTGATGGTTTCCAAATCAAGAGTGAACGACGAATTCACTCATATACTGACAGAACCAGGTCGTATATTAGAACAGGAATAGGACTTTATACTGGACAAACTAGTGTAAAAATATTCACCCAGCTCAGCGGAGATCAACGCGATAGAAGGAGATGAAACAATGTTCACCATTGGCAGGAGGTCTCCAACAAGGTGTCTGGAAAAGCTTCACATCTCAAAGCCTTACAAGCAAAATAGACTGAAGCGTCGGTGGTGCAATGATTAGTTAGAACGTTGGTTTGATCCCTGCTCTGACCACCTCACATTCCTTTCGACGATGATCACCTCTCTTAGTGACGGCGACTCTATCGAGTACTTAGCCATGAAAGAGCATCTCGAAATGTCGTTTGGAACCGGTGTTAAACAGAACGTCCCAGTCAGTGAGTATAAATCAAGAAAGCGCACAACCTCTCTGATTGTGAGAAACTCTCCCCAGTCCCTTCATGGGATGTAATGGGAAACGATTTTTTTTTAAAGACTGAACTCTAATAAAGTACAAGACTAGCCTACATAATAATATGGGATGGGAACAAGATTAGAGGGTTAATAAATGTGGACATACTCCTACTTAGTCGGTACTAACTGGCAACTTCACTTTAAGATGAGCATGAGAAGTGAATCAAAACAATAAAGCAATTCAAGAAGCTTTCAGGTCTAAATGAGAGTAACACTTTTGTAAAGAACATAATCAGAATGGGCTTCGAAAGCCCCAGTCGATGCTTCTAGAGCTGATAATATCAAGATATGGCTCTCAAAGCCGGCACTACAACATCTAGCTTTAACATTAAGGGCTACACTATTTTTTTTACAAAATTGTAATAAATTTGCTTTAAATTCTCCTTTCAGGCATAGTTTCCCGAGCATCCGCCAATGGTCAACTCTATGAAGAGGATGAAATTGAAAATGACTCTCTAACCCATTCTGCTCCACCCACTGGTGACAACAATAACAAGAAAAAGGCTTGGGAGGACCCTTCCACCGCAATGTCTCAACAGACCGGCATTACGACCATAACATGTGCCAATGGCAGCGTAACAAATGTCGGCGTTAATGGTGCCACCAGCAATCTGGTAACATCGACGGATACTATAGGTTCTTCTGAAAATAATTTAACCGTTTATTTTTGAAACGATACGATTTGAGAACTTTAAATGAATTTGTACATAAATTGTTTTTGTGTTTTAATATTATTTTCAATACATTTTTTCGGTTTCCTTTATATCGATTTTTTGATAGTAAATAGTCATAATTTAAACAGTTATTTAATGTATTAAAGAACAAAGTATTGTTAGGTCTAAAGTGTGGCAACTCCATTACGTATTCTTCATAGGTATTAAGAAGTATCGCTTAAAAATAGAAATTCCGATTCCATTTGTAAATGTTCAGCTTCCAGTAGATGAGATTCGATTTTTTGTTATCCGGAAATAAATAAATTTTTAAATATAGAATATTCACTATTTATATTTATAAATATATACATATATAGAACTATATGCGTTTTTTTAATGTTTAGTTTAGTTGTTAAGAGAATCAAAATAAAATGTAAAGAAGAAAAAACTAAAATAATGGTGGAAAATTTTATTATATTGCATCCTTTATAGAGTTTTGTGATTGACAAATTGGCAATCCTACCAAATGCAGTCTGTATGGACCCGGCTCTTTAAATAGCCGTGTATTTCCTTAAATTCTGGAACAAGCACTGAGGCGGGTTCACTTCTACGTTGTATCTTACAGCAGAGTCGTCATATGTACATTGTATGTTGTTCTGACTTGTACAAATTTAAAATTATCAATGCGCATCATGATCTTCCGAAGTTGGTATTTTATGCAATAACCTTTAAGGGGTTTGGTTTATATTGAGAAATTAATGGTTCTTCTCATAACCCATTTCAGGGTAGACACTTGAGCCAGTTGATTAGCCTGCTGTGTGCTCTTCTTAGTCCCGTAAGTACCTCATTTTCACAATAACTTCGTGCTGCGTACAAATTTGCCTGGTGTAATTCAATCCGTGCCCCTGTGATTCTCACAACTAGGATTTGAAGCTCACTGTTATGGCCGGGAAGGTATAAGTACTACTTAAAATTTAAGTCAGCGATAAATTCCCTCAAACGTCCTACATCTATTAGTATAACACTGAATTCCTCATCTGCGGCTTATTTGGGAACCATTTCCCATCAACTCTCTCTGCTTTAATTATTGAATACCAGTTTGTGATAAGTATTTCCAAGAGCCCTGTCCATCTCTTGACATTCTCTTGATGACGACGAGGTAGTTGACCATTTCATGGAAGTTCGAGTTGCTATTATAACTTGCTCTTTGCTTGGACGGACATAATACGGACAGAAATAAAAGGGAATGCGTATTTTCGTTCGATGCAAACAACATAAAATATAATTGGGTCTGTCACATAGAGTAATACTTAAGAGTTTCCATTACTATAGTACCTTTACGATCAGCTGTGCCATATAATCGCCCTGGAAACTCGAAGTCGGATAGCGCAAATACACGTACTCTCTCTCAGAGCGCAAGCAGTGAAAGAGAAGTAATCGCTTGTTTGGCAAATACCAACGAGTAAGTAGCCGCAACAATATGTGTACCAAAGAAGGAGAACATATATAAATGTGAAGAGCAAAGACAAAGTACTACAAATATTATGTTCACTTCACATGGTACCACGAGTATTTGCAAATTATGTAGTTATGTATGTATGTATATGTAGAGCAAAGCTGAAAGAACTACAGTGTTGTTGACGATGACGATAACGTTTTGCATGAATTTTCTGTTATTTAAAATAATTTACAGTCAATGTCTCATTATTGCAAAATAAAAATGAATAAAGTGCAATTAATAAAAACCAATAAAAATAAAGAAATGTTGTGTCTCAACGGATATTTTTATTATTTGGAAATGAAAAGACAAAAAGGAACCTTTAATTGGACGTGCTCGAGAAGAATTCCAGATAAGTGTTCCTCTCGAATAATAACAGCAATGGAAAATAACGAGCATGTTTTAATAAGATATCCAAAAAAGCATACCCACGAACCTATTGCTAGTGCAGTGGAAATATGCAGAACAAATACTTTTGTAAAATATGCCGCTATAAACAAACCCCTTAATCCAAGTCAAATAGTGCAACAATCGGTGGTAATTACAAACCAAAAATGTCGCGATTACCTTCCCTCGAAGTACGCGCAAAAGCGAAAAATAGGATACACTCGGAATGAAATGGGACTTTTCAGAGAGCCGCAAGCAATAGATGAAATAGATTACCCTCTAAATCTGTACGTTTTGGATAACGAATTATTTATATTGGCAGAAGAGAAAGTGGGAGATGATTATATGGTTATATTCGGCACAAAATCATCAATTCAACTTCTACAAAAAAGCGATTGTTGGCTCGTTGACGGCACTTTTGATGTTGTGCCCACAATAATGCGCCAACTCTTTTTCGTTCATGTAAGGATTGAACGAGAGGTCGTCCCACTCCTATTCTGCCTAATGTCCAAAAAATCTGCAGTACTCTACGAAGCATTTTTTAAACGCGTAATTCAAATTGCTTTGGAATATGGAGTTTTTTTTAAGCCTAATCGTATTATATCTGACTTCGAAGTTGGTCTCGTGTCAGCAGCTAGAAAATGCTTTCCAGATTCGCAGATACGAGGGTGCTTTTTCCATTTTTCCCAGATATTGTGGCGCCGTATTCAAAAAGAACGGTAAGAATTTTTAATAACTTTTATAATTTATAGTAATGAACTTGTAATATGTACAACATTATCATTTCAGATTGGTTACTAAGTACGGAAATGACGAAAATTTCTCACTGCAAGTAAGATGTTTAAAAGCGCTTGCGTATGTTCGTCCAGAAAAGGTAGCCAAATATTATTCGAAGCTCCGAAGAACATTTGAAGACGAAGATATTATTAAATTGGCCGCCTGGTTCGAGGCCAATTATGTCTATAACGCTCGTGAATACCCACCTGAATTTTGGACGATATTTGATTGCGAATATTCGGAAAAATTCCCGAAAACTACAAACAATGTCGAGTCATGGCACGGACGTTTGAGTGTTGTAGTTGGACGAAAAAAAAGCGGACTCTACAAAATTGTAGAACATTTCAAAGGAGAATTAATCCATTCTCAAAATATTGTCTCAAAGATTGAGAATGGAGAAAAATTAAAAAAAATAAAAGAAATGTAAAAAAAAAATATTTCACGTATTGTAAAAAATTTAATCGTTTAAGAAAACTACAATATTTAAAACGAATAGCAAAAAACTTAGTTTATAATTAATTAAATATTGTTATCAGTTAAATTGAATTGCTAAGATTTTTTATTATTTTTAACTTTGTCTTAATTTAATTGATTTTCAACTAATTTGTGTTTTTATTTAATGTTTGTTATTTTTTTTTTCTTTTAAATTAATATGTTTTTCAATGATATGAATTTTTTTAGATCGATTTTGAAAATCCATTAATCTGTTTAATTATTTATTACATATTTCATAATTTGTTTCCAACGAATAAATATCTAACCATACACATACGTTATTATTTGTAACATTTCTTATTCATAATAAACTGGCTTTAATTCTTAATAAATAATTTAACGGCATTTTATTTTTTTTTCTCATAATGTAAGGGGAATAACATATTTCAAAAACCAGAATTTTAATAGACAGAATTTTATTAAAACAGAATTTTGTAAAACAGAATTTTGTAAAACAGAATTTTAGTCAGACAGAATTTTTTTTTGGAAAAAAACAGAATTTTTGTAAGACAGAAGTTTGGAAAACAGAATTTTGTGGCTATCCCAATATATATATTATATTTTATATATCCAATTAAAATACTAAACTAAATAATTTTTACATTGCATTATAATTTTCTTGATTTCGAGTAGTGTACAACTTTTTTCTTTGCTCACTGTAGTAGAACACTACAAGAAAATTATGTTGAATTTGTCAAACTGCACGTTTTACATGTAGTTACTACGTGGTACTACGTTCAGTTTCCAGGTCGCGGCATACTCGATGTGATCGCTCTCGGTATGTTTGAATAAGAGGAAAAAAGGAACATATACAGTCTGGCAGTGACCACAGACGAGTAACAACACGTAGTTATTCGACGATTTGTTATTCTCTTAAAATAAGTACATTTTTTTGAGACACTTCGGATAAGTGTTCATCGTTTGCCACTGCACGTGTACTACGCAAATACAAATGGATTTGTGCAGACCTTTAATACATACCATAGAAGCGTTTATTCGCTCAATAAATTAAACGTCATAGGTACGATGGAAAGTAAACATTGGATGGTGGAAAATATGGGTTCAATAATACCAGATAGTGGCAATAGTATACAGCGATCCACAAAGGAACAACAACTGAATTCCGTGTTTTTGTGACCAACGATAAAAGTCAACAAAAAAGTGCGTAGGTTTGTGGAAATGTGAGAAATTCGACCAAAATTAACTTACAGCAGGTGGAGCTACAATAACTGTTTACTTATCTTTTTCATTTCATTTTCGTATATAATTTAAATGTACATACTTTGCACTTGTTTGTTGACTTTTATCTTTGGTATACATTTGTATTGAATTTAACACAACTATTACCACAAAAAACACGAAATTCGGTTGTTCCTTTGTTGGACGTTGTGTACTATTGCCTCTATCTGGTATTATTGAACACATGCTGTTCACCATCCAATGTTAACTTGCAACCATACCTATGACGTTTAATATATTAAGAGAATTAATGTGTCTATACTAAATTCGTCTATGACTAGCCCCAGGCCATGCTAAAATAAGGAAGGTAAACTCGTTAGAACATGTTTTCAATTTTTTCATTGTGGTTGATCGCTTCAGCTGTCAAACTCACATGTACTTGGTTTTGTTCCATTTTGTTTCCTGTGTAGTTGGCATACTTACGTGTATAGATTGACAACTGAAGCGATTTAAACAAAAACAAAATGCCTGTTGTTGCTGCCTACAATAACAACAACGTATACTGCTACTACTTGGTTATTTTACTATGCCCCAGGCCTACTCTAAATTTTGACAACGAACCAAATACTAACATTGGTTTAACAACAAGTTGTACAAGTAGACAGTCAAAATTTTTTCTCACTCAAATTCCAACAAACACAACGATTGAAACCCTAGTCATTCTCTGTTCTCTCTCTTACTCTCTTCATTGAATATTTCAATACACGAGCAGCTTGTTGATAGTGTTATTGTATATAACTATACAAATTCCAACCATGTTGAAGTAAAATTACATAAACTATTCAAAAGGTATGAAATAATCAAGATATGACGAGTGAGAGAAATGCCTTTGAGTGAATTTGTAGCACTTTTTGGTTCTCTTTTACCAGGGTTGCCAAGTGAGAAAGGTAGGATTTTTTGAACATTTTGTAAAACAACAACAGAGATCGGAAATGTACAAAATTTGAGAAACTAGAACCCAAGAACCGGTTAACTGAGGGAGCTACGTGGTAAATTTATTAAACGACGAAAATAAGAGAATTTGGACGCGACCATGAATGTTGCAACGGTCCGCCATCGGTGCATCAAATACACTTTTTAGAGAACTGGAAACAGAAGATCCACGTTGTTGGATAACATCGCTCCACATATTCAGAGTAGATACAGTCATGAGAGAAGCAATACCTGCGCGGGAAGAAAAGTTTCATAAACACTCATGAATTTTATATTGATAAATAAATTTCACTGTAGTTTCGTAGTTCAACTTGCTTCCGATGTTGATGCACAAAATAGAGTAAACAAACAAAACCCTTTCAACAGAGTGGCTGCCGAGAGTGTGTTTACATGTGACGAGCGAGTCAGTGAATTGTTGCGGAGAGAAAAAGAGTACAGCGACGAAATAGTACTCGTCCGAGTAAGCAAAATGTGATTCAAGTGACTCTCTTGCCGCTATACTCGGTTACTGACTCGGTTGACTACTCGCCTCAGTGTTTAGACGAAACGAGCACTCGGCCGAGTTACTGTCGCGCCACTCTACTCGTTTCGTGTGATCTAGGCATAACTGCAGTTTTATGGCGGGTTGACAGCTGAAGTGATGTCAAACTTTGCGTTTCATAATCTACCCATTAAATAACGTTACTCAACACAGGTAGTCACGGAACAGCTGTAACGATTTATAAATTACCAAAACGACCAAAGTAACGCGAAGTGACTGATTCACGACTTATATACGTTTATGCTTAATATAACGTGTTCTACCCGTCGCAAGCTGTAAATGGGCATAAGGCAAAACTTTTAAGGCATAAGTCTAGTGTAGCAACAATGCTCTGATTTACACCAAAATTTCACCACCGACAAAATCTTTTGCGCTGAGTCGGAAAAGTTTTATTTTTTCTGCGGACAGTCCAACTTCTTGAGATATATGCCTTTGAAGCTTGAGTATATAATCAGTCATATCTCAGATATTTATAATGCGATCCGCCTAAAATGGATATTATTACAAAGGTTTTTCTAAACTCTATAAATCTGTGGAGAAGTATGTTTATTTTTATTAAACCATTGGGGGTTAATTAAAAAAAGATTCTTTAACCTCTTTTCATTAAAATGTACTATTTTCAAATATATTTCTAATAAATTTATTGTCGTGGTAAACGCCGATAATAGAGAAAACTCCAACCTTTTTTTAAGGTATAATAATCACCCATAACCTTTGAAAGACCGGAGATATTTATGTCCAAAAAAATCTCGCGCGATTTTTTAAAGTAATTTTTTGCCTGCGGCGGTTTTGCTCCCCACAAAAACAAATAATACAAAAATAAATTACTTCAAAAAACAATCAAACAAATTAATTCAAACTATACTAAGTCCCAATTTTTGACTACAATCAAACATAACTTAAACTCTGAATTCATTTTTTAGGTTAATAGTTGATTGCTGTTTATACAGCCAAAGTTGGGCAATTAAACTATGATCAAGTGACCATATGATTTTGACGGAATACAACAAGAAGAACAAACACAAATCTTCTTTAGTTGTTAATGTGAACAATTATAATCACCATCCTAGTTGAAATAACTATAAAAACGTATCATTTAACTCGTAGTACAGTTAGAACTTTATTTCTGCTCAAATATATTCCAACTTCATTAAATATTTTGTATTTTATCACTTAACTTTTCTTTTGCAAATGGCCTCAATTTGATGCAGTGTAACGATTAGCCAATAAATTTATGAATACCGGTTATTTTTCGTAGTATTTGCTACTGTTGTCACAAGGTACTAAGATTATTTGACAAAGCACTGAAAAACTAGTTTCGTATTTAAAGTCAGATCAAACATAAATCAAAATCAACTGATTTACAATTTAAAGAACCAGTAAAAAATTGGGCCTAACATAAAAAAGAAAAATTCAAGGCAACCACTTTTTTCAAAACGAAAAATTTCTTTGAAAACATATATTTATATTTTTTATATTTTATTATATTTTCTTATACAAATCTTAAAAATAAGCGAATAAACTTAAATACGATTTTTCGATAACTCAAAAAATAAAAATTTCCGAATTTTATATTTTATGATAATTTTTAATAGAAATCTTACAAGAAGCGAAAACAAATTCAAAAACTTTTTTGGATAGCTAGCGTAGTTAGCGAGTTATAGGATGCTAAAAACGTATAAAAGAAATTAAAGGTTGACTTGTGGCTAATTTTTTTTGTTTGAACTTTCATATCTCCGGTCTTTTAAGGGTTACAAGTGAGTATTATACCTTAAAAACGGTTGAAGACTTGTCTATTATCGGATTCTACCAAGAAATAAGTTTACTAGGGATGTGTTTTTTAAATATTACATTTTTATGAAAAAAGTGGGGTTAAAAAGCCTTTTTTTAAATTATTCCCCCAATGGGTTAATAAATATAAACTGTTTATACACAGATTTTTAGAGTTTAGAAAGACCTTTCCACTGAAATCTATTTCAACGCCAAAAACGACGTACAAGTAGACAGTCAAAATTTCTCTTCACTCAAATACTCTCTCTCTTACTCTCTTCATTGAATATTTCAATACACGAGCTGCTTTTTGATGGTGTTATTGTATATAACTATACAAATTGGAACCATGTTAAAGTAAAATTACATAAACTATGCAAAAAGTATGAAATAAGCAAGATATGACGCGAGAGACAAATGCGTTTGAGTGAGCTCCTAGCACTTTTTGGTTCTCTTTTACCAGGGTTGCCAAGTTGCGCATATCTTCTGGTCGTCTACTTTGTCAACGCGTTCGGGATGAGTTATGTCCAATTATGCATTCAAATATGGACGGCCGCGGAAAATTTTTGTTTATTATTTTTCAGCGTTTAAGGCCCCATTAGGCAAAAAAACCGAAAAAATAGGGCAACTACTGTTGCTACACTAGACAAAGACGATGTACAAGTAGACAGTCGAAATTTCTGTTCAATCAAATGCCACCAACCACAACAAGTGAAACCCTAGTCACTCTCTGTTCTCTCTCTTCATTGAATATTTCAATACACGAGCAGCTTTTTGATAGTGTTATTGTATACAACTATACAATTTCCAACCATGTTGAAGTAAAATTACATAAACTATGCAAAAAGCATGAAATAATCAAGATATGACGCGTGAGAGAAATGCCTTTGAGTGAATTTCTAGCACTTTATGGTTTTCTTTTACCAGGGTTGCCAAATTGCGCACATCTTCTGGTCGTCTAATTCTAGATCGTCTTTGCACTAGATTTGTTCTCCCAGCCCATGGTAAAATAAGGAAGGTAAACTCGTTAGAACAACTGTTTTCAATGTTTTCATTGTGGTTGAGCGTTTCAGCTGTCAAACTCATATGTACTTTGTTTTTTTACTTTTTTTTATTGAAACAAAAACAAAATGCCTGTTGTTGCTGCCTACAACAACAACTTCTATTACTACTACTTGGTTATTTTACTATGTCCCAGCCTCAAATACATTTAGGTTGGTAACGCCAAACAATAAAATCATCTGGCAACACTCTAGTGAATTGGCCTTTGTTTACAATTGAAAAGTTTGGGTACTTTTTGGTTTTCGCAACATTCTTGAAAATTTTCCATAAATCGCAACACAAACTGCAAAATTTGGTGGATTTGCTATGAACTGCACCCCCAGTAATCCTGCAAATGTAACACCGGTAAATAATAATCCCAATCTGGCACCAGCGAATGTGGCCAGTGGCAATGCTGCGACTGTTGCTCCACTTGCACCAGATGATTCGCCAGTTTCCCTACTTTCCGAAATATCCGACATTATGCGAAGTTTTGGAGACAGTGATCAGCCACGCATGGAAAGTGTCAAATTGGTGGAACACATACTGCAACAGCAACTACGAGGTATGTTCAATGAAGCCTCCCTGGTTGCCATGAAGCGGAAGAACAACCCTTGTCCCTCGCAGGCGGACTTTGAGTTTCTAATGCGAAATCACCCCGTGAAAATCGCACGTATGCGAAAACATTTGAAAGATATGAGGATACTTAAGAAATTCCTTAGCATACGTACAGGGAGGCCACAAGACTTCATGGAGGATTTGGACCAGCAGGAGTCCGACGAGGAATTGGGCATTGATGTGCCCGAAATGTACGATGAGGACAGAACTAGAAGACTTTTTCGCGCAGATCGCATATCACAGATACTCAGTGGCCAGCAGTATTTGGAATTCAATGAGGCTCGAAAAACCTCGTTTTACTGCCGACATGGAGAGAAGATAAAGAATAAATTTCGTCGCTTTTTGGACCTGCCGGCTGACTTGAGAATACCCACAACTACCATGAACATCCTGGCATACTTTGCTCACGAGACTATAGCGGTAATTGTGGATTATGCCATATTGACCAGACTTAATTCATCGAATCGTGTTACGGAGCCATATAGTCGTGTCACATCTACCGGCGCCTCTCCAGCCATGATGCACATTTGCCCTGAAGTTACTCAAGGCCGCGGCATGGAGGTGGTGAAGCCGATAAGTGTAAATGAGATTCATGAGGGCATTCGTCGATTCAGGCAAATGACCAGCAAAAAGGTGGGATTCTATCGCAGTTCCTGCGACACAGACTTTAGGAGGTCATTTTTGGCCTTGTAAGCTAATGGGATGAAATCGCACTGCATCAAAATGGATGGTAAACAAAAAATATGTGTATACATATTGAACAAAAATAGCAAATACTCATTTTTAGTTGATAGAAATTCTAGAATTAATAACAAAAATACAACTTTTATCGAAGGCAATCTTAATAAAGAAAGCTTAAAAATTTATTTATTTTCGAAATAACTTTTGTAACTCTTTTTCTATTGGAAAAAAATATTCTAAGCAAATTTCTTCACTTTCTACACTTCTTCGTTGCAAGACTACTTTGTAAAAGAAAAGACCATTTCCAATGGAAATTTAAAAAAAATCAATGAAATTTAAAAATTATACTTCAAATTTAAAACATTTGAAATTTAAAAATTATATTTGAAATATATCAATTGAAATTTAGAACATATCTATTGAGATTTAAAATACATCAATTGTGAATCAATTAAAATTTAAAAATATAATAATATCGATTAATAATTGTTGAATTTCAACTGACGAAATTTAAAATTCAATAGTCTTAAATTTGAATTGATGTCTTTTAAATTCCAATTGATGTTTTTTAAACAGATATTAAATTTCAATTGATTTATTTTAAATTTGAAATTTCAATTTACATTTTTCAAAATTAAATTGATATGTTTTTAATTTATAAATTTATAAACGGGATATTTTAAAGGAAATTTTCCGTGTGACATTTTCTGGAATGGAAGATAATTTGTCTCGATGGCATTTTCTATGCAGCTATCTAAGCGTAAACAGTCTAACCCTGCGCTTACACGAAACAACACAAGGAGGAATATGTATAATTTTTCAAAGAGAAACATTTTTTGTATAACGTAGGCATTAGGGTGTCCGTTATTTGTATGGGCAACTTTTTGTTATGAAAATGTTTAAGTCTCAACCCTCAAAAAGCTGAGGCTTGATGCAAAACTGACTCCAAAAATTTCACGCCCCTAAGACCACGCCTTCCCGTCCCGACTTACGCTTGAAATTTTACTTTATAACTTTCACGCGACATGAGAAGATAAATCGCAAAATGTAATAATAATAATAAAAAAACATACCGGCAGCCAGAAAATACAGTTTTATGTGTTTAAATTTCATAATTTGTATTTCAAGTAATTTTTGTGCAATTAGGATTGTTGCCGCTCTTATTGCAATTGCATTTTCATTATCATTTTCCCTTTAAATGTCATTCGTAACTATCATTATTCTTCTTATTTTTTTAGTAATAAAACGATCTTAAATTTTTGAACACGCGCCTTTATTCAGTCCGTAAACTTTCAGCTAGCACGGCAATATTTTTGGTCCTTCGAACCAGGGGCCAAATCACCGCATTCGAAATCGAGTACTTTGCCTTCGATATGTTGTTAACGTGGATCACGGTACTCGTTATCGAATCGTATTTACTCGAAGTTGTACACGATTGGTAGTTTATTATCGAAATCGAACAAACTACCATTTTTGCACGCTAAAAAGAAGGAATGCAAAGAGGAACAAAGAAAGATTGCAGTTCAAAGACGCGAAAAAAATTCAAAGTTGAGAATAAATTGAGTTGAAAATATTTTTTTTGGAAAGAAATTTTTAAAAATGTAAGTATTTTTTTATTTTAGCAAAATAAGTTAACACAGTATAATTTTACTTGTTTTCAGGGAAAATGAACATCAATTAAAAAAAACAGCGGAAGCCGCTCACTTCAAAACAACTACAACTTCCTCAACTTCAGGCAATGACAAAGGATTGCTTTTTTCGCGAATATTTCTTCTCAATACGCTTATATTTGATTCATCCTCCGAATCCGACGATGAAGACAACAAAAAAAACACAAGGATTCATTTTCAAAGTTAAATTTTCCGTATAATACAAAACAATTTTCACAATTGACTACTTTTGCCTTCCCCTTCCCTGTTGTTTTTCGTAACACCATATGCTTACAGCAATGTAAAAAAGAGTAGTAGACAAAATAGATTTCGATCGAATACCGTGATCCAACAAATTTCGACTATCGAAATGTTTTACGCTACGAAAGTGAACTCGATAACGAATGCGGTGATTTGGCCCCAGATTCGTTTTATTATCCACTCAAACCATCGCGTTAACATTATTAAAATTTATTAATTAAAACAATAGTTTCATACGAATACTTGCTTGTAAGCGACGCAAAAAACAACAATAAAAACCACGCGGTAACCAATCTGTCTACATTGTTGTTGGTGACGAGTTAAGGAAAAGCTGTGTGTGTGTGCAAAAACTTTAAAAAAAAAGCACTTGCATAATGTCTTCAAATTTTGTAAAAACTCGTGATTCAGCTCGCAATGCAATAAAAAGATATTTGTCATCAGCCAAAACTGACACCAAATTACAAGGCGACATCGACCTAGTGCGGAGTTTGATGAATCTGCTCCAAGAGCAGTGGTCACGGTTTAACGCAGCTCAAGACAAAGTGGAGGGGTCTTGTGGTCCGGAGACTCAACAAGGTGAAGAACAAGCACGGATACAGACTGAAACATGGTACATGGAGGCACAGGCTAATTTAAACCGCTTAGCAAAATCTCTGGCCCCGCCATCCTTACCTACTCCACAAACTGCACCAGTTCAAGCAGCACCATCGGAATCCTCGGCCACGGGAGCCAATTGGTCACTGCCGAAAATGCAGTTGCCAAAATTCGAAGGCGATCCTACAGAATGGATAACTTTTCATGACACATTCAGGTCGTTAGTGGGGTCCAATCAAGCTATGTCAGGTACCCAGAAGATGCATTATCTTCGAAGTTGTCTTCATGGCGAAGCACTGCTGCTGATTAACAACTTCAAGGTAAGCGATGCAAATTACGATGAAGCCTGGGCTCTGTTGAAAAGTAGGTACAAGGCACTGCGTGTTATAGTAACACATCATTTAAATTCAATTACGGAAATTGAACGAGCTGCAAATGACTCAGCGCATGAAATCAAAAAAGTATTCGACACCTTATTGCAGCATGTCAGAGCCTTAAAAGCCCTGGGACGTCCAGTAGAATTTTGGGACGATTGGCTGGTCCATTTGCTGGTTTCAAAGTTGGCTTATGAAACCCGAAAGCAATGGGAGTTGTCACTGACTGAAGACGATCTTCCGACATTCGAAGAGCTACAGTCATTCATCGAGAAACGATGCCGCTCTTTGGGCATGCTGCCATCAGTTGTTCAAGAGCAGCCAACAAAAAACCAACAAAATCATCAAATGTACTACATGCTAATTCCACAACCGCACGGCCAGGCCAAATGCGTGACGACTACGAAAAATGCTGGTACTGCAGCGACAAACACAAAATTTACGCTTGCCTTAAATTCAATCAACTCGACCCAAACGCAAGGCTAAAAGTCGTAAAGCAAAAAAACGTCTGCTTAAATTGCCTTAGTAAAGCACACTCTACAGACAGCTGTAGGAGCTCATCCACATGCAGAATCTGCAGATTGCGACACCGTACAATGTTGCATAATGCAGCTACATCTTCGCTAGCACACGCCACAAACTCTACTTCACCCGCTCAACCCGCAGCTGGTCACACCGCAACACCTTATCCTCGCACAACGCCGCTTCTGATGGTGCTATTCTACTTGCAACCGCTCTTGTACGTGTGCAAGACGCCTCTGGACGTTGGCAACCTGCGCGTATCTTGTTCGATAGTGGATCGCACGCAACTTTTGTCACCGAATCCTGCATACAACGACTCCGCATTCCCCGCACCGCATCAACGATTCACATCTCATCAACGGGTCTAAAAACGCACGGCGAAGCCTCAATTGCCATATCTTCGCGCTTAACCGAGCATAATTAACGCACATATTTTAACAAAAATTACTAATGATCTTCCAACTTCTGAATTACAGACATTCGCTTGGCCGCATATCCTAAACTTGTCACTAGCAGACCCGCATTTCAACCAACCAGGACCCGTCGACATTTTGCTCGGTGTGGATGAGATGGACAAGTTCTTGTTAACAAACATGCGAAAAGGCGACTCTGGAACTCCAATCGCTCAAGAAACTACACTCGGTTGGGTATTATTTGGCCGCGTTGGCAATTCTAGGCGTTCAAATTCTGCAAGCTTAGAAGTACTCTATTGCGATACTAAACTGGTGCAGATTCTTGCAAAATTTTGGGAGCTTGAAGAACTACCTCCAAGAAAATATCTGACCGCTGAAGAAGTACATTGTGAAGACCTCTTTAACACTACGCACGAACGCGCCTCAGACGGTCGTTACATTGTACAACTTCCTTTTAAGCCGCATGTAGAGCTAGGTGAATCAAGAAGCATAGCGGTACGTTCTTTGTTGCGCATGGAAAAACGACTTGCTGCCAGCGACGATCTGCGCTCACAATACAACGCCTTTATGAAAGAGTTAGTCGACATGCAGCACATGGAGGTGGTATCAGACAGAATGCTGTTATTACATGCCGCACCACGCAGTCGTAAAGGACACCAGCTCTACAACAAAATTACGAGTAGTCTTCAACGCGTCCGCAATTTCTACAAATGGCAACTCGCTCAACGACGCTCTCATGGTAGGCCCGCAGCTGCAACGCGATCTATTCACGGTACTTATGAGATTCAGGTCGCATCGGTACGCCATGACTGCCGACGTAGAAAAAATGTATAGGCAAGTCCGTGTATCATCGAAGCATCAGGACTATCAACGAATTGTTTGGCGGCCTAAACCATCTGAGCCTATTCAGGACTACCGAATGCTACGCGTCACATATGGCGTAGCATGCACAGATGACCCTACACTCAAAGAGGCGGCTAGCGCTATTCAGAATGATTTCTACATGGATGATTTGCTTAGTGGAGCGTCAACAACAAATGCACTGATCTACCTTCAGAGAAACGTAACTAAGCTTTTATCTAGTGGCGGCTTCGAGCTTAGAAAATGGGCAACGAATTGTAAACAACTTCACGCACACCTGCCGGATCGCGAGCAAAATGTGTCACAATATATCGCTGCTGACGAGGAAGTACGCACACTGGGTCTCATCTGGAACACCGAGCATGACTTTTTCACATTCACGGTGTGTTTTAAACCGCCACCCGCAATCTTAACCAAAAGAGCGTTTCTGTCAGAAGCCAGCTTGATGTTCGATCCAATGGGATTTATAGCCCCAGCTACCATCAGGTCGAAGATTTGGTTTCAACAGATATGGGAAACCAATGCGGATTGGGACGATGCCGTTCCGCCAAACATCGCTAAGGCATGGTCGATTCATCGTGAAGATTTAAAATCGCTCGAATCGCTTAAACTTAATCGCTGGCTTGGCACCGGCCTCAACGGCATGCGTACAGAGCTTCATGTGTTTGCAGACGCATCTGAGCGTGCGTATGCTGCTGTTATCTACGCGCGTACCGTAGATCCCAAGGGGGACTCTACCATTGCTTACGTCACAGCTAAGGCCAAAGTCGCACCGCTAAAAACAACCCGTCTCCCCCGGCTTGAACTATGCACCGCTCACCTCGCTGCAAAACTTGTAAGGTCAGTAATCTCTTGTTTTGATAGCTCTGCCTTTCAGCTCCACGCTTGGACCGATTCAAATGTCACTCTCGCATGGTTACAAGGTCATCCCAGTAGATGGTCAACGTTTGTTGCCAACCGTGTGGCTGACATCCAAGAAGTGCTGCCTGCTGAATGTTGGAATCATGTACGCTCTGAGTGCAATCCTGCAATCCTGCGGAAGGCGTTCAACAGCTTTTTCATTAAAATCTAGAGCCACAAAAATTATACATTTGTAATATAAATATTGCAATTTCACTTACTCAATGCCGGCAGTAGCTTTCCATCCCAATGAACTACAAGAAATGGTTGATTCAATTCCTTAAATTTTGCTTTTAGGTCTTGAGCACGCGCACATCTTAATTTTGCACGTTGTTGTTGGAATGATGTGTTTGTAATTATTAAATTATCCAATTTGTGACCCAAAACTTCTGCTGCCGCCTGCAATATAAAAACTGCATTTCGGGCGCTTACGCGACATCGATCCAGGACTGCAACTAATTTTGGAGTGATGAAATGTTTAGTTGCCCTCTTGGTTACCGCTGATTCTGGATATGATGCTGTTGAAATAGATTCAGCAATTTCTTCATCCTGTTCATGCTGTTCATCCTGTTCATTCTGTTCATACTGTTCATCCTGTTCGTCCGAATCGTCTTCAAATAAATTCTCACTACAATTTCTAGGACGTTTATTATTAAGATGATTCTGCTGACGGTTGAGTTGTTCTTGCTTTCGCTTCTCTCTTTTCTTCTCAATTTGTGTAAGGTTATAGTCAACTCCACTCATATAGCCTACGCGCCCGGTTGTCTCTGAGAAAGGAGAAAGTGCCTATCCTCTTCTATTTTCATCATTGATAAGGCATCAGCATGAGAAACATCAAAAAGGTTCTCCAAATTGTTGCTGAATAGGGCTTCTCTTTCACGAAATACACTCCCATCTTTTTTATTATTTTTTTGCAGATCACCCCAATCACCATACATTTTTAATAATTTAGAAATGCAGTGCTGGCTTTGTTTGGTTGGTATGCGTGCTTTTTCCCAAAAAATCTTTACCTCACGTATTACTAAACTTGCACTATTGCGTGCATTTAATTTCACCATTCTCATATTGTAAAAAAAAACCGATAAAACTTGTCTATTGGATGGTAATTTTGACCCGGTTATGTTTAAATCAATAGCGCCAATTAGATAAATAATACTATTTTTTCTTAATGACAATGCCATTCTGCTTTTAATCACTCTTGCTTCACTGACTTTTGAAGACTAAAACCATTGTTTTAGTGAAGGAGTATTGAAAGCTGAAAGAAATAAATACAGAATATAACGCGACATTAACACTGTGTTTCTGGATGCGGGGGGAAAGCGAGAAAAGCGAAAGAGCTTGCTTGGTGTAGAGAAAAAATGAGCAGCATTTTTCTTTCCTATCACATGTGTGCCATCGCTGTCATAGTCGTTGCAAACGCAATCATTTTGTGTGTGTTTCTGTTTCATTTCATTATTTGGCATTTCATTATCGTAGTCATAGTCAACAACGCATTCTACAAATGGAAATTAGTCAGTAAATTTAAACCCTGCATACGAGTGCATTTTAAGTATGTGCAAAATTTCAAGCGTAAGTCGGGACGAGAAGGCGTGGTCCTAGGGGCGTGAAATTTTTGGAGAGTTAGTTTTGCATCAAGCCTCAGCTTTTTAAGGGTTGAGACAGAAAATATTTCCATTTTAAGAAATAACGGACACCCTAGTAGGCATCCAGACAATTATAAAGACAATGCAGTCTTACGCAACCGCAGTCATTGTCGTTTCGAGTGATTTCAATATCGTTTATCAAAATCTACAAATAAAAATATATTTTCCAAAATTCTGTGGTGTTTTGCGATTATATTTTGTTTGTTGTTTGCAAATTTCAACGAAACTTCACCGAATTGGCCATTTACATCAAATCATTTGCCGAATTTACTTTCTTTAAAAAATTTAAGTCAGTGACGAAGGCAATGAGGGAAGTGTGAGTGTATTAGTAAAACATTTTGAATGTATTGGTATTGTCTCCGTAGAACTGTCTCTTGTAAACGTCGTCAGGAAATTTTCTTTACCAACACTGAAATTTTTATACGGAAACTGTCGGAACACAATTTCCTACACGAAAACTTTGGAGAACAATTTTCTATACGAAAATATTCTCAAACATAAAGCTTGTGTTTTTAATTCCTGCTAAACTAATTTTTCGACGACTTTGTATGGGGTGCCGCTTAATATCGCTTAGCTCCCCATACAAAGTGGTCGAAAAATTAGTTTAGCAGGAAATAAAAAAACAGGCTCATAATTGTCTAGACCAAAACTTTCGGAAGTGAATTTTCTGCACGGAAACTACCGGACAATTTTCTATACAAAATCTGTCGGACAATTTTCTATACGTAAACTTTCGGAATGACAATTTTCTATACGAAACCTGCCTCAAAGATAATTATTTATCCGAAAACTGTTTTGAAGAAAAAGAAAACTGTCTCAAATATAATTTTCTAGACTAAAATTATTTCGCGGACAATTTTCTATAGGAAAATTATTTTCTATCCAAAACTTTTCTCCGAAAACTGACTCGGTTGGAAACCTGAAAATAAATTCGTGGAAGAAAACTCACTAGGCAGTTTCTTATACGAATAAAGTCCGGAGGACAATTTTGTATACGAACACTAAGAGAATGTTCTATACAAAAACAGTTTCGACGACAATTTTTAATTCCAAAAGAATTTCGTAGACAATATTCTACTAGGAAATTTTTCTCGGATGATAATTTACTATAAGAAGCATTGTCGGATGGCAATCTTCTATGAGGATAATGTATTGGGAGAACATTTTCTAGAAGAAAAAAGTTTCGGACTAATATTTTTTATAAATGAGGAACATCGACAGAAAAGTTGATATGAAAAAAACTCCCCCGGTAGACAATTTTTCTAAAACGAAACTATCTCAGAAGAAAATTTTCTTTCTATAATGAAACTATTGTGGAAAATTATTTTCTTTAAGGTAAACAAATCATAAAAACCGGTATTCAGTTTTTTTATGAAATTTTCGTTGCCATAAGAAGTGCGTGCATAAAAAATAACGAAAATTTAATGAAGCAAAAATTTCGCCCACTTTCACACTCTTCGTCGTAAGTTTGTAATGATGCAGTTTTGTTTGAAACCTTTTTTTGATAATATAATATCACAAAAAAATTGTACTTAAAAGTCTACATACGGCCATACCTTATGAATTTGGGCGCTGCTACATGGTTAGAGAAGCCCCGTTGGCTGAATTTTAATATTGTGCTTTGCATTTGGATAAAATAAATTGCGTTTAGTTGGAGTTTGGTTAGATTCAAGAAATACTTAATTGTGAAAGTGGCTCGCCGAAAAAAAATTTAAAGTTTTCTCCGACACTTAGTTGTAAAATATAGAAAACCTTCGGTTAAACAGTTAAATTTAAGAAAATCAAAAGCAGAGAATATTAAATAAATTTAAAAACAGCTGTACTGTTGACAAAAAATCCCGCAATGGGCGCCCAAAGAATTTAAACACCAGAGATGCCAACTTTACTTTAGGAGAAGTGGACAAAAATCTGAAAATTAAATCCCCAAATTGGGTCCAAGGGTTGGTAAATAAAATAAGATACTATAGTGCATTCACTATTAATTCAATTGAATAATGATAGTTACCATAGCATCAACAATTAAATTGCAATTTTCACATTGTATTCAAATCAGCTGACTTTGATATATTAAGCACTTTAATGTCATCAACTGCTGCTGCTATAACCTGAATAAATAAATCTCGCCCAGAGCTGAGCACAACCTTTGACTTACCTTGCTAATATTTCATTTATATTTCCTCTACGCACTCCATTTTATTTTTAACGCATGTGGTGTTTCTTTTGGTTGTTAAAATTATCGAAATGTCAAAATTCCGGCCCCAAACAATTATTTTCGTACGAAATAACTTTGGGGCGTAACAACCCTGTAATTGATTTTGCCTATGAAATTTTCGCAGAGCTGAATACCAAGTAAATGAAAAGTGAGCAAAATTTTGGGTTCATGAAATTTTCGTTATTTTTTACACGCGTACTTCTTATGGAAACGAAAACTTTATAAAAACTGAATACCGGGCTTAAGCCCCGTTATTCAGTTTTTGGAAATTTTTCGTAAGAATCACTTATCTCTAAACGGAAAATTTCGTTTCGGAGAGTTATCACATATCTCTGATTTAACTTGAAAATATTTCATTTATAATTCCTCTACGCACTGCATTTTATTCTGAACTTTTGGTTGTTAAAATGATCAAAACGTCAAAATTCCGGTCCCAAAACCTTGCAATTGATTTTACCTATGAAATTTTCGTTGTATTTTATAAACGTACTTCTACCGCCATTTATTAAAGGAGTACATACTTATGTATATCCTAAAAGAAAATTCACCCATATGCATTTAACTCTAGACGGACAATTTTGTTGTGGAGACTTAAAACCTATCTTTGATTTCCCTTGCAAATTTTTCATTAACAATTGCTTTTCACACCCCATTTTATTTTTAACAATCGAAATTCCGTTTCCAAACAATTGTTTTCGTACGAAATAACTTTGGCATAACAACCCTGTCATTGATATTGCTTACGAAATTTTCGCAAAGCTTAGTACCGAGCAAATGAAGTGAGCGAAATTTTGGGTTTATGAAATTGTCGTTATTTTTATACACGTACTTCTTGTGGCAACGAAAATTTCGTAAAAACTGAACAACGGACATACTCCATAAAAAACATTCTAACTAGACATTCGTTGTTGCGAGCGTACATCCAGTGCCTAACATTTTGGTACGAATACACGGGAATTAAAAAGTTTAGTGCAAGCAAACGATGTTGTTTTTAAATTTAGTTGTCTTAGATCCTCGTTATGTTTAAAGTTGTAATTTCCTTTAAGGCTATAAGAGATCAGTTTTCTCCGGTTAGTGAAAAAAATGTAAAATTTTCCCCAAAAGTTTTGATTTCAGCAACCTAAGACACTTATAAAAACTAAAATAAATTCGTTGTATCTAACGAACAAATCGACCAAAAATTTATATATGTGGAAAATAAATGGGATTTTATAGATTATTTCTTTGTCATTTAATTTAATAAAGCAGAACGTAAGACAAGTGTATACACCCTAGAGAAAAACCACCCTTTTGAGCTGTAAAATCTCTATTACCTAAGTCATTCTTTTTAGGCGATTCGTTTGTGTAAAACGAATATGTTTTATAAAAACACAATCAAATTGAAGTCAAAAATTGTACAGTTAAAAATGTAGTCAGAAAAAAATTACCTTCCAAGACAATTTCGATTAGAATTTCGTTTGTTTTGCACACAATCAATTATCGTTCAATATATTTTTTAAAAAATAAATCTAGCAACGAAATATATCCATGTCATTCATAATGAATTGTTTTGTTACATTGAACAAATCTAAATCATTCAACTGACATCTGTTATAGTTTCTTCTTCCAGTTCTTCCTCTTCCATCACAACATCTTCCGTCAGCTCATCATCGTTATCCAAATCAATGGAAGTTGTATGTTGTTCATAATAATGACCTTCTGCCAAATTCACCGCCTTCTTGTGTAATCTCGTTAGTTTGTGCTGTTTCATATGATGCTGCAACCGAAAATCTTTATTGCAGTAATCGCAACGATAGAGTTTCACTTCGGCATGGATTAGTTTATGTTTTTTCAAGGAGTGGGCATAACTGAAAGGTTTGCCACACACATCACAGATATAAGGCTTGACGCCTTGATGAACCCTGCGTAGGATAAAAAGGAATGATTTAGAAATTGATATATTTAGGAAAGAGAATCTAGATTTTATTGGAGTCTTACGCTTCATGTGCTTTTCGGACACTCTCATAGTAAAATGTCCTTGAGCAGTATTTGCATTTTAACGGTTTTCCGCCACTGTGAGAGTACATATGTTTCCGCAGAAGTTCACGCATATGGAATTTCTCATCGCATAGTCTGCAAGTAAAATAAAACAATAATAAAGTCAAACTTCCCCAGACGAAAGACATAATTTTTAAAGAAAAATGTATTTGTGGTCATTTCTCTTTGAGGGAAGTCGCATTTATGTATGTTTAATCACCATTATGGTTGCAATTTTATCATTTTAACACTTGATCTAAAGGAAGCTGCTCAAAGATACCAACAACTTCAATAGAGAACTTTGTCATATTTCGTAACAAAAAAAAAGTTTTGTAGTGAAAAAGTGATGTGACAAAGTTGAACAAAAATATACTTTTCTATTATAAAAAAGTGCAATTATGCAGTTGTCTTCCATCAGAAAGGCCTACATTTTCCAGAGGAAAATGTTATTTTTTAAAACTAAGCTGTCAAACAAGTTGTTCATTGGAGATGACTTCTAAAAATAATAAAACTTTTTCTTCAACATCGTTTTCAATAAGGTCTTAGTACCTTAAAGCATTGGCAACGATCTTTTCGTTTTGCTTAGGAATATACAATTTGGTTGGTATTTGGTATTCTCACCAAATCTGGTACAAGTCCACCATCACTAACTGAATTCAAATTCCATACAAATAGAAGTCTTTAGCTGTTATCTCAAAATTTCTAAATAACCTTTCAAGTAACAATTTTAATAGCTTACTCGCAGGAATATTTCAATTTTTTATCATGTCTCTGTCGATGTTCCATCATTCGACCCCTCTTAGCATACACGTTGCCGCATATATCACATATGTAGCTGACTTTTTTGGGTAATTTTGGTGTTTTGTTTCCTTTTTGCGACTTTCTTTTTGACTGAGGCGCATCTAGAGCATCTATTTCGACCGGTAAGTCCCACGATGTTCTTGTATTTTCTTTTTCACTCAAATATTCATTTTGTAGCTCATCATACTGTTGTTGTTGTTGCTCCTCATTCTCTTCGTCCTCTTCATTTTCAATGTGCACTATATCATTAACATCATTTTCAATTTCTTCATACTGTTGTTCCTGTATCTCTTCTTCAGCAAATAAATGATCATCAATATTCTCCTCTGCCTCATACGTTTCTACATCATCTAATGTTTCTTCAGTGAATTCCTCTGTCCCATGGTCATTGTGATCATAATCATTTTCACATTTGTCCGGTATATGTAATTCTTCCAACTGTAGCTGTGTTGTAATGTTGTGGTTCTCTAGCATCTGCACGTTTCCCTCCAATGTGCAGTCGCCCAATTGTTGGATTTCCACTAGATCATCCTCCTCTACTTTAAAGTATTTATCTTTTTGATTTGCTTTGGATTTAAGTTCCTCTTCTTCTGTGAGCGGTATTTTCAATTCCCGTAAATAGGATTCAATGGCTTCTTGGGACTGTAAAGCTTTCTCGCGAAATTCAAAGGCCATGCTTAGGGAAAGCTCACAATTTTTGCAGATATTCTTTGGTAGCATTACATACTTCTCCATCTGCGTCAAAGAACAAATATTAAAATTCATTACATCATGAGTGATCCTCTTCAGACTTCTTACCTCTTCGACTGTGATTCCTGTGACCTTTAGCAGCATTCCATTGGGTGGTTCGTCGCCTTCATCGATAGGTTTGTACAACGATCGTAGCTTTTTGCTTTGCGTTAAGCAAATGCGACAACAATTTACACTGATCTCGTATTTCATTATTTTCGACTAGTTCTTCACTTTATTATTCGCGAAATGTACAACAAACTTTTTAATTTATTAAATTTTTGTATTTTTTTGGCAAGATTTGTTTACACTCCAGTCGTCCATTGAGTAAAAATATTGTTTTGGTCAGAGTTCCATGCCGACCAACTGTATAAGTTTCACGGCGCCGGGTTTAACCTGAAACAGCGGTGCCATGCTACAATAATATATAAAGGGTAATAGCAACGCGCGTTGTTGGAGTTGTAGACAGCAACAACAGGCATTTTGTTTTTGTTCTATTCGCTTCAGTTGTCAATCTCTACACAAATGTATACCAGCAATTCAAGAATGTAAAAGAGTACAAAAACAAAATATATATAAATTTCACAACCAAAGAGAAAAATCACATGGAAAGAATTAAATCAGCTGTTCAAACGACTTTACCATGTTATTGTACCATGAGCGGTGCCGCTTTCAATTGCAAAGTCAACGGCGGTTTATTACACGGAGGTAATGAAATTTAATGAGGATGAACACAACCACAATCCCAAAACAAAAACTATTTACTACACGGAAAAAATAACCATCAGTAATATTGCCTAGGTTGAGTATGGTGATTTTTTTTGTATGAAGACAAGAAAAGGCGGAATGTTGGCAAATTCCCTGCTTCTTATTTGAATGTCAAGAACTGTGACGAGACAGCAGCATTCTGACTAGACACCATGTGTTAGAGCGAGACGAATATGAACCTCTAGGTTTTTGTATTATTACTCTGTCGCTATGTATGCATGTAACCATTAATTTGTGAAGAGAAAGACAAAAAGGAGTTTTGACAATTATTATACCCTCCACTGTAAGTGATAGAGGGTATATATCAGTTTGTCATTCTGATTGTAACATATAGAAATACGGCTTTGCGACCCCATAAAATATATATATTCCTGATCCCTATAACAACCGGAGTCGATATAGCCATGTCCGTCTGTCCGTCTGTTGAAAACATTCTCACGACTTCAATCGGCGATAACGCGGTTTGGTTTTTGGCCAGAATGTTCCACGTATTCCTGAGCAGTTTGGTATTGAAAATCAGCGAAATTGGTCCATTGGAAAAAATTTTATGATTGGAAACGTAAAAAAACTCATAAAATTTTCACATTAATTTTTGTAGTTTTATACTAAACTACTCCTTTTGCCGTGTGGTGAATTTCCATGTTGAAAATCTTTGCTGTTCTTTATAATAGGTAAGTACTTTAGAATGTTTAGATGTACTTTCATGTGTTCATACATTTATATGAATTGTCACGCATCATCTAAGGTCGCTGTGGCCTGATGTGTAAAGGGTTGCGCGTTGGAATCTGAGGGTTGTTGGTTCAACTCTCGTCCCAGCTTGTTTTTTTTTTAACAGTTCTTTAAAAAATGCTTTTTTATTTTTAAAAAATGCTTTTTTATTTTACTTGTGAACAAGTAACTTATTTTTATTTTTTTTAAAAAAGTACATTTTCTTAAAAAAAAGTACATTTCTTAAGTACGTCTCAAAGTACATTTCAAAGTACATTAAGTACATTTCAAAGTACAATTCTTAAGTACATTTCATTAAGTACATTTCTTAAGTACATTTCTTAAGTACATTTCTTTCTTAAGTACATTTCTTCTTAAGTACATTTCTTCTTAAGTACATTTCTTCTTAAGTACTTAAGCACGTGAGCATTTGAGCATTGTGAGCATTCGTGAGCATCCTGCATTTGTGAACAAGTAATTGCATTTGTGAACAAGTAATTTTTTTTTATTTGTTTTTAAAAAGTACATTTTCTTAAAAAAGGTCCTTTTTAAAATTTAATATTTTGCTGGTTAACACTAAGGTGGAGGGTATCAAAGATTCGGCACAGCCGAATTTAACATTTTTACTTGTTTTTTTTTTAAAGTACATTTTCTTAAAAAAGGTCCTTTTTAAAATTTAATATTTTGCTGGTTAACACTAAGGTGGAGGGTATCAAAGATTCGGCACAGCCGAATTTAACACTTTTACTTGTTTTTTATTCAATTTCTTAAATAGATGCTGCAGTTTACAATTTCATAAAGAAATGTAAGTAAAAATGTATTCTGCAAGTGCTTTCAACAAAGAATACATTTCTATTGGCCGAGAGTCTATAATGTAGAACATTTGTAAACAGAAAAGTGCGTAGTGTAGCTTGTGGCTTATGTGTACATATATTGATCAATGGAAAAGTGTCGAAACTATTTTAATAAGTGACAAGAAAATGTACATCTCTTAGCCACTTTAACAATAGAAATGTGTCCTTTGTAGAAACGAACAAATTTGATACCCAAGTGCTTTATACATTTTTTGTCTAATCATTAATATATTTCTTCACAGGGAACGTGACTGGAGTCTTCAGCAGTGACAAACGAGAGGTGATACTACATTGTGGGAGCCTGGTAATTCGTGATTATAATGTTAACATTTATTTAAATGTAATTATCCTAAGCAATAATGGAATAAATACTTCTTCAATTAAAAACAAAAACAAAATTTATGTCTGCAAATATGAAAAACTTGGGCTAAACATTTGGTAAGGTTGCACATTAAAATTAATCTAATTCGCATACAATAAATTCTGAATATTTCCCTTTTGCATTGGGTAAATCTGCAAATATGCAAGGCATATTTTCATATTATTGGTGTACATAAAATTGCCTAAGATTATCGGTAATATTGCCCAATTAAATAGCTGACCCTATGTTGCCCAGTGCATTGTCTGATATCAGACCATGAATGTTGGTAATATTACACAACGTTTTTTCTGTCTATGAAGACGGCAACAAAATATCTTGAAAAAAAAAATTTCTTGCCAACAAAGAAAAGGTGGAAAAAATCTAGTGTAGCAACGATTGCCCTATTTTTTCGCTTTGTTTACCTTATAGGGCATTTAACGCTAATAAATAAAAAAAAATCCGGGCGGGCCATATTTTCCGAAATATAGACCATCAAAGCTTGAATGTATAATCGGGCATAACTCAGTCATTTGTTACCCGATCGCCTTGAAATGGATTTCAGTGGACAGGTCTTTCTAATCTCAATATGTACATCAGTGTATAAACATGTTTATATTTATTAACCCATTGAGGGGCTAATTTAAAAAAAGTTTTTTTAACCACACTTTTTCCATAAAAATTTACTATTTTCAAAAAAAGTCCCTACACACAAAAATTAACAGTGTTTATTGTTTTATACAGTGCCACATTGCCTATTAATTTGGTAAATAATACAATACATAATAGGTAAGTATTCGAAAATTTTGATATTTATATTTGTCAATGAAAGTTGTCATCAAAATTCGATTGTGGGAATGGTAAGTACAAAAATATAACTTTTTCAAAAAAAATTCATAATTTTTCTTATTTTACAATAGCAAAGGCAGCGTTTTTTAAAGCACATCAATTTCGGGTAAGTTTCCACTGGCAACAAATCAATTGATCATTCTTTCATTTAATTTCCTTGATATCTGTAGAATCTAGACAATAAAGGATCATACTGCAGACCACCAGGACAAATAAATATTTATTAAATTAATAAGAGCCTGTGGACCACATAAACAAAATACTTTGAAGTTCCGAGAAGACAACAGGTATGGAGTGTTTTTTGTGCAATCAATGTTTTTTCTCCAAATGTACTCTGTGGCCATTTGAAATGAATAAATGAATGCAATACAAACTCCGAAAGCCAGTCTGGACAAGAAGGAATATCGCTTGAATTTTGGGAAATCGAGTACTTTCCAGCCTTTAAAATCAACACTACTTATAACGGCGGTTCTTAATAACAAAGCAAAGCGGCTGGTTTTTCAAAAAGCAAGACCTTTGGATCATTTTTAAAGTAAAACTCTGCAAAATCCAGTTCGCTATTACAACCTAAACAGACCTAAAAGTAAGCATTTCTTGAATTAAAAAATGGAAGTAATCAATCGATCATTTTGGTAATATCTCAAACGGTATGTTGTTAAAGGGTTCTTAACGATTTTTTATATTTAAATTGCATATAAAGCACAATATTAAAGAATTTCGTCGTTTATATAATAAATTAAAAATACACGTATAGCATTTCATAAATATTGTACATGAAAACCTGCAATTTGTATTACTTTATTATATAATTGACGTAACTATTGTATGTAAATATTTCCGTACTCTGCTAAAAACACACGTATTTTAATATAGTAAATATATTGCATACACATATTTAAAATGTATTTTATATAAATAAATAAATTAATCATTCCAAAAAGAACAGTTTTTTATGGGATAATATGGGCAGGGCAATTGAGCAATATAAAGGGTCCGCCATCTAACGGTTTTTTTCAATCTAGGGCTTATTTCGTGAATGGTAACACTTAGCTCATGTCTGATTTGACAGATAATTAGTTTTATCCTTCCGCTGCACGAATATGGTTGTGTATACGCTTGAACAACGCTGGGAAATATTGCGACATTACTTTGAAAATCATGATAACGTTGCAGAATGTGTGCGAAAATTGCGTACGGATTTTGGAAGAAGAGAAGCACCGTCAGCTCCGTATGTTCGTTATCCACCTCGGAGCTGCGATTTGACACCGTTGGACTATTATTTGTGGGGTGCCCTCAAAGATAAGTGTTACGCCGACAAGCCATAGACTATTGACGCTTTAAAGGACAATATTCGTGAAGCCTTTGGTGAAATACAGCTGCACACAATCGATAATGTGCTTAAAAATTGGACCGATCGTGTAGGCTACTGCATGGCCAGCCGAGGCAGCCATTTGAATGAAATTATTTTCCATTATTAACCTGAAGGATTGTACTTTCAAATAAAAACAGGAATTAGAGAAAATATTCAGTTGTTATTTTTTATAGCATTTTCAAAAAAAAAAAGTTATTTGGCGGACCCGTTATATACGTGTATTAACCTATAAAAAATTTTAATATGTATTGCTAAATACTCATTGCTGTTTCAACCTAAAATTATGGGCAAATTTCCTTTTCAGACATAGCTGAATTGTCACTGTCTGGAAGCTAAGTCAACAATAATTATAGGTAAGTTTTCAAACATGAAAATTACCAATGAAAATTTGTAAAATTATACATAAAACAAAGCAAACTCTATGTTATCCATGCCAATGGCCGAAATTATACGATGTTT
Source organism: Phaonia tiefii (assembly GCA_963931995.1). Lineage (NCBI taxonomy): Eukaryota > Metazoa > Arthropoda > Insecta > Diptera > Muscidae > Phaonia > Phaonia tiefii. The sequence goes on along the minus strand of OZ008367.1, from coordinate 353,637,665 downwards.
ATAGGCAATATTACCACTATATTTTTGATGTGTAAACATCTATACGCTGGGGGTAAAAATCTTTTTCATAATACAATCACAAGTTTAGAGTAAGATGTGCGATGTAATCGTTAACCAATCGTAAAGCGTTATCAAATCGGTGTGAGCTATGTATGAGTGTATTAGTGTAATCATACGCTGCATACAATATACTCAACACCATCTAGTGTGCAATAGTAGCTACTAATTTTCATTTAATTGTCGTACATTATGTTATCGTAGGCAAATGAAAACAAATAAATAAAATGAATACAAAAACATTTAATTTTAATAACTTTTAAACAGATTTTTTGCACTTTTAATAAGAAATTTACTAAAACAAAGCAAAATAAGGAAAACTAAAAACTAAACTTGTCAAATATAAGGAAAACTAAAAACTAAAAGTTTTCTTCATCTTTGAGATTGTCATTCATACTTAACAGCTGCATATAAGCACCATCTAGTGTGCAATAGTAGCTACTAATTTTCGAAAACCATTGCTGTAAAATAACTACATGCATTACATTTCAGTAAACAGCTGCTTAATAACTTGTCAACCGCAGCAAATACAAAATAATAAAATATTTTACAAAACACCAAAAAAATTATAACTCAGAACATAAAACAACACAAAGTGTATCAAAGCTGAATGGAGGTAATGTTAAATCTAATAAAATTTCTAATAGATTCCAATATAAATTAAGATTATAACATATCTTCATTACGTACTGTTGCCTTACACTGAAGCTGGTGCACGACAATTGGGTAACAATCTCCATCTCATGCCAATTATTATGGGTGGAGATTTTAATACAAATTTTGCAAACCGACAGTCGCAAGCTTTATCAAAATCTTTATTTGACGTTTTCCACTTGCATGTGAGCAATTCTCCACAAACCCCCACAACTAACAATTCCACTACTATAGATGCAGTTTTCCATAGATTTTTAAATACAATCGAGTCAAAAATTTAAATATGTATCTTATTTCAGTTACCATAAGCCAATACTAACTATTTGTACTTAAGGCATTTACCATAGATGGGCACGTTGAAGTACTACTAAAATTTCAGTAAAAATAATTCTTTAACTAGTAAATTTTTACTGATTACTAAAAGTGCCTACATGATTATAATGAGGTGCATTGAATTTTTAGGAATCAGTAATGCCCGATTACTGATTATTATGAATACGGCCCTATGATTTTACTGGTAATGCAAATTAAATTTCATTATCAGTAAAAATTTACTGATTTTTTTCAGTAATCAGTAAATTTACTGCTTACTGTAATTTTTAATGCAGTACATATATACTGCAGTGTGCCTATTTACTAACCAAATAAGTTAAATAAAACAAACAAAAACCAGCAAATTCCTATGTATTTACAATATTGAAAGTTTTGATACTTTTAATTGATTAATTAAAAAAATATACTAAAAGCATAAGTACTTCCAACTTAAAAAAATTTTTTCATTACTAGATGTTTAAGCATTAAACACATAGACGACGACAGGCTACATGAACACACGACTACAAATGCCGCTGACTGCAAATGTAGACGTGTGGCAGCTACTGAATTATTTTCAAGACGGCAACTGCAAAGTAAACAGCTGATCTGTAATGTTGACGTTTGTGTTATTGTGTTATTTGTGTTAGAAGAAAATAAAATGTCTGGAGAATATTTAATAAATATTATTACAAACATAACAAAAATTGTGAAAACAGTTGATTATTCTGTCAGTGGTGCCTCTTCAGGCATTGACAGCTCTAACCTGTTGATTGTCGCCCACACAAATAGAAATTAGTTTAATTCAACTACAGCTACATAAGTAGCATAGACAACAACCTGCAGTCGTGTCGCCTTGCCGTCGTTAAAATGTTCACTTGCATATAAACGCATGTATTTTATTTTTGACAGGTTGTGGTCGGTAGCCTGTCGTCGTCTACGTGTTTCATGCTTTACACATCTCCCCTGTGATCGGACTCACATTAATTTTTTTGTGTGTAGTAAACTTATTTTCTTGGTAGACTCCGATAATAGACAAGTCTCCGATAATAGACAAGTTTTTAATGTATAATACTTGTTGTTTTTGATGTATAATACTCCTTTCAAAGACCGGAGATATGAAAGTTCAAACAAAAAAAAAATACCCACAAGTCAAACTTTATTTTATTTTATACGTTTTTTAGCATCCGATAACTCGATAACTATGTTAGTTATGGAAAAGGTTATTTTATTTTTTCCGCTTATTTTTAAGATTTCTATAGGTCAAATACCGGCTTCGCGGCTTCGGCATAGTATTTTTGGTTATAAAGCTTTCTGCGTGGATTTTTAGCATCCGATAACTCGATAACTACGCTAGTTACGGAAATGGTTATTTAATTTTTTGCGCTTATTTTTAAGATTTCTATAGGTACAATGCCGGCTTCGCGGCTTTGGCATAGTATTTTTGTGTTATAAAGCTTTCTGCGTGAGGGTTTCTGCTGTGGGGTAGGTCCAACACCGGCTTCGCGGCTTCGGCATAGTATTTTTGTGTTATATAGCGGGTTTTTTGAAATCATTTTTTTTTATTTTGGAGAGAACAAAGCGCGCAGGTAAAAAATTATTTTAAAAAATTCGCGCTATTTGTTTGAAATAATTTTTATTTTTTTGTTTTGTCTTCCAAAATTTTGAACGTTAATATCACCGGTCTTTCAATGGTTATATGCTCTTATTATACCTTAAAAGAGGTTGGATGGAGTCTTCTCTATTATCGGAATCTACCACTACAATAAATTCACTAGAATTATTTTTGAAAATAGTACACTTTTATGAAAAAAACTGAGGTTAAATTTTTTTAAAGTAGCCCCCAATGGGTTAATAAAAATATACATATTTCTACACAGATTTTTAGAGTTTAGAAAGATGATACCCATTTTAGGCATTTTAGGTAATGATACCCATTTTAGGCAGATCGGATTATAAATACCTGAGATTATATACTCAATCTTCCAAGGCCTATATCTCAAGAAGTTGGACCGTCCGCAGAAATAAACACTTTTCCCACTCAGCGCAGAAGGTTTTGTCGGTAGTGAAATGTTAGTGTAAATCAGATGATTGTTGCTATACTAGATTTATGCCGAAAATTGGTACACATCTTGCTTGATCAATTGAAATTTCGTCGATATTGAGTCAACCACAAAACACATGTAATGCCTGTGTGGAAAGTTATGGGGTATAACTAATATTAATCATTCGCCCTCTATTGTATTTTGTAAACCAACATTTTGTTTTCTCATCGTCAGTTTTTCCGTCAGTGATGATCTTCGTTTCTTAGTTAAATTGTGGTTGAACATCGAATTTAGTTTTTTAGTCAATGGTTAACAATGATTTGACAATCACATGAATTTAACAATCACATTACTGACTGTCAAAATGACAAATGTAAGATTACATCAAATACATGTTTCTGATTTGAGTATTTGTACGTTAACTTTGAGCCTAGGTCGTTAATATGTTACGGCAATATAGGTATTTACACATTTTTGATAAAAATGACTTCGATTTTATGCATTTATTTCTTATTTTACATAATTCTTATATAACTTAACATTTTTTACAGTGTATTGTTTATTGAAGTATTCCGAATTTAGTCGTATTTTCAGAAATATTATTTTCCCTCAAATGCCGAGTTATTAACAAAAAAACTGAAAAACGTCAATGAAAAAATTGGCGATTTTAAATTCGATAGAAAATATCTTAAAATCGGTAAATGATATTTCGTAACACTTAGGGCAATTATTTTTGTCTGTCTTACATAGTAGATTCTCAAAAGTTAAAAATCTTTGTCTTACTTTAGTTTTATTGACTATATTACAACCTCATGAGGTCAGACGTCTTTCACATATTTCAACATATTCTTCCAACTGGCTCTATCCTCACCTTTTCTCGCCAGTTGGTAACACCAAGGATACGGAGGGATTATTCTGCCTGGTCTTTCCAGCGGAGTCTTGTCCGTCCTCTTTTCCTGCTTCCATCGGGTACGTTATCAAAAATCTTTGGCGCTGGCTCATCTTCATCCATTCTGATAACATGGCCTAGCCAACGCAATTGGCCCACTTTGATTCGTCTACCTATGTCCACGTCAGAATAGAGATTATATAGCTCTGCGTTCCAGCGACGCCGATACTCGCTGTTTTCCCTAACAGGACCATATATTTTACGGAGAATTTTTCTCTCGAAAACTCCCAGGTGTTTTTCATCCGCTTGCGATATGACCCAAGTTTAGGAGCCATATGTCAAGACAGGTAAAATGAGAGTCTGATATAGCTGGACTTTTGTCCTTCCAGAGAGGGCTTTGTTCCTAAACTGCTTGCTGAGCCCAAAATAACATATACTTGCAAGCACAATTCTCCTATCTATCTCCAGGCTGACGTTGTTGTCCTTGTTCACGGCGGATCCAAGGTAGACATATTCATCTACCACTTCAAAATTAAATCGGTTGTCAACGTTCACGTGCGGACCAAGTTGAGAGGTTTCTCTAGTCGTTGACACCATCAATTTTGTCTTGCCTTCATTACCAGCAAGACCCACCTTCGCCGATTCCCTTTCGATTCTTGAAAATACTGCAGTAACCTCTCGCAAATTTCGCCCAATGATGTCTATGTCGTCAGCATACGTCAGCAACATATGGCTTGTTCGTATTTACTGCAGCCTTTCTCATTATTATCTCCATTAAGATGTTGAAGAGATTGAACGAAAGAGTGTGGCCTTGTCTAAGTCCCCGCTTGGCACAGAATGGTTCAATGAGGTCTTTCCCCACTTTCACTGCTGATTTGGTGTTGGTCAGCGTCATTCTACAGAGGCGAATCAGTTTTGCCGGAATATCAAGTTCAGACATAGCTTCGTACAGTTTTCCCCGTATGGGGCTATCGAAAGCAGCTTTGTAATCGACAAAAAGGTGGTACGTATCGACTTGCTTTTCGTGGGTATTTTCCAGGATTTGGCGTAGCGTGAATATTTGGTCAGTTGTGGACTTGCCTGGTCTAAAACCACATTGATAAGGTCCAATCAGGTTTTCAATAATTGGCTTTAGTCTTTCACATAATACGCTCGACAAGACCTTATACGCGATGGATAAAAGACTGATACCGCGATAGTTGGAACAGACACACGGATCACCCTCTTCGAATACAGGACATAATACACTGAGACTCCAATCGTCGGGCATAATTACCCCAGCCATATACCGCATATCAGTTGATGCATATGGGCCATCAGTCCTTCGCCACCTGCCCCAAAAAGTTCTGCGGGTAGACCATCCGCACCAGCGGCTTTACCATCCCTCAGGCGGGAGATCGTCGTTCCTATAGTATCCTCCACTATCATTACCTCCTGATCTTCAGTGGAAGAATCTGAGTGCTGAAAAGTGGTCTCTCCACATTTTGAGCACACACTGCTTCTCAGTCACCAGATTCCCACTCCCGTCCCAGCAGGAGGGCAGCCCATTATCAGGCCCGTTGGTCGATCTTCTTACCCGCTGGAAAAACTTTCGGGATTCACCATTCATCCTGCACATTTCGGTTCCCTCACTCTATCTCTGCTCCCACTGCCATTTCCAACGCCTAAATAGTTGGTCTTCCCCCCTTCTCAGCTTCTTGTACCGCTCACCCGCTGCACGCGTTGTAACTGACTGTTCCGCTGCCATACGTGCAGCGTCTTCTTCATCAGTTGCAATGCGACATTCTTTGTCGTACCATGGCCTATCCCCCTGCGGTCCTCGATAGCCAAGTTCAGTCATTGCAGCGATTTCCAAAGAATGGGAGATTTGCTTCCACTGCGCATCTGGGTCTTCGGGAGGGGGGTATTCTGGTCTAGCAGGAGAGAGAGTTTCCGTCGATAGGACATTCATATCTCCGGTATTTGTAGCTTGTCAATATCCAGCTTTTCCTGTGTTCGGCTTCGTACGTTTTTCGCCCTGCTCAATCTAGTGCGAACTTTCGCAGCCACCACGTAATGATCCGAGTCGATATTGGCACCTCGAATCACACGTACATCCATTACACTAGAAGAGTGCCTGCCACCTATTACCAAGTGATCAATCTGGTTCTTCGTCCGTTGATCAGGAGATATCCAGGTCGCCTTATGAATGTCCTTATGCTGGAATCGTGTGCTACTAACTACCATGTTCTCTGCAGCGGCGAAATCTATCAGTCTTATTCCATTATCGGAGGTGGTATCATGTAGACTGTGATTACCGATGGTTGGTCGAAAGACACTTTCCCTTCCCAATTTGGCATTAAAATCGCCTAGAATAATCCTAATGTCGTGGTCAGGGCAGCGTTCATATACTCCCCCGAGGCGCTCACAAAATGTTTGTCTTTGTCATCGGTCTATAAATGTAGAAGTACTAGGCTTTGATAGCTTTCAACAGCATCAAATTGGTCAACTTTGACACCCTGTAGCATGAACTGTATTGACACATGGTACCTCTGAATGCAATATTCTGAACGCCGGACTCCTCTTCTACAAATATCTGGTACATTCTAAAATGATAAGAGCAATACTTTCAAAGTTGTGATGTTATTACCGTTTATTTCTAATCGGCCCCTCTGTGCCAGGCCAAATGTCATAAATTTACTGAGAGAGGTAGTCACTCTACTTACAGTCTAATTTACTCTATGCTACCGGTTATGAAATGAAATGGTGCGAACAGTTATTTTTGATTTCTCTTTGGTTAATATGTAAGCGAGTAAAGGAAATTTACGCAACCGTTAACGTAAACATGTGTATGTAAAAGAACACCTACTTGCGTATATGTGTTAGTGCTTAATAATGCCGGAAACGGAAACAACTTAAAGTACAATGCACAAGACTTTTGTACACTAGGGCGGATCGAATTTTGTTATTGCCTAGGGTGGAATAACTGTCTTGTGTGGTCAAACTAAACCTAGACGAAATCAGTCACTGAAGAATTGCTAAGGTATGGTATGGTGATATGGTAAAAAATATATATTATTAAATGCAGGTTGAGGTTTAGAAATCTATACAATAAAGAGAAATCTATACAATAAAGAGAAATGAACTGAATTGATTTTTTCAAATTGTTTACCATTTTATTGGGCGAAACCAAAGGTAATAATTTCCCACCAGGGCCACCTCAAGTCTTTTTTGTTTGTGTTGTAACTTTACTCCACCCTATTATACAGTCATCACATACAAATTGCATGCAACGAGATGAAGGGAGATGGAGATTTTCCGCCATATTTCGTTAACTTAAGAGTCGAATATGAAACTTAAACCAAAAAACATGAATGAATAAATGAATGAAAACGATAAAAGCTGTGCAGAGTAGAAAAATTACTATCAAGTCCAACAGACGTCATAACAGTTTCGATTACGTACAAAAAAAGTATACAGTGTGATCAAATAATATATTTTGTCTACATTAAATATGTAAAATATGTGTTCCAAATATATTTTTCATGCATATTTGGGAAACTTTACAAACGTATTTTTAATTCCAAACGAATAACAATTAAACATTCTTATAAATAAACCGGACCATATTATTTTTTGATTGCAACACATTAAGTCTCTTCACTGTGTTTATCGCGAACATATTACTTTTGAAGCTAATTATAATTAGAGAATGTAATTTCAAACATTTTCAGTTCCCGCTTTCCCGGGAATTTTATCCGGGAATCCCGGGAAATTCGATTATACAGGGTGGAGCGCGATAATTTGCTTATTTGGGAATGAAATAAGAAAATTATGAACCTTAGAAAAATTTATTTTATATTTTAATTATATTGATCAGTAAGGGAATTTGTAAATTACATGGTTTTAAATAGTGTATCTGGCAAATGTCGACCCTCGCTATCCGTTTTCTGAAGTTTTCATGAACTCTAAGGGTCAATGATGCCTACTCGTGATATGGCGCACCACACAGTGCGTACACATGACACATGCCCTGCTGTTCTCAATGAAGTTACCCAATTTTTTTTTTTTTTTTTTTTTTATTTACGCTATCATCAGTACAAAGTAAAATTAAATAACTTACAAACTTATATTGAGATTTTACTATAGAAGTATTGCAGCAAATGGGGCTAAGAATTTAAATTATTTACCATTATATACAAAGCAGTGTAAGGAAAAAGATAGGGGAAAAACCTTTAACAAGAATAGAAGTTAACATTAACTATGCAAATTTCGTAGTATTTCAATACTCGAGGAGTTACATTTTTCTTTAAATCTACTCGTCAAATTAAGGAACAGTTCATTTATCATTAATTCTTTAGAGTTTGAATGTAAAAGGGCTGTGGAATATCTCCTGTTTAGTTTAAAAATAGTTTTTAAATTTTTGTTTTGAATTATTTGAAGGCATTTTAGGTTCGTTTTTGCAACTCGAGAAGACCAAATCTGACATCCATAAGAAAGTATAGGTCGAATACACATTTTATATAATAGAAGTTTGTTTTTAATATTTAGCTTTGATTTTCTATTAAGCAGTGGGTATAACGCTCTTCCGCATTTTACAGCCTTATTGCACGTTTCCAAGATATGTTTTTTGAATATCAATTTCTTGTCAAATATTATACCCAGGTATTTAACCGAGTCTTGAATTTGAATTTCCATCCCATCAACAGATAGACTTATAGTTGGGACTCTTTTCGGCGACTTGTTAAAGGGAAAGATAATTGCTTGAGTTTTTGCAGCATTGATCTTAATTTTCCATTTCCTAAAGTATTTTTGTGCAGATATAATAGCCTTTTCCATATTTTTCACTACTGTGTTGGATAGTTTTCCAGAACTTATAAATGCTGAGTCATCAGCATAAAATGCAACAGAATGTTTGCTGGGTATTTTAAAATCTGAAGTGAATATGGAGTAAAGTAATGGTGATAGTACCGATCCTTGTGGTACACCTGCTGGAATCTTTCTCACTGATGAAACGTGATCTCCTACTTCTACAACGAATGTTCTTTCTGATAGAAAACTTTTTATTATTTTTTGGAGATATACCGGAAAAGTAAATTTGTTCATTTTATATATGAGACCGTTGTGCCAAACACTGTCGAAAGCTTTTTCTATGTCAAGAAACACAGCACCTGTACTTCTTTTTCTTCTTTTGTTAGCAAGAATCATATTTATTACTCTTTTCAACTGGTGAATTGTAGAGTGCTCTGTTTTAAAACCAAATTGTTCTTTGTTTATTATGTTTTTTAAGCCACAGTAATCCAGAAGTCGCTTGTGAATGATCTTCTCAAAAACTTTATCCAACATGCTCAGTATACTTATGGGTCGGTAACTATTAGCCATTTTAGGGTCTTTTCCAGATTTTAAAACAGGAATTACTTTAGCTTTCTTAAAGTGCTTGGGAAAATACCCGTTTAGAAGGCACCAATTAAATATTGTAGTTATTGTGGTGAAAAATTTGTCCGGCATTTTCTTTAATACTATTGGTTTTATACCATCTAATCCAGCAGCTTTTTTGTTTTTCAAATTAAAAATTTCACACTTAATTTCTACATCCGAACATAACGGTATGACGTTGGTATGATTTTCGTGTGAGGTAAGCCATTCAGTGTGTTTGTTTACTTTATTGTCCATTGAAGAACTGCAGTTAGCTGTAGCATGGTGAGCAGATTCAAATACATCTGCTAGCATATTTGCCTTTCTTTCACTGCAATATATTTTGCCATTGTCCGTATTAAAGTGTTCTGTAAAAATTTTTTTCCCCTTTATGGCCTTAGATAATTCCCAAAACTTTTTCTTGCCATGTGGCAACTTTGTCAGAAACCCATTCCATCTGACGTTTCTGTCAATAACCATATGACTGTCGATCAATCCAGACAGCTGTTTAATAACACATGTTAAATAGTTACATTGTGCTGTATCATTGGATCTTTGTAATTGTCGTGTAAATCTTCTTCTTTGTCCAATTAGGTATACACAAAGCCTGGAAATTCTCCTCTGCCATACTTGTCGCTCAGCTTTTGGAACTTTATCAGTTACCCAATTTACAATTGATTGCCGTCCAGGAACACTTCCGCGTGGGGGAACAGCGAATCGTAAACGAAAAGCAAGCTGCACTGCAATGATCGAGTGCGCATTTGAAAAATACGCTTCAACACAAAGTGACCTCTACTCACGTGCCCAATGTATGATGGCAACTGAAAGGCAGACGACTACAAATCTCCCGTCAGCCACTATAAGCCTCGCGCACTCTCCACTCTCTTCGACCAACAGTGCCGCCACAGCCTGCAGTGCAAAAAAGCAAATTACCGCGCTCCACCCTGTATATTCAAGCTTCAGATTTTTTCATCTCAGAATTTGGCATGGCAAAGTTCAAAATGAGTTTATCGCAGCCATAGAATAATACATACCATAGAAGCTTTTATTCGCTCAATAAATTAAACGTCATAGGTACGATGGAAAGTAAACATTTGATGGTGGAAAATATGGGTTCAATAATACCAGATGGTGGCAATAGTATACAGCGATCAAGAAAGGAACAACAACCGAATTTCCTGTTTTTGTGGCAAAGTAGTTGTGGTAAATACAATACAAATGTATACCAACGATAAAAGTCAACAAAAAAGTGCAAAATATATATAAATTTTTCAGTTCTACACTAAAACGACTGGAAAAAATTAAGTGAACATATTTTGTAACTCCACCTGGTGTAAGGTAATTTTAAATTTAATTGCTCTCATTTCCACAAACCTACGATGAAGAGTGTGAAATGAAACGTCAGATGAGAGAATACGTTTATCTACGTATGTATTATTCTATGATCGCAGCCATAGATAAATAAGAAACAATAGATGGTGAAAGATAAGTGGTGGATTTGAAAGTAAAGGAAAATTTTCTAGATGGCACCGGAGTAGTGAATATGGGCAAATTTCCCTGGAAACATTAACTATTGTAGAAACTATATATCCATGCGTTTTTGCTTTTTGTATTGTCAACAAATATCAAAAGCGATATGATTTTCTATTATTTATATTCCATTTTCAAATTTAAACAACAGAATCGAAATAAAAATTATATTGGCAACCCTAGTAGAAGAGAACCAAAAAATTCGACGCGATTCACTCAAACGCATTCCTTTCCCGCGTCATAACTTGATTATTTCATACTTTTTACATACTTTATGTAATTTTTTTTTAAATATGGCTGGAATTTCTATAGTTAGATAGAATAACATCATCAGAAAACTGCTCGTGATCTGCTCGTGTATTGAAATATTCCACGAAGAGAGTAAGAGAGCGAGCAGAGAAACGACACGCTTCACTCGTTTTCTTTGCTGGCATTCCACTCCATGAGCAAATTTTCTTCTCTATACAATAGTTGCTTTATAATTAAGCAAATGAATCATCTATGGTTTTTATTTATCTATGTCGCAGCTAAGTGGCCGTCGGTGGTTCAATGGGTAGTGTGCGCGCCTCTTGTACTTGAGATCCTGGGTTCGATTCCTGCTCTGACCACCTTAAAAAAAAAATTTCTTTCGACGGCGGACACCTCGCATAGTGACGGCGACACTATCGAGTCTCTAATCATGAAAATGCTTCTCAAAAATACCGTTCGGAACCGGTGTAAAACTGTAGGTCTCAATCAGTGAGTGTAAAACTAGAAAGCGCATGTAATGGGAAACCATTTTTTTTATGTCGCAGCTAAACATTTGTCGGTTGTACTCTTTTCGTGAAATTTTCCATGACTTTTTCACAAAGATATGTCTGTATCTCACCGATGACCCATTGGATCTCAGATTTGAGCTCAGGAATTGTTTCTGGTTCATTCGCATAAACCCAAGATTTCACAAAACCCATGATCGCATGATCTTGGTGGATAGTTGACATCAAAATTTCTTGAGATAATTTGTTCTGGAAATCGTTGCTGCAATAAATTGATTGTTTCATTCGCGGTGTGGCTAGTGGCGCCGTCTTGCTGAAACCACATATCGTCCAGATCCATGCCATCCAGTTCAGGCCAAAAGAACTCCGTTATCATGTTCCTATAACGAATTCGGTTCACAGTCACTGTAATTTCGACCTCATATTCAAAAAAGTAAGGCCCAATCACGCCGCCTGACCAAAATCCGCACCAGACAATTGCTCATAGTGGGTGCATTTGTTTCTCACGAATTGCACGAGGATTTTCTGAGCCCCAAATTCGACAGACGGACACATTGGTGCACTTTCACGACTGAAAATTCTTCGAAGTTTAAGTTGAAAAATTGGTATTGACTTGACGTTGCTTCATTACCCATTGAACGAATTGCCGGTGCTTTCCATTGTCTGCTGGTTTGAGCTCCTGAGTAAGCTGAATTTTGTATGCATGAAGGTAGAGGTCTTTTGGCCAAATTCGATGCGTAGTGCTTCGTGAAATTTGAAGTTGTTGAGAACGATGCCGAATTGATATTTTCGGGTTTCCAGCAGCAACGTTTTAAAGACACCGACCAGTATGTTGACGCACTAGAGTCTTACTGTCCATAACAGACCCAGTTTCTTCAAATTTTTTGATCACTCTTCGAATGGTTGACACATTAGGTTTTATAATCGGTTTTCAAGATTTTGGGGGTGTTTGGGAAATTTCACAAGTAGATTCTTATTTCACTCGACAATACCTACAAGAAAAATACTATCACTTCCCATGTATTTCTACTTTAGTCTTTTTTGTATCACTGTGTTATTAACTGTTTTGCATTAAAAGTAAATCTTTCCTAGTTCACTGTGCCAAAACTTCATGAAACTGAAGAAAATTTCATTGTCCTCCAATGCAATTACATGCGAGGCAACAGTATATGTATGTATGTACTTGAGTTTATGGTGAGGTGGCATGGCCTTTATATCGTTAACACTTTCTGACGAGATTTTTGTACAATAAAGACTGCAACTACTTCCCTCGCACACATTTCTACGGATTCGCCTTTTTTAAAATTAAAATTATGATTTTTGAAACTTCAGAATCGTTTTTGATCCTATCTCAGCTTAATTTGCATTTATATTATGTTGAGATATTTAAATGTTTTTGCTTTCTGTGATCGAGTGTGCGTCACTGTCCCCGCGTCTCCTGTTCGGTGTTGGTCATGTTTTAATATTGTTTGTTGAGCTTGAAAATGTTCGAGCAAAATGCTACAACCACTTAAATGACTCGGGGGCAATTGAAGGAGCCATCTACTCTACTCGTATTATTACATTTTACTATTTTTTACAGACTGGAAAATGTTTAACGAATAGAATGACAGAGAAAATGCCTTAAAATAGATATGAAGTGTGTGTAGGTTGGGCGAGGGATGAATATTTGCATTTGAGACTGTTTTGAAATATTTGAGTAGAACGTTTTCGAGTAAAATAATATAACCCAGTGTCATCATTACTTACTTACTTATCTCGAACAACCCTGGGTTGTCAGGGACCTTATGAATCGAAGATGACATATTTCGTCAACCAGGTCGATCTGTTACCTTATCTCTCCAGTTGGTAATACCAAGTGTATGCAGGAATTCGTCAACTTGATCCCCCCACTGGAGTCTTGGTCTTCCTACTTTTCGTCTTCCTTCGAGTTCGGGTTTGAAACCCCACCGTGCTGGATATTCTACTTTTCTACTAATATGACCATTCTACAGATATGACCTAGCCAGCGCAATCCCATTATTTTGATCCTCTTAACTATGTCAATGTTGGGTAATAGCTCATGCAGCTCATGGTTAATACGTCGCCAATACTCGTCGTTGTGCGCTATAGTACCATACATTTGTCGGAGTAGATTTCTCTCGAAAACTCCTAGACGTGTTTCATCTGCTTGCGATAAGACCCAGGATTCTGCGCCATAAAGCAAGACAGGTTGTATGAGAGTCTGGTATCTCAATGCTGACGTTGTTGTTTTTGTTTACGGCAGATCCGAGGTATATAAATTCGTCCACCACCTCGAAATTATAACGAAATTAACATTCACGCTTTGGTCTAATCGCGTGGAGGCCCTGCTCGTTGAAACCATTATTTTTGTTTTGTCCTCATTGACTGTCAGACCCAGTTTTGCTAACTCCTTCTCAATTCTCACTTCAGTAACTTGCCCAATGATATCTACATCATCAGCATACGCGAGCAGCATGTGATTTTTGCTGCTGATGGTTTTATTCATGTGGACTGCAGATTTTCTCATAATGATCTCCTTTAAGATGTTAAAGAGATCACACGATAGGGTGTCGCCTTGCCTGATCCCTCGCTTAGTTTTGAAAGGTTCTGTAAGATCCTTACAAGATTTCACTGCGGGTTTGGTGTTCGTCAAGGTCATCTTGCAAAGGCGTATAAGTTTTGCAGGAATACCAAGCTCAGACTTTGCTTCGTAGAGTTTCTCCCGTTTTGGGGTATCGAAGGCCACCTTATAAACGCCAATAGATGATATGTGTCGATTTGATTTCCGTGGGGCTTCTCCAGAATTTGGAATAGCGTCAAAATCTGGTCAGTTGTCGAGGCGCCAGGCCTAAAAGTCACACTGGTATGGTCCAATCAGGTCAGCGATAATTGGTTTTAGTCTTTCGCACATTATACTTGTTAGAACCTTAAATTCCATGGATAAAAAGCTTATTCCACGATAGTTGGCACAGAGACTTGGTCACCTGTTTTAAAGTACACTGAGGACTCCAATCGCCGGGTATGCCTTCACCTTTCACCAATCGCCGGGTATGCCTTCATCTTTTGATAATGGGCTGATGACTTTATCAGCTCATTGTTGCCAAACTTAAATAGCTCCGCCGGTTATCCATCGGCTCATGTGGCTTTGTTCTTCTTAAGCCGTGCAATAGCCAGCAGCGCAGAGAAATGATCTCTCCATATTCCCAACATGCTCTGTACATCTACGATGAGATTTCCGTCCTTGTTTTTACAGAAGGGGGCCCTTTTTAACTGTTCTTCCTTCTGTATGTCTCAATTTCACAATTTCTCACTCTCGCGCTTTCTTCACTGCCGTTTCTTACGCCTAAACAGACGGTTTACCTCCTTTCTTTTTTCCCTATACCGCTCAGTTCAGATCGAATTACAAATGACTGAAGCATTGCCATACGTGCAGCGTTCTTTTCATTATTTGCTATGCGACACTCTTCATCGTACCATGGGTTGTTGCGAAGCGGGTTTTCAAAACCAAGTACGGTTGTTGGGGCAGTTTTTATATAATCGGAAATGGGTTTCCACTTCTCTTCCGGATTGTCATCGGGTCGGGGTGGGTTCTGGATTAAAAGTTGCGAGAGCTTCCTTGTGTAGGCTATGGCTACCTCTGGTAATTGCAGGTTTCCAATATCCTTTGCTGGTTTCAGGTAGTTATCAGCATCGATGTTTGCTTCTCTGATCACTCGTACGTCCATTACGCTGGATGAGTGCCTGCTATTAATTGACACGTGATCAATTTGGTTCTTCGTTCTTTGATCAGGGGATAGCCAAGTAGCATTGTGGATGTCTTTATGCTGGAATCTTGTACCACTAACGATCATGTTTTTTGCCGCGGCAAAGTCAATCAGTCTCATATCGTTATAGGAACTGCGAAGTAACAAAAATAACTCAACTCGGCTGCTACCATCGTGCCAACTGATATATGTACAGTAGGGTGGGTAAAATTTTTTTGCAATAAATGCTCATCACGATTTTTGTTCTATGGGTTATTTGAAGAAAGTTTGTACCCTCTGGCGGTACTCAAAAATAAATGTCAAAAATGGATTCGTCGACCCAAAAAACCCCCAAATACACCTTTAACCGAAAACGATGTACAAGTAGACAGTCAAAAAATTTCTCTTCACTCAAATGCCAACAAACACAACGAGTGAAACCCTAGTCATTCTCTATTCTCTCTCTTACTCTCTTCATTGAATACGGGCAGATTGTTGATAGTACTATTGTTCTTAACTATACAAATTAAAACCATGTTGAAGTAAAACAAAGACGATTTACAATTAGACGACCAGAAGATGTGCGCAACTTGGCAACCCTGGTAAAAGAGAACCAAAAAGTACTAGGAGTTCACTCAAACGCATTTCTCTCTCGCGTCATATCTTGCTTATTTCATACTTTTTGCATAGTTTATGTAATTTTACGTCAACATGGTTGGAATTTGTATAGGTAAGAACAATAGTACTATCAACAAACTGCCCGTATTCAATGAAGAGAATAAGAGAGAGGGCAGAGAAGTGCTAGGGTTTCACTTGTTTTGTTTGTTGGCATTTGAGTGAAAAGAAATTTTGACTGTCTATTTGTACATCGTTTTTGAGTAAAATTACATAAACTATGCAAAAAGTATGAAATAATCAAGATATGACGCTTGAGAGAAATGCCTTTGAGTGAATTTCTAGCACTTTTTGGTTCTCTTTTACCAGGGTTGCCAAATTCCGCACATCTTCTGGTCGTCTAATTCTAGATCGTCTTGATTTAACTAGAGAAAATAACATTTTCTTTTGTCTTTTTAGTCCAATATCTAACTCGATTATTGAATATTTAAAAACAAAAGATATTTCGAAAAATCCGGGGCTCGAAATTCATTTTAGAACTATGGTTTCTTCGGGAAACTTTCTTCAAATGACCCAAAGAACAAGAATCGTGATGAGCCTTTTTACATTTTATGTGCAGGGTTGTCCAAATACAAGTAATTTTTTAAAAATTAAATAAAATTAACTAAACTGAATTTTCAAAGTTGTAATTCCTATTTAGGCTAACAGATGATGTTTTTTCCGGATAGTGAACAAAAAATTAAATGTCGTGGGTGACATTCGAACTCATATTCTCTGGACGATCGTTTCGATGTTTGATCTTCAGCAGCGTCTAACCCGTTGAATTTCTTCTATCTTCTTTTTTAGTTGTAACTCAAAAAACTAATGATGAAGTTCGATTCGTCGCACCCGAATTAGTGTAAAACCGTTATCTCCGGCCTTGGTTTAAACATTTTTTTCCCAAAAACTATCACAGTGTTATGGAAGACGATATCATTCATGTGGCTGCCCGCTGGCATCGAAGTATTCCATCCTGTCCAATTTTCCAAGACTTTGTTGAGGGGTTACTGCCTATATCTCACGAATTGCTCGGACGATAGTAGCCTTAAGGGTGTGGATCATTTCTGGATTATACGCAAAGCATCGGTATTTACCCCACGAGAAATATCGACAATTGACCTCGCCAAGGCTATTGATATCACGATTACCGAACTGAGTTCGCGAAAGATCGATAGTTTGATAAGCTGAGTGACATGGTACGCCATCCTGCTGAAACCAAAGATTATCCAGGTTCACACATTCTATTTCAGCCAATAAAATGCCCGTAATCATGGCTCTGTAGCGCTTCACCTTATACTGAAATAGTTTCCATTCGTAGGAAAACATTTGTTTGATAATTTTTTGGGACCGGAATTATTACACTTCGATTATTTTAACAAAAAAAAAAAAATACTACGTGCGTTAAGTATAAAATGGAGTGCGAAGATGAATTACAAATAAAATATTTGTAAGGTGACAACTATCCGTAAGGTATTTTTCAGATAAACAACAACATTTCTTACGAACAGTTTTCAAGAACTGAATACGAGGCATACTACTTTAAAGTGGCACCGTAAAATTGTGCGTCTTGCCCATTAGGTCTCTTATTTTAAATTCAAGATTCTGATGCAGGTCAGCGTAATTCAATACTGGGTCAATTAAACTTCCATATGTCAGTTGACGCACACCAATTGGAAATATGTGGTATGTAGTTGTAAAACTCTCTTTTTAAATAGTATTTTTTTGTTATTGACCTGACGTACATATTTGTAAGTATGATTATTTTCGAGTAAATACCAACCTATGGACACACTAGTACTCCTACATAAAAAACAAAACAAAAAGCGACAGATGTATTTTAATTAAAATCACACAACATACATTTACATGAATGCCTCGTATAACACATATAAGCTTTGTTCTATCTCTACAATTTTGAAAGAAATTTGTGTAATTTTGTCATAGAAAAAATAAACAAATTTCGTTCAAATTTGAAATAATAGTAAAAACTGTAAAAATAATACGTACTGGAACAAAGCTTTAATGTGATTTTTGCTGACACAAAAGTATTACGAGCAAGGGAACAACACATAAGTATTACGAGCAAGGGAAAAGTTATCGACAAAGCTCATGCTTATGACTGAAGTCTGTGATGCGTTTAACGTAGACGGATAGGCAGTTACAGGAGGTGAAAAATTCTATCATATAAGTGTATGATTATAGGATGACTTAGAGCCACTTTACACTATGCCTTTTTCATGATTTTTTTTTCATGACTGCTTTGCGTGACTGCCGTAGGTTGTTGGCAAGGGGGTGGGATTTGCTCGCGGGGTAGACCAGCAGTCACATACCAAAGTTTCAGGGGTGCTTTTGACGTTTCACTTTCTTGTCTTTCGTATTATCGCATTGTTGCTTCATTTTGTTTTTTAACTTGAATATTTCCACGTTTTCACAATCATTTAAATCGAAATTATCCACAGCAAATTCGGTTAAATCCACTATTTCTTCAATAAGTTCCTCTCTTTCAGCGTTATCCATCTTTATTGATTAAATTACTTATTATGAATGTAAGAACTAAAGAAAGAGAAAGAAGTGAAATGTCAAAACTCCCACCAAATAGACGCAAGCAAAAAGTCATAGTATAAACATATCGTGACTTACGAAGGGTGAGCAAAAGAGAATTTCATGACTTGTGTGGGTTATATTGATGTGTTTTCATTTCAATCACCCAAAATTCTACGGCTTAGGCGACTTTATCATCATTTTCCGTAGTTTTAATAGGAAAACCGAGAGCAACGGATGAAATCATTTTAAATTGGTAAAAAAAAGCAAACAATTGTGTTTATTTTCGTTTGTTTATTTTTTTTAATACGTACAATCAGCTGTTGTTGATTTTACAGCTGATGGCTAGGGTTGCCCCCGTTTAGCATATATTTGTATGAAAAAGCTTTAAGAAATGCCAATAAAAACATGAAGGTAATATTGTTCTTTGACAGGAACACAACCAAGAAAAAGAGCTTTTATGCCCAAGCGAAAAGCAACAATGAACTCAATTGAAAACCTGATTGCTTGTCTAGCAATTGCACGCCTGCTGTTTGAAGATATTTACAAAAACAGGCTGTAATTCATGTGCGTTCAGATGACGACTCTCTGAATACAACTATGCGTGAGTCTTTCCACAGAGCAATAGAAAAGAACTTCTATGCCTCTCTTCGTGTTGTCTCAATGACGACGATGTAGTAGGCCATTTCATCGAGTTCGAGTAGCTTTGGTAATTTAATCTTTGGTTGGCATAATACGGACAAAAATAAAAGGGAATGCATATTTTCGTTGGATGGAAATATAATTTAGCTGTCATTAGTATCAATAAACACTTTTAAACTTAGTTTGCTGCATGGTCTATATGGTATTTTGGTCTCTCATTCTACATCAATTCCCTAGTGGGTTTTCGATCAGCTGTGCTATATAACCCCCTGGTTATGGTACAATAATATCTACATGGTAATAGCAGCTCGCGTTGTTGTAGTTGTAGGAAGAAACAACAGGCATTTTATATTTGTTCTATTGGCTTCAGCTGTCAAATTCTACACAAATACATACCAACAACACAAGAATGTAAAAGAGTACAAAAACCAAATACAAGTGAGTGCGACAGCGGAAACGAAGAAACACGTGAAAAAAATTAAAACAGCTGTTCAAAAAATTAAAACAGCTGTTAAGCTTCTTTTGTTTCTATTCGTAATAATCTAAAATTTTAAATTAAAAAAAAAATAATGTAACAAGTTGTATTGTTTTAATTTATTAAAAAATTGTTTCAAAATGATTTTTCGCCACTATACGATTTTTATCGGCGTACTGCATTGTAGGAGGCTTAAGTGTATACATTCCTACAACGAATTCTATAAAATTAACCACTTAGGCCCAATTTTTGACTGGTTATTTAAATTGTTAATCAGTTGATTTTGATTTATATTTGAACTGACTTTAAATACGAAAAGAGTTTTTCAGTGCTTTGTCAAATAATCAAATAATCAATGTGGCAACAGTGGCAAATGCTACGAAAAATAACAGGTATTCCTACATTTATCGGCTAATCGTTACAATGCATCAAACTGACGCCATTTGCAAAACAAAAGTGAAGTGATAAAATACAAAATATTTAATGAAAGTGGAGAATATTTGAGCCGAAATAAATTTCTAACTGCACTACGAGTTAAGTGATACGTTTTTATTGTTATTTCAACTAGGATGGTGATTATAATTGTTCACATTGACAATTAAATAAGCTTTGTGTTTGTGCTTCTTCTTGTTTTCTGTCAATATCATATGGCCACTTGATCGTAGTTTAAATGCCCAACTTTGGCTGTTTAAACAGCAATCAACTCTTATAGCTTGTTTTTGTAACTTAATTTTTGATCATTCGTACGCCAAAAGACTAGCGAAGATAACTTTTGGTTTTTGTACGCTTTGTTTTGAGTGAAACGAAAAGAGCTTTCGTTTTGCTTAAAAAATTTGGTTCAGCGAAATCAAACACGAACGAAACAAAACGTCAGATTAGACAATTAGAAAATATCAATCGCATTTACAAGAAAATTAATTAAAATTGTTGTTTAATATGGATATTTCTAACAAAACAGTCGCTACATGTTCTCTCAGCTTTTCTGTACAACACAGAAAACCCAAATGCCACGGATGCAGTCATTTTAAAAGCACTTTAATTATCTCACTTCACAATTTTTCCCACTTTTCTTCTTGCAATTTGTTGTTTGTTTATTTTATTTTGTCTGCAATCAGCTGCTTCCAATTAAACAGCTGATAGAGCAGTGTTGCCTGCAGTTTGTTAAATTTTGGTATTTTCCAATAGAAAGAGCTTTTAAAATCAACAAGAATAACACATTGGCAACAATGTACTTTGACATAAGGGCAGCTAGTAAAATGAGCTTTCACTCCCAGACGAAAATGGAACATAAACTCAAATATAAACTTGATCGCCAGGGTAGCAATCGCACGTCTGCTTAAAAAAAACTCCAGTGAACAGGCTAACCTAAAAAATTAATGCAGAGTTAAAATTAAGTTTGATCGTTGATCAAAGATGATTTTCCACTCAAAAATTAGGCCTTACTACGGTATTCCTACTCTGCGTCGGAGTTTTGTCGGTTTAACGAAATTAAATGGACAACAAAGAGACAAAACAATGAAAACCCATCACTCCTGCCTGGTCCAGCATTGTGCTAACAAACACAATTATCCGTTTTTTACGCGCGTAAACACAATTCGATTCAATATTGTTGGTTGCTCCTCCCACTCCCTTGCAATACATACATATTGTATGTACGTACCAATTGGGTGTTGCATGCAACAAATGCTACGTGCATCGAAATTCTGTTGCAATAACATTGCTTGTATGTACAATTATATGTACATACATACGTATGTCATACATACCTTCACTAAATTGGTTGAGAATCTGGATCATCATATGTTTGCTTAACTTTCCTCTTCCTCACTTCATCTGATATTATTTTCACCCTTTCGGGATTGTTGGCGATGGGCGGAAATAAAATGTGATTCATTGTTGTTTGTTAAGAGGTTGCGTGGCAGGGAAACTGAAACATCAGTCATACCCTTAGCGTGGTTCCCGTGGTTCAAAATCAATTGAATCGGAATACTTTGAAGCTTTTTTTACATACTGCAGCGAATCATTATGACCATTTTAATACCATATGATTAAGCTGATTGCCTATTAGCTGTCAAATATAACGATTACCGCTTAACAGCGTCAAACTTGGCATCATCTATTAGAACATTAGGGAACATGATTTTTCAGCCAGAACCATTTTTTTATATGGTTTCGTATTCTAACTATGGAAATGAACATATCGAATTTTTGGAAGTTAGGATTTTTTATACACTCTGTTCAGGGCCGAATTTTCGACTTGATCAGAGGGTCTCTGTTTTATTCATCCCTTTTTACATTAAAATTTCGTTTAAGAAATTTGAGAGCTGTTTATAGATTTTTTTGTTCAGTCAGTGCTACTTATCATACGGGTATAAATAAAACTGCCAACAATTTATTTAATAATCAAAAAAAGTTTCAAACGGTATATTTGAGCGATAATTAGTTTTTCTATGGATCGAAAAAACATATAACAACAATTTTATCCTTTCTTTTTCATGATTTCACTAACGTCATATTACGGTTTGCATTGACTGAACAGCATCTAATACTCATACAAAAAACGTCTCTCCGATAGAGTATATTACATAGACTATACTGAAAAGAAACTGAAGTATAAACCATGTAGAATCTACTCTACTCGATTTAAGCGGCATTTACACCTACCAAGTTTATCGCATTTTCGGGATTATCGACTTTTTTCCTTATGGAGTTTGACATTTATAATCTCGAAAAAGCGATAATCTTGCTACGTGTAACTGCAATTTCAGTTTTGACATTTTTATATTTCATGATGCCATTATGGAATTATACCAGGTGATGGCAGGAGGATTTGTATGTATGTATAAGTTGCATACAATTCTGTCAGTCAGTAATTTTTTCTATTTCTTTATGTGTATAAATAACTTTTTATTTCATTAAAGCTATTTGTATGTGGAATTTATTCAGAATTTCTTGAAATTTTTTTAGTATTTAGAAAGTAAGGAAAGAAGCACTATCGGCGGTTCTTATTAATAATGTTTGTATGTATTGTTATTAATTTACATGTTCAGTGAAATACATTTCCTTTAATTTCCATTTCCTTTTCTCATTGTAAAATTGTTTTTTTTTATCTCCCGGTAAACTAATTTTTCGACGAGCTCGAAAAATTGGTTAGCAGGGAATAAAAAACAGAACTAGTATCATACTCGGTGGCCGTTGGTGCGGCAATGGTTAGTGTGCGCGGCTCTTCAAAAAAATTTCTTTCGGCGGCGGTCACTTCGCATAGTGACGGCGACACTATCGAGTATATGGCCATGAAAAAATTTCTCAAAATACCGTTCGGAATCGGTGTATCAGCGAGTCCCAATCAGCGAGTGAAAACTGGAAAGCGCAAAGCTCAGTGATTGTGAGATTTTTCCCCGGTCCCTTCATGGGATGTAATGGGAAACCATTTATTTATTTATTTTAGTATCATACTGAAAGTGCGTATACAATTCTGCGGTTGAAATTATTTGTGACATGATAATAAAATTATCGAGGTAAATTTACTTGATCTTATGTACAAAAATGTATGAGAAATCATATGGTAATACGGTGATTTGTCGATTATCGCGTCGATCTGCAAGATCTAATGCATGTAAACACCCTATAATAAAAGTTTCAAAGAGTTTAAGAAACTTTGGTTTTATGTCACATATTTCCATTAGACCGACTCACATTGTATGGTGAAGAAAAAAGTTTTTTTTTGTCCATCCCTCAAAATTAATTTTCTGATGAATGATTCCCAAAATATTTCGTGTCTAGCATTAAGGTCCCGTGAGCTGGACCGGTTTTAAAAAATGCATTCTTTTTAGTTTTTCAAAGAAATGTGTACTTTAGCTAAAGACAATCCGTCTTATTCATAAAAAGTTATGAGAGGTTTGAAAGACGATTTTTGTATGGTAAATCATCTCTCAAAGCTCTTATAACTTTTTATGAATAAGGCTGAATGTATACAATATTAGTATCTTATGAAAGGGGTTTTTATGGCGCGGTAGCGGTATACAAAACACATACCTTTTTCAGGGATATTCTGCGAACAAACAGCATTTTTAAGTCTTTAGTAAGGAGGCTTTTCTGATATAAATGTCAGATCAAAGTAATTCTTAATATTTAAAATTTGATCACGTCGGAAAATGTATTAAAAAATAAAAATATACCAGTAGCAAAGATTTGATACCAAAAGCCAAAAGCAAAGATTTGATACCCAATTTTCCCTGTTTAGAACGTAATTTTCCCACTGTACTGAATTTTTGGTAAAACGCGAACTAGTGCGAATTTCCAAAAAAAAAAAAACTGGGACACATATTTGCTTAAATCGACTAAAGATTAAAATATATCAATCTGACAGTTAAATCAGAAAAATCTCCGTACTAAAACTTAAAAATGCTATTTTTTGCAGAATATCCCTGGAAAAAGGATGTGTCACGTCCGCTATTATACCGTTGGACGCGCCTTAAAAACTCTTTTATATGATACCAATATTGTACATATTGTCCATAGTTAAAGTACAAAATTCTTCAAAAAACTAAACAAAATTCCTTTTTAAAAAATGTTCGAGCTCACGGGATCTTACGACTCGACACGAAATATTTTGGGAATCATTATAAAACAAACCAAGGTACATTTTGAAGGATGGACAAAATGAACTTTTTTTGTGAGTCGGTCTAATGTAATAAATACATATACATATGTACATACATATGTAGTACATGACGTATTTGTTCTCATTGTTGTTTATTTGCATAAATTTAATATTGATTTCATTTGTGTACTCAGAGGCCATTTCAAATTCAATTATGGTTTTTTTATATTCATTCCATGTTGCAGTCTATAGACTGCAACAATGCTGGCCATATGTGGTATGGAGTTCGCAGTATTTTTCAACTTCGAATATGGTTGGTTGAAATCAGGCGTTTTAACTCAGTGCTAGAGATAAAGAAAATGTTGATGTTGTTACAAAAAATGCTTTACAGTTTTGACTGAGCTTACATTTGAATCCCAGCTGACACCTGCAGTATGTTAAACCAACAGTTGCTTGTTATGGCATTTCACTTTTCGCATCTAAATCATAATTAATTGATGTTGCTGTTTTCATCATTCACAGTCTGCAGTGGTGGCAAAACGCTTGTTCGGATGTACTTAATGGGAAACTGGAGCAAATCTTATTTTTAGTTGCTTGACTTTTGCTGCCAATCATCATTGTTAAAATCATCATCGATGTTATCTGAATCACTATTATCTTCCTCACTGTCCATATTGCTAAGATACCAATACATTGCCGGGAAAGCTTTGTTGCTGTTGTTATTCGTTTGTGTTTTGACAAACAAAAGGATTAGTCTTGTTGTCATCTTTTACACAATGTGCAAATTTTTTTTGACAAAAACAAAGGAATTACCCGCCGTTTTGCTTACAACAATATATTATTAAATTTTGAGCAGCAAAAACGAAATAATCAAAAAACATGATGATTGCGTTTAATGAATATGTGTTTTCTACTTTGTTTAAGAATTACATTTCTTAACAATAAACAAAAAGTTCGTTTGGCGCAAAACTTGATGCTTTTCCTGCAAATAAAAATCTTTTGTCTTAAAATTATATTCTTTTGTTGTAAACAAACTTTGATCTTTCATCACCGAAAAAACACGTGTTTACTTTAACTCAAATGATACGCACTTTGTCGTTTTTAATCTTTTTTGTAAAGAAAAACACGTCAAAATACGAAAAAATAAAAATGGCAAAATGTATGAGAATTGTGTTCAAAAATAGAGCGTATCCTGGAAACTGTGGTTCTTTTTGAAATATTTTTTAAATTTTTTGCAATTTTCTTGCGAAGGCCCGTACTAAGTTCAACATTTCGCATAAAATTTTGCAAAAGTCCATAAAAAAAAGCCAGTGGAATATCGCCTCCAGGATGGATTCATAGATGGTGAACGCATAATCACAGCTGATTTGCTTTGTTTACATTGCAAACCACTTTCGAACTGTCAAGTTCATACATATGTATTTTCTTTTTGGATGTGTTTGTTTACATTGATTGTTGGTATACGTATGTGTTAGATAATCTAAAATCTAAATGCCCAACTTTGGCCGTTTAAACAGCAATCAACTATTAAACTAAAAAAATAAATTTAGAGTTTAAATTATGTTTGATCGTTGATCAAAGATGATTTTCCACTTAAATATCGGGCCTTAGGGTGTTATTCTGTAAGTCGTCAATCATTCACTTCGCGTTACTTTTGTCGTTTTGGTAGTTTATAAAACGTTACAGCTGTTACGTGACTACCTGCGTTGAGTTGCGTTATTTAAGGGGTAGTTTATAAAACACAGCGCAGCGTTTGCGATCAATTCTGCTGCCAAATTCAACACGCCACAATTTCTCGCGTTAGTTGAAGAAATTAAAAATTTAACGTCTAGCCCGTTAAGCCACTGCGGTGTGATGCTGCTGAAGATGATGCTTCACTAACATCGAAACGATCGTCCAGCGAAAGTGAGTTCGAATCCCACCCGCGGCATTTACATTTTTTTCACTAACCGGAGAAAACATGATCTCTTACAGCCTTGAGGGAAATTACAACTTTAAACATAACGAGGATCTGAAAACAACTAAATTTGAAACATATGGTAGGGCCAAACCAAAACAGAACGAGACAACTACAATTAGAATAGTTCGTTCAATAAATAGAACTTTCAAAACTTCTGCATCAGTGCATGTAAGTAGGAAAGCAATGTGTAAGTAGCGACAACAATCGCTCTGCACACATTCAATAAATGTCTTCGGTTAGTGACTTGTGTAAATACACACTGCAGTGGCTTAACGGGCTAGACGCTGCTGAAGATGATGCTTCACAAACATCGAAACGATCGTCCAGCAAATGTGAGTTCGAATCCCACCCATAACATGTTTGTAGCTTGTCGCAAATATAGTAAACTTTGGACACATTGCGTTTCCTATTCAATATTACATATTTGAGACACAATGATTAATACATTATAATATACGCGTTTGTGATCCAAATATAGCTTTCTTTGTGATACAAATACAGCTGTGTTTGGTGTACAGGTTATTTTATTTATTTCTGTCGCTATGCTCTGTCGGAAGCAAAATAATCTCCTTTATTACGGTTGTCGTTGTCGTTTTAATGTTCATGTTGTTCTCAGCCTAAGTTAATGTTAGTTAAAGTTTATAAGTGTATTTTTGGAGTATTTGTTCAGTCAGTGATTCATAAATATTTCTGAATGCGTTTGTAAATAAATTGCTGAGTGATGTGTTGCGTTTCAGTTTCATGCATTATATCGCCAATCGTTTGTTTGGAAGGAAACACTCGAATCTTTCGACGTAACTATATGGATGTTTGAAATGAAACAAGCATATCGCTCCACGTAAAAGTATGTATCTTCGCTGGTAAACATCCTAATGTTTGCAGTTAAATATAACTGAGTTTAAGACTTGCAAATATATGACTGTTGGGAGTGTGTTCCAAACATATACATTAGATCGACTCACAAAAAAAAAAGTTCATCTTGTGCACTCCTCACAATGTACCTTGGTTTGTTTTATGATGATTCCCAAAATATTTCGTGTTTAGTATTACGATAAGATCCCGTGAACTGGACCATTTCTAAAAATGTTTTTTTAAATAAGAATTTTATACTTTAACTCAAGACAATGTATACAATATTATTAGCATAGGAAAGGTTTTTTAAAGGTTCGTATAAGGCGTGTATAAAATTTATTAAAGCATGTCCTGGCACATTCCATTTTCAGGGATATTCAAAACAAGGGCATTTTCTAGTTTTTAGTACGGAGATTTTTATGATTTAAATGTCATATTTTATATACCGTTGGACGCGCCACAAAAAACCCTTTGCGAAAGGTTGATACATTCCCACAAATAAAAAACTTTTATCGTAAAAATCATTTATTTTGTTGTAAACGAACTTTCATTTACCACAATGTTTTTATAATTTATTTTTACGGCAAGTACAGAAAACTTTTCTGAACATGTGTAAAACAAACAAGTGTATTTGGGTTGTCGTAAATGATTTTATTTATTCATCACAAGGTAAATGATAGGATTGATTCAACAATTGTTCGTTTGCCAACCAAAGTTCATTCAACTGAGATTTCATTTGGGGGTAACGACATTTTTCTTTGCGTGTACTGACCAAACTAAGTACTTGCTATAAGATTTTTTGAAAACTTAAGTTCAACTCAACACAAACATTGAAACTGTTTATCAAAGCTCGTTTGCCAAAATCCGAAATTTGGTCAACATTTTGCAAATGGGGTGGATGTATAAATGTTTTCCCCATGATATGGCTTTTATTTGATAAATTTCAAAATATTTATGTACATTCTACTTTTAGAATGTGATATTAATTGCTCAGCAGATTTTTGTTTTTGGCTGTAAATCGATTTTGTAAATTTCCAATCGTAAGCATTCGGCTTCCTTGTACATTATACTATATATTTATTTATTGCTAATTAAGCCATTATACTAATACAATTATTTCTTTTAAATTTAAAAAGTTTTAGGATTTATTACTGACATTAAGTAAATGTCTCCATCCCTAACCCTCATGGTTTTATACAAATTTACTGTAAAGTATCCTGTTCTGAGAAGTTCATTAGAATCGGCTCTAAGAATAATTTGCATAATCGCTAAGGATTTATTATAAATTCAATCGTTTCCTCAGAAATAAGTCACGTTTCCCCATTTCATGCTAATACCTACTCGTATCTCTGGAATTTCATAGTTTCATAGCTAATTCTCAAATCTATCACTCCCTAGTATTTATATTAAACAAAATAATTGACAAACAATATAACCAGTATTGTAATCATATTTTTGATATTATCGTATGGAAAAATGTAGCAAACAGCTCACCACAGTATTGTTGATATTAGTATGACTACAATATTTATCATATGAAAATAAATAATAATATTCAATTAATCGTAATAAGCGAATAATAAACAAACTAAATATTTGACTTGCAAAACGAAACAATCATATTTGTGAATAACTTCAATGTACAATTACTAAATTATGGCTATAAATGATAGAAATTTGCCAGGTATCGATGTCTGTGCATATACTGATTGACGTGGATAGTGACTGATAGCAACTGATTAGGGATTGAAGTAAGATACTCCACGTACTTGGTGATTTTTGGGTTTAGTCAGTCATTGAGATAACATTAAAAAGGGGGTGATGAAATTTTCGTTTGACATTGACGAGATACTTCACAAACAAAAAAGTATTTCTAATTTGAACAGCTATCTGTCTGTTGGGGTAAGAAAAACCTCGCGTATAGTCTATCTTTTAGACCTGTGCTAAGTTCAATATTTCGAGTGAAATTTTATGTAACTGTATAAGATCTGTAGTAAGTTGAATATTTCCCGAGAAATTTTATAAAACAAAAAAATGCCTGCGAAATTTCGAAATTACTAAAATTTAGTACTAAAATGTTCCCACGAAATATCAGCAACATGTATCGAGTAACATTTGAATGTTTCTAAGAAAAATTAAAAACCGATCAAATTGTAGAAACAAAATTCAATGTTGCCAACTATTCCTTAATGTATTCATATTTTATGAAATTTTCCTTGCCATAAGAAGTACGTGTTTAAAAAATAACGAAAATTTCATCAACCGAAAATTTCGCTCACTTTTCATTTGTTTGGCACTCAGTTCTTTGCGAAACTTTCGTAGGCAAAATCAATTACAGGGCTGTTACACCAAAGTTATTTCGTACGAAAACCATTGTTTGATAACACTGTGTAACAGTGGGTCTCGGGCCTCAACCAAACCAAAAAAAATAAAGCAGACAGTTGTCCGCTGCCTTCGGCACGGACTGTCCCTGCAGTCAGAGACACGGCCATTAAGTTTAACGTAGATTACGCCATCCGATAAGACAGAAAACATATATAACAATAAATGATAAATAACATAAGCAAATTAATTTATTTATTTGATAGTTACTTTTGATAATATACATAAGCTTATGGTAGGAAAAATAGGATAAATATGTTTTTAAATTAAAAGAGTAAGGATAAATGATAAATAACAGACGAAATCAATTTGATTTATATTTTTGATGTGTTAACATCTATACGCGCGCCTCTAGGGCAGTAAACTATCAAACTAATACATACGCAAGTGTTAGGTTTGGAAGAGTAAATCATCGTTTGTTTGTTCGTTGCTTGGCAGTCGGTATTCAAAGTGATTATTGTGCGATTTTCATATAATTTTCCCACGCGATTTTCTCCGGAAATTCATAGCCGATTTTATTAATTTTTGGATTAAAACGCTAGTGCGGGTTTCGACAAAGAGTTTAGGCCAAAAATTAAGGCGATCCGATATCGGCGAGCCGAGATTTAAGTGTTTTAATTTGGAGTAATATTAAAAAAGTGTTTTATGTTGATCTTCGGTTTTGCCTTATCATCGTTTGTTTGTTCGTTGCTTGGCAGTCGGTATTGAAAGTGATTATTGGGCGATTTTCATATAATTTTCCCACGCGATTTTCTCCGGAAGTTCATAGCCGATTTTATTAATTTTTGGAATAAAAAGCTAGTGCGGGTTTCGACGAAGAGTTTAGGCCAAAAATTAAGGCGATCCGATATCGACGAGCCGAGATTGAAGTGTTTTAATTTGGAGTAATATTAAAAAAGTATTTTATGTTGATCTTCGGTTATATCGTACGAATATAACAATGTATGTATGTATGTACAAGTGTCTGTTGCTTTGCATTCTTTGACTTTTGTGGGAATAAAACAAAAAGTATTGAGCAAGAAAATAATGACACATGTGCTTGCACTGGGTCTTTAAATAATTTTAAGTATTAATATTATTTAACTGTAACGTCACCATATGATTGAACGCTGTTTTTTATTTTCCAATGTAACATTTACGAATGTGTTCATAGAAATCGAACAGGTACCGTGTAGCAAAAAGGTGTTAACACATCGCCCGTGAGTTCGAACACTCATTGGATTTTTTTATAATTATATATCCATGTTAAATTCAAATTCACATTTAACATTTTGTTTCACTTAAATACATAAGTAAATATACGAAATTTCAATATTTCATCAATCAAAACAACAGCCGAAGGTTTGTGTCCACACTGAAACAGCAGCATAGTTTGTGTTCACGCTACAAACTCAAACACTCAACCAAACACCACACATATGTTTGAGTGTGTGTGTTTAAACAATTTTCATTTGAGAAATTTAAATATTAGGAAGATATCAACCAATATGAAATGTATATCAAACGAAAGATAACATCTTCATTTACCTACAAAAAAATGTTTAAAAAAAGTTATCTCGCCGTTTCCTCATAATCAATGAAATAAAGATTACAACAATAACAATCTGACATGACTCCCTATACCGTAAGGTAAGACGTATTCTACGCCAAAAACTGTGCAAGTACTTGGACGTGGTACCACAAAACCCCGCTCGGTTTTGTCCCTATACGTAACAATTTTTTTTACAGGCCGAAGAAAATTTTGGAGGTGGGTCAGTGCCCTATTTCAGATTTTACTTCAATAAATCCTACACAGCTTGAAAAATATTGTAGCTATTTTCCCATTTCACAATTTTCTCTTGTGTATTTTTATGGAAAAGTACACTGTTAATCGATTATTTCACGAAACATCATGAAAAATTTCACATATCTTATATGATCATATTGTTTGATCATATATGACATTTTAGGACGTTGATCTATTTGACAATTTTATCGAAAGCCTTAAGTTGTACAACTTTGGAGAACAATATTACATTCCTGTGTTAATAGTATAGAAATTATAAGCGAAAATTTTAAAAAAATTTAAATTTCTGAATTGGCACAATCATTTTGGAACACAAAATGCCATTTTGGTTCATTAGTGTATTTGACAATATTGTTCAGTATATTAAGCACTACAACTTCGTAGAAGATATCAATTTGTAATTTGTTTAATATTGAAAATACATGTGGGTGAAAATTTAAAGAATATGATTAAACGCAGCATTTCTACACCAATTATGGTGTTCTAAATATAATACCTTTTGAGCAAGAAATGTGAAAACATAAAATATGTGAAATTTTTCATGACGTTTCGTGAAATAATCGATTAACCGTGTACTTTTCCTTAGAAATATATTAGACGGAACTGTGAAATGGGAAAATCGCTACAATGTTGTCAAATGTTGTAATGCAATATTTCAAGCCGTTTAGTATTTATTGAAGTAAAATCTGAAATAGGGCCCTGACCCACCTCCAAAATTTTCTTCGGCCTGTAAAAAAAAAATTCTTACGTATAGTGGCAAAAGCGAACGAAGTTTTGTGATACCACGTCCAAGTACTTTCACATTATTTTAGTTTGGTTGAGGCTTTTTTTTCGAGAATTGAGAAGGAGTCAGCAAAAGTGGGTCTGACGGTGAATGAGGACAAGACAAAATTAATGGTTTCAACGAACAGGGCCTCCACGCGATTAGACCAAAGCGTGAACGTTGATAACCGTTATAACTTCGAGGTAGTGGACGAATTTATATACCTCGGATCTGCCGTGAACAAAAACAACAACGTCAGCCTTGAGATCAAACGGAGAATTGTGCTTGCGAATAGATGTTATTTTGGGCTAAGCAAGCACTTTAGAGATAAAGCCCTCTCTCGAGTAACAAAAGTCCAGCTGTACCAGACTCTCATTCAACCTGTCTTGCTTTATGGCGCAGAATCCTGGGTCCTATCGCAAGCAGACGAAACATCTGTAGGAGTCTTCGAGAGAAAAATACTCCGAAAAATTTATGGCCCTATAGTGCACAACGGCGAGTATCGGCGACGCATGAATCATGAGCTGTATGAGCTTTATCCTGACATTGACATAGTTAAGCGGATCAAGATAACGCGATTGCTCTGGCTAGGCCATGTCAGTAGAATGGATGAAGATGAACCAGCGCGAAGGCTTTTCGAAACCGAACTCGAAGGAAGACGAAAAATAGGAAGACCAAGACTCCGCTGGAGGGATCAGGTTGACGAATCCCTGCGTACACTTGGTATTGCCAACTGGAGAGATAAAGCAAAAGATCGAACTGGTTGGCGAAATATGTTATCTTCGTTTTGTAAGGTCCCTGACCCCCCGGGGTTGTCCGAGACCGGATAAGTAAGTGAGGCTGGAAACAAATTCCTTTAATTTGTGTCAGAGTGTAATTGTTTGGGACAGGAATTTTGACATTTCGATTATTTTAGTAAACAAAAGTTATAACACACGGGTTCATAATAAAATGGAGTGCAAACATGAATTATTAATGAAATATTTGGAATGTAAATCGGGGATATGTGGTAACGAACGGTCTGTAACAATATTTTCCGTTTAAAGATAAACGAGACAATTTCTTACGAAAATTTCGCAAAAACTGAATTGTGCAAACAAACAGGTGTTATACCGATCTAAGCAAGAACTTCAGAGATGAGATCCTCTCTCGAGAAACGAAGATCAAACTATGTCAGACTTTCATAAGGGTGTCTCAGTAAGGTTGCACTTTTTAAATTTAGTGAATTTATTTGTGCAGGTGGCAACTCTGATATTTGGCAGCTGTCACATATGTTTATTCCGATTATTAAAAATGGAGCTCTTTACGAAAGAACAATGTGTCAACCATTCTAAGAGTTGTCAAACAATTTTAATAAACTGTGTCGGTTATGGACTGTAGGAGTCCTGTGCGTCAACGTACCGGTGTCGGCCTTTTGAAAACGTTGCTGCTCTAAACAAAAGTGTCGAAAACATTATATCGGCTTCGTTCCAACAACTTCAAATTTCACGGAGCACTATGCAGATAATTTTGGCAAAAGACCTCCACTTTCTTAGGTACAAATTGCAGGTTACTCAGGAGCTCAAACCAGCAGACCATGGAAAGCACCGGCAATTCGTTCAATGGGTAGTAGAGCAATGCCAAATTTTTCAAAAAAAGTCATCTTCTCCGATGAAGAGCATTTCCATCTGAATGGCTTCGTGAATGCAAAAAATTGTCAAAATTGGGCTCGGAAAATCCTCATGTGGCCATCGGTGGTTCAATGGTTAGTGTGCGCGCCTCTTGTGCATGAGATCCTGGGTTCGACCCCTGCTCTGACCACCTTAAATCTTTTTCGCCGGCGGTCACCTCGCATAGTGATGGCGACGCTATCGAGTATTTAGCCATGATAACGCAGTTCTTGTGGCCTCAACTGGACGGCATGGATCTGGACGACATGTGGTTTCAGCAAGACGGCGCCACCTGCCACACCGCGCATGAAACAATCGATTTATTGCAGCAACGATTTGCAGAATAAATTATCTCAAAAACTTCTGATGTCAAGTGGCCACCAAGATCATGCGATTTAACGCCGTGTGGTTTCTTTTTTGGGGTTTTTTTGAAATCTCGGATTTACGCGAATAAACCAGAAACAATTCCTGAGTTCATATCCGAGATCTCACATGTCATCGGTGAGATACAGCCACATCTCTCCGAAAAAGTCGTGGAAAATTTCAAATTGACGGATATTTTATTCCATACTGAATCGGAATATATCTTCTTTACAAGCCTATAAAAAAATCACAACTACCTCAAAAAATACGTGTTTTATTTTAAAATGAAAAAGTGCAGTCTTATTGAGACACCCTTTACAACCTGTATTGCTTTCTGGCGCAGAATCCTAGGTCATATCGCATGCTGATGAAACATCACATGGAGTCAACGACAGAAAAATGCTCCAAAAATATATATAGTTCTCTAATAGAAAACGGCGAGTATCGACGACGAATGAACCACGAATTGAATAATCTATATCCTCTCAGTCGACGTAGTAATACGTATCTTAATAGCGCGTTTACGCTGGCTAGGCCATGTCAGTAGAATGAATCAGAATGAACCAGTGCGAAAGGTATTCGAAGACGTACTCGAAGGACATCGCAAAATAGGTTTCCCATTACATCTCATGAAGAAATTGGGGAGAGCTTCTCACAACCAGTGAACTGTGCACTTTCTACTTGTAAACTCACTGATTGGGACCTACGGTTTTACACAGGTGACTGCCGCCGAAAGAAATTTAAGTGGTTAGAGCAGGGATCGAACCCAGGATCTCAAGTACAAGAGCCGCGTACACTAGCCATTGCACCACCGACGGCCACGACGAAAAACCTGGTGAAATATTGCCAGCGAGAGCTTGGTGTTACCAACTGGAGGAGAAAAGCTGAAGATCGAGCTGATTGGAGAAACCTGTTATCCTCACTTTTTATAAGGTCCTTGATCCCCTGGATTGCTTGAGGCCAACTAAGTAAATATTTAGCAGGAATATCCGTCGGTGGCGGCTCTTGTACATGACAAAGTGGCTTCGATCCCTACTCTGACAACCGTACATTTCTTTCCACGGCGGTTACCTCGGTTAGTGAGGGCGAAACAATTGAGTATTTAGCCATGAACATTTTGTTCACATACCACTTGGAACCGCTGTGAAACTGTAGGTCCCAATCAGTGAGTGTAAAACTAGAACGCGCACTGCTCACTGGTTGTGTGATGCTCTCCCTAATCCGTTCATGGGATGCAATGGAAGTCCCAGAATTCCATGTGAAAAATTGATCTTTACAAAACACGATCTAAGTTCCTTCTTTCCAAATCCTTTGAGAACCTGAGAATCGGTTAATAATTACCTAATTAAAACCCCAAGTTGCACTCTTTACCTGGAAACAGAAGGTTCCTTGTATTAAAGCATTATCTCTATCTAATAGAGAAATTTGCTTAAGCGATATTGCAAGATTCTAGCTGTGTTTTTCGACAGAAAACTGAGTTTCAATCCAAACACAACCCGCTGAAAAACCTGTAATTTTGTTGTTTGGATGCAAATATAACGTGTTTGTATCTTGCCGAAAATATAGTATACTTGTGCCCAAACACATTGTGTTTGCTATTCAATATTACATGTTGGAGACACAATGATTAAGTGGGTTATAATATATGTATTTGTGTTCCAAAAGTGGATCTGTTTGTTGAAAACTGATGAAAACAAAAACGTAACAGACAACAAAGAAACAAACAGCAGCAGATGTGGAATTCAAGAAAACAATGGTTGCAAATATGTACATTGTTCCTGCAATATGTTGCTGGGTCCGGTATTTTTTCAGCGTGTATGGATAAAATTATTAGAGCCACAGTGACTTTAAAATGAATTATAAATTGCATTCCATTACATCCCATGAAGGGGCTTTGGCGGTCACCACGCTCAGTGACGGTGACACTTTCAAGTAGTTAACTACACTCTGGAAATTTTTTGTTCGGATGCAAATATAACGTGTTTGTAGCTTGCCGCAAATATAATATACTTGTGTCCAAACACATTGTGTTTGCTATTCAATATAACATATTTGGGACACGATGATTAATTGGGTTATAACATATGTATTTGTGACGCAAATGTGACTTTGTTTGTTGAAAACTACTGAAAACAAAAACGGGACAGACAATAAAAAAAAAGCAGAAGATCTTCAAGTTACGAAATTAATGCTTGCAAACATGTACATTGTTCCTGCAATATGTTGCTGGGGCCAATATTTTTCTGCGTGCTTGAAAAAGCTTCTTAAAAATACCGTTCGGAACCGGTGTAAAACTGTTGGTTCCAATCAGTGAGTGTAAAACTAGAACACGCAAAGCTTACTGGTTGTGAGAAGCTCTCTCCAATCCCTTCGTGGGATGTAGTGGGAAACCATTTTTTTTTTACGTACAACCTTACCGAGGGTTTGGGGGGTTATCCTTCATCTGTCGCCACTAGATTTGCTTGCCAATCCGCCTAAGACAATCTTCGCGATGGAACGCCGGCCCATATGGGCATGGTACCATTTTAAGGGATTTGCGGCAATCTACAATAGAAGTGAATGAAATGGCGCCAACTTCTGGATTTAGCGAAATTTATCCACTTATATACCGGGCAGTCAGGACTGGAAGGGAAACAAAGGCAGGGTAGCCAACTCCGTTGTCTCCTTGGATACATAATCTCACGCAGATACATAATCTCATACAGAGAGTTAGAGTATATAACCATGCTACAAGGTTTTCCGGGGATTTTCATCCTTTTGTTAGCACTTGGCTAATAGATCGAAATGCACCCCACAGAGAGAATTAGTTTTTCAGCAGAACAACCCGTATGTGGAATAAGCTTCCGGCGAGTGTATTCCCTATTCATTGAACAGTGAAAAATATTAATTGCAGCAATAAAACAAATTCAATGCAGCAAACATGTTTACATATTTCTGAGATGTCAACCACAACTGAGAAGATGCTATCTACAGTCCCTTCATGGTACACACTGAAAAATCTGTCTTTTTTGTTGTTTGGATGCAAATATAAAGTGTGTTTGGAGCAAATATAATATACTTGTGTCCAAACATATTGTGTTTGCTATTCAATATTACATGTTTACACAATGATTAATATGTGTTTCGTATATATATAAGTGTGCTACCAAAGTTAGAAACGACTTTGAGGAAAGAAACTGGAAAGGGCATGTTAGCCAGTAATCATGATGCTGTTTACATTTAAACAGAAGTGAGTTTGGGACTTGCAAACATATTAATGTTTGAAGTGTGTTCCAAACATATACATGGTTCCCGCAGAATATATATGGGAGAATATGTTAGAGAGGCCGTTATATTTCAGCGTGTATGTAATGGAAACCATTTATTTCACAACCACAACTTTCATTACAGAAACGAATAATTTTCAGTTAATGAACACATGTTCGTAGCGGGAATGAAACTGTACGTTAGTTTACTTTCGCAGCAAAAATTTGGATTCGCTTAGAAAACAAATAGGAAACATAAATTCAATAGTACATGTTTGTTTGGAAAATGAAAAATTTTGTTGTGTTTTTAAACATTTCCTTTGTGGAATCATCAATTAGTAATGGAATATTCGTTGAAACCAAAGTTCGCGGGGGTTTTACAGAGATTTGATGGCCTTTTGTAAAACAATGTTGGTAAAACAATAAATGTCAATACTGGGTGGAGGGCAGGAATAAAGGATTGCTGGTACTGTGTAGACGACAATGTTTTATATTCATAATTTTGTGGTAAAAGTGTGTATGTGTATACACTCAAAAAATTGTGTTCTTTTCGTAAATGTTGATGGGATCCTTTGTTTTAGTTATAGCATAATTGGATTGTGTTGGCCTGATACGATCAGGCGTCTCATTGCCCTATTTTATTTCCCATTAATAAAACAAGTCTCTTTTTAAAATAGGTAAAATAGATGTCTTTATTACTCGACAATCCGTTTGAAATCAGACTGCATAATTCGCTTAAATGCATTATTAGTACACGCTGAAAAAAGACGGCAACATATTGTAGGAACCATGTACATTTTTACAAGAATTGTTTTCATGAATTGAAGATCTGTTGCTTTTTTTGTTTTCAGTAGTTTCCAACAAACAAAGCCACAGTTGTGTTGCAAAAACACATATTATTATAACCTATTAATAATTGTGTCTCCAAGATATTGAAAGGCAAACACGATGTGTTTGGATACAAATATTTGGATCCCAAATATATATATTATAACCAAGTAAACATTGTGTCCCAAACATGTTACATTGAATAGCAAAAACAATGTGTTTGGACACAAGTATACTGTATTTGCGACAAGCTACAAACACGTTATATTTGCATACAAACAACAAAAATGGACAGATTTTTCTGTGTGTATCACTTAAGCCGCTTCCAGAACCATCTGGAAGAAAGTCTATCTGTTCTCGATTGTTTCTGAAAATTCTGCATCGACTTAATCGTGGTGAGATCGCGTAATATCATCAAACATTCGTGGTAAGTTGGCATGTCGTACCGAGAGCATATTGTTAGGCATAGTTAACATTATGAAACCTCAAGTTTACACCATAATTAACATTATGAAATATCAATCAAGCTGTAACCACACACTGTTGTTGGCATTCTAATGTTATTTTGGTATTCTGCAGATGTAAAGTTTAGTTAACACAAAACTGTAAAGCATTTACATATATCGTATGAATAGGTTTTCAGTCGTTTCTGTCCTGTCATATCATTTCATACCGTGTGCAAAAATTGTTCAGTGTCCTCAATTCCATTCCGTAGAACTTCCCGCAAAATCGGGACAGTGAGTGTTTAATTTCCAGCTAACACGCCGTGCATTCGTTTTTGACAGGTCTGTCAATTCGACGTATATGTGGCGTCACCCCTGAAAACACAAAATTCCAGTTTTTCTACAATCATTAATCCTCGGGTCTTGTTGTCATCCCACATGATAATCGCTATTCTACTCGCTTCTTATTCACCCCATATTCTTTAGAGCATTTTTCTTGCCCATTATTGAAGTTCAGACTTAATGCACGCTGAAAAATTTGTTTTTATTTCTTGTTTGGATGCAAATATAACGTGTTTGTAGCTTGTCGCAAATATAGTATACTTGTGTCCAAACACATTGTGTTTGCTTTTCAATGTAACATGTTTGGGACACAATGATTACTTGGTTATAATATATATATTTGGGATCCAAATATGGCTTTGGTTGTAGAAAACTTCTGAAAACAAAAACGTGACAGACAATAAAGAAACAAAAAGCAGCAAAAACAACAACAATGCTTGCAAACATGTACATGGCTCCTGCTATATGTTGCTGGGCCTTTATTTGTCAGCGGGTGGTTTATAAAGGTTTCGCATCGTACACATTTACCGTCTGCTCTTTGATTCCCCTAGATGCCACAATTCTTATCTTTTACTAAAGTTTATTCTGACATTTTTGCTAGAGTCTATTCATTTCTATTCGCATTCTAGACCGACATTGTGATATTGCTGTGTATGCAAACAGAATACTTGTATTTTTTTTTGTAATATTTTATTTATAAACAAAGAAAAACAAAAAAAAATAAAACAGGCCACAAGGATTGTTTAGTAAAGCCTAAAAGGATATGTGTGTTGTTGTCATTTTGCCACACAACACAACCACTCGCATCCTTATAGACATTTAAATTGTACACTTATAACATTTCACGGCTTCCGTGTGTTAAAGTAAAACTTGGACTTTTAGCGTATAACCAGGGGGACTTTTGGAATGAAAAATGAAATCAAAAACTCAAGGATCTGAAGGATAAAAATAATGATAATGACTTTCACGTTGATTATGATGATGATAATGATAAACGCGGGAATGTTGATTATGATGCTTATAATTGCAATGACAATGCTAATGGTTTATGCTACAAATATGACATCCGTATAGGTGTCGTAAGTGATGCTGGTGTTGCGGCAACATTTTGTTATAAAATGTTCATTACTTAGAATTTGTAAATGGATTATGGTTTCATCTAAGGGGATAATTTAATTTTGCATTTAAACAGTTTTTATTATGAAGGTAAGGATATTGTTTTTGGTCTTTATCAATGAATACACGAATACACAAGACCAAAAACAATATATGTGTCTTCACACTACTGCATCATTCTCTCATAGCTACAAAATTGAACAAACACTGTACTGTAATAGAAAGTACAACATTTTGTTTATCATGTTGTTCTTTCTTTCTCTCTATGACAGAGATGGACTGTTAAAAGTGTACATCAAGGCCGGTACTAACTTCGTTCGCACGAAAAGCATTGAGTTGTTTTGCTGCACAATTGGCTAGCAACATATCAGTTCCGACGACTATAATTTTTGCTGTTTTTTACACTAAAACTCTATTCTCTTTTTTTTTGAGAAATTAAGTGAGAGTTGACAATATTGATAAAATTTTCCTAAGATTTGATTGGTCGCTACATTTTTCTTAGGAATATTAAAATGTTACCCGAAACATGTTGCCGGTATTTTTAAGATCAACTTGGTATGTCACGTGCGGAAATACTTTATCGGTATGCAGAAGGTTTGTATGGTGTTTTGTAAAATTGAATGATAGTTGATTGCTATATTTCTGCTACAATTTGGTTTGTCGTTCAATTTTTCCTAGGAACATTAAAATGTTGCTCGGTACATGTTGCCGACATTTAGTGCTAAAATTGACACAGGCGGAAATTGTTCGCCCATATTTCGTAGGCATTTTGTTTTTCTTTAATAACGAAAATTCAGTACTATTATCGCGACAAGTGGTGTAGGAGGGAGTAGGAGGGTATTGCACTCCATCAACACTAATGGATTGCAATGCTCAGCCTAAAGATTGTTCAGTTAGGAATATACTTGCTTAGAAATATTCAGCTTAAAAACATTCTCGAAGACGTTGCAATCATTGCAAACATAACAATGATACGAAGATCGGTGAATTGTGCCACTTGTTGCCGTCACCATCGTAATTTCTCAATTGTATTTTGTCGCTGGCGGTATATAGTGTCGGGTTGTCCGACCTGTTTCATAAATTTGAAAGAATTTAGATAGCGTTTGCGTTTCTGCCTTCACAGATGAAGTAACAATACTGTTAGTTTCTAAGTATTCTTAGGGAAGTTTCCAAGTAATCTTAGAGACATCATGGAACAGGCCCACCACAAGATTGGCTACGAATAATAGTATTGGGGTGAACCCAACCAAGACAGAAGCGGGTATTTCACGTAGGAGGTATAAGTTACCAACAGTTGTGCCTGTCTCCTTACTTACTGACTTACTTATCCGGTCACGAACAACCCCAACGGGTCAGGGACCTTACAAAACAAAGATAACATATTTCGCCAACCAGTTCGATCTTTTGCCTTATCTCTCCAGTTGGCAATAACAAGTGGGATTCGTCAACCTGATCCCTCCAGCGGAGTCTTGGTCTTCCTATTTTTCGTCTTCCTTCGAGTTCGGTTTCGAAAACCCTTCGTGCTGGTTCGTAATCACCCATTTTACTGACATGGCCTAGCCAGCGCAATCGCGTTATCTAGATCCGCTTAACTATGTCAATGTCAGGATAAAACTCATACAGCTCATGATTCATGCGTCGCCGATACTCGCCGTTGTGCACTATGGGGCCATACATTTTTCGGAGTATTTTTCTCTCGAAGACTTCTACAGATGTTTCGTCTGCTTGCGATAATACCTAGGATTCTGCGCCATAAAGCAAGACAGATTGTATGAGAGTCTGGTATAGTTGGACTTTTGTTACTCGAGAGAGGGATTTATGTCTAAAGTGCTTGCTTAGCCCAAAATAACGTCTATTCGCAAGCACAATTCTCCGTTTCATCTCAAGGCTGATGTTGTTGTTTTTGTTTACGGCAGATCCGAGGTATATAAATTCGTCTTCCACCTTGAAATTATAACTATTATCAACCTTCACGCTTTGGTCTAATCGCGTGGAGGCCCTGTTCGTTGAAACCATT
The DNA here is from genome assembly GCA_963931995.1 of Phaonia tiefii. Classification (NCBI taxonomy): domain Eukaryota; kingdom Metazoa; phylum Arthropoda; class Insecta; order Diptera; family Muscidae; genus Phaonia; species Phaonia tiefii. The sequence goes on along the minus strand of OZ008367.1, from coordinate 353,595,622 downwards.
CATTTTGTCTTGTCCTCATTTACCGTCAGACCCACTTTTCCGGACTCCTTCTCAATTCTCGAAAACACCGCAGTAGCTTCTCTAACTGTGCGTCCAATGATATCTATATCATCAGCATACGCGAGCAGCATGTGACGTTTGCTGCTGATGGTTTTATTCATGTTGACAGCAGATTTTCTCAGAATAATCTCTATTAAGGAGTTAAAGAGATCGCACGATAGGGTGTCATCTTGTCTGAGGCCTCGCTTAGTTTCAAAAGGTTCTGTAAGATCCTTACCAACTTTCACTGCGGATTTGGTATTCGTCAACGTCATCCTGCAAAGGAGTATGAGAATCGCAGGAATACCAAGCTCAGAATTTGCTTCGTAGAGTTTCTCCCGTATCGGGCTAACGAAGCCCGCTTTATAATCGACAAATAGATGAGAGGTGTCGATTTGTTTATCGTGTATCTTCTCCACGATTTAGCATAGGGTGAAAATCTGGTCAGTTGTCGATTTTCCAGATCTAAAGCCACACTGGTATGGTCCAATCATGTCAGCGATAACTGGTTTTAGTCTTTCACACATTGTACTTGTTAGAATAAAATGCTGTCTATAGATAAAAGGCTTATTCCACGGTAGTTGGCACAGACACTCGGTTCCCCTTTTTTTGAATATGTGGGATAGTACACTGAGACTCCAATCGCCGGGCATGCATTCATCTAACCAAATTTTGCTAATGAGCTGGTGCATGCACCCTATTAGCTCATCGCCGCCAGCCTTAAACAGCTCCGCCGGTAATCCATCGGCCCCCGCTGCTTTGTTGTTCTTAAGCCGTGCAATAGCTGTTCTGACCTCGTCTTGGTTAGGAGGGTGGCAATCGACGTCGTCGTCCATATTATGATCGATTGTCCCATCGTCATGGGATATCTCAGGTACTAGTAGCGCGGAGAAATGCTCTCTCCATATTCCCAACATGCTCTGCACACCTGCGACGAGATTTCTGTCCTTGTCTTTACAGAAGGGGGGCCCTGAACCATGTCCATTAGTTCTGTTTTTAACTTTTTGGTAGAATTTTCGGACTTCGTTCTTCCTTCTGTATGTCTCAATTTTGCGTTTTCTCCATTGCCGTTTCTTACGCCTAAAGAGACGGTTTACCACCTTCTTTTCCCCCTATAACGCTCAGTCGTAGCTCGTGTTGAAATTGACTGAAGCATTGCCATACGTTCAGCGTTTTTTTTAATCATTTGCAAAGCGACACTCTTCATCGTACCATGGTTTGTTGCTAAGCAGTTTTTCAAAACCAAGTACGGTTGTTGTGGCTATTTTTATAGAGTCGGATATGGGTTTCCACTGCGCTTCAGGATCGTCATCGCGAGGGATGGATCCTGTGCCAAAAGTTGTGAGGGCTTCCTTGAGTAGGTAATTGTAGCTTTCCGATGTCTAGCTTTCTCTGTATCTGATTTCTTACTATTTTCACTCTACTTACTCTTGTGCGAACCTTTGCTGCTATCAGGTTGTGGGCAGAATCGATGTTAACTCCTCTGATCACTCGTACGTCCATTATACTGGATGAGTGCCTTCCATCAATTACCACGTGATCAATTTGGTCATTCGTTCTTTGATCAGGGGATACCGCAGTAGCCTTGTGGGTCTCTTCATGCTGGAATCTTGTACCACTAACGACCATGTTTTTTTGCGGCGGCAAAGTCAATCAGTCCCATACCGTTGTCGGAACTGACAGCATGTAGTCCGAAATTATCAATAGTTATCAATAGTCATTTTCCTTGCCTACTTTAGAATTAAAATCTCCTTAATGTAATGGCCTGGACAAAGGTCGTACATTTCCTCTAGGCGCTAATAGAACATGTCTTTGGCAGCATCATCTTTCTCTTCTGTCGGGGAATGCACAGATATTAGGGAAATATGGAAATTGAATGTTGGCGGGAGGGCAAACTCAATCCACCGAGTTTTTGCATTTTACATACTGCCAGGATATTTGTTTGCAGCCGCTCATTATGGATCAGACGCTGACCAGGATGCAATATTTCGAACCAGGATTTTTCTTCTTTTGGTTTCTATGCCATATACCTTGTTGAGCTTCAGTGACAGGGTCACCTAATAAGCCTGAGACGTATCAGTGATCACAGAACCAATCAGGCTGCTCCTTCGTTTCACATTCTCACTCTAGCTAGGTAACGGAGAATTTCGATAAAGCCATTGCCCAGGGCAAACTGCGTGGAAGTAGTGAGCTGCTTGGACTGCCCAGTGAATAAATCATTTCTTACCACTAAGTGAAATTGACTATTATGGTGAATGGTATTAAATAAAGCTACGATATTTAGCTATATAATTTTTAAATATTTATTTATAGTATATTTTACAAAATAAATTTATAAAATATAAAAGAAGGCGCCGGGTAGCGAAGACCATGTGCGCACAATAATTTTTAAATATAATTTTTAAATTGTATATTTTGAAAATTAAAATATTAAAAAAATATTTTGAATTGCAGTGCCACTTCACAATGCTTTGTTAGCCCATAGAATAACACATACCATAGAAGCTTTTATTCGCTCAATAAATTAAACGTCATAGGCACGGTGGAAAGTAAACATTGGATGGTGGAAAATATGGGTTCAATAATACCAGATAGTGGCAATAGTATACAGCGATCAACAAAGGAACAACAACCGAATTTCGTGTGAACATATTTTGTAACTCCACCTGGTGTAATTTTAAATTTAATTTAATTGCTCTCATTTCCACAAACCTACGATGAAGAGTGTGAAATGAAACGTCAGATGAGAGAATAAGTTTACCTATGGATGTGTTATTCCATGTGTTAGCCCTAAAAAATAAGTGAACATGAAATTTAATAGAGTATCAAAAAGACTCCGTAACATCAATATTCGAGTTTCAGATGTAAAGTACCAAATTATTGAGATTATCATCCCTGATACACTCACACACATTTAACTATCAAAACTCACACCCACACATACTTTTCTGTAAGTATTATCTGCATTTTGGTGTGCATACTTTTAGGCGGACTGTATGACAATGCCGACTGGTTAGTGGTAAAGCTTGTGTATGCGAATCTGCCTCGTAGATTTCCCTTTTACATCAACACACAGAGGCCAATTGTTGCTTCAACATTTACAGAGGATGTGCGACATTGTGTGTGTGTGTGTGCGTTTGTGTGGGTCCCTGTGTATATGTGTGCGAGCCTATGTGTTTTCCAACCAACTTTATCCGCAACTGTTGTGCGGCTCTTGTGTTAAGTGAGCTTGTGCGAGTGTTTGTGTGTTTGCCGCTTATTTAACAACGTGGCTTGGTTGATCTTCACGTCAGTTGTTGCATACATTTTGGCGTGTTAACACACAAAATAATTTGAACAATACGAGTGAAATAAAACCGAAGTGAATTTTAGCACAAACCCCAACATAATAAAATACTACCCAACATTGTTAAGTGTTAAATTTGAAATAAAAAGAAGCACAGATAAATAACCACTGAATACGGAGTTCCAGCCAGCGAACAGCACTAAGTGGTTAAATTAATAAACTCCGGTAGTGGTTTCAGTTAACAGCATTTTGTGTTGCAGTTTATTGTGGAAATTGCATAAAAAGAATAATAAATTGAATCTCATGCATAAAATATGAATTTTTAATTGTTCATTTAACTGGTTTTGTGATTTTTTGTGTTGCTGAAAAAAGTTACGGCTTTTTGTGAAATTTATCTGTTTTATAATAATCAAAAAGATTATTAAGATAATATAAAAACTTTGGTATTATCGACTTCTTTAACAGGTACGTGATATTTTAGTTTTTTTTATTAAGATATCTGATTGTTCCGAAAAATTAGACAAATGTTACGCACAAGGCTGATATCAAATCAATTTTTGAAAATCATCTATCAGCATGCGATGGATTCGAAAAAGGTGTACAAAATAGCTGCTTGCTATTCAAAGTTCTATTTGAATTTCAAAACTCCCAAATTGCGATTTGACAAAAGAATTAAATAGTTGGTTATTCAACAAAAAAAATTAAATTGAAGTTTAAATTTAAAACACATAAATATGAATTCATAATAAATTCAAGCAAGTGATGTCAGCAGAAAAAGTCCCAAAACACTGCAATTGAAATCCCGTGTTTGAGATTTCGTTTAGCAAACATATGTCGTTCGATACAAATTCTTGTGTCAATTTACTCTCCACATGAGAGAATCCTGCTGCAGGTTGAATGCTATACTACTTTCGAAATTTATATCTAATTTTAGAAATTCCGATTGAAATTCTATGATTTTAAATGAAATTGTTGGATTTTAAATTCATGTCTTTAAAGTCTAATTAGAGTCTTTCCAATATACGAGAGCAGTTTGACAACTCCGTAAATTTTTGAATAAAATATATGTATTTTGTGGCACAAAATATTTGATTTCTCAACATATTCTCCTTTTAGCTTGATACATTTCAAACTTTAACTTCAAACTTAAAAATATTGGTTTCCCTTGCATCCCATGAAGGGATTGGAGAGAGCATCTCACAACCAGTGAGCTGTGCGATTTTTAGTTGTACTCTCACTGCTTGGGACCTAAAGTTCTACACCGGTTGCGAACGGAATTTTGAGAAGATTTTTCATGGCTTAGTACTCGATAGTGTAGCCGTCATTAGGCGAGGACAGATCAGGGCAGAGCAGGGATCGAAACTACATTCTCATGTAGAAGCGCCGAGCTTACTAAACGTTGCACCACCGACGGATCGATACATTTAGTCCATCTTTTCCCCAATTTTGTTATTCCTACCAAATAAAGGTTTTCTCAAGGTCCTCAAAATAGGCGTTTGTGATGACCTCTTCATTGGACCCAAAATCCTTTGCCATTTCATCAGGTGTGGAAATATCAAGTAGACTAATTACTTATCCGGTCTCGAACAACTGCGGGGGTTCAGGGACCTTACAAAATGAAGATAACATATTTCGCCAACCAGTTCTATCTTTTGCCTCATCTCTCCAGTTGGCAATACCAAGTGGACGCAGGGATACGCCAACCTGATCCCTCCAGCGGAGTCTTGGTCTTCCTATTTTTCGTCTCGAATAACCCCGGGGAGTCAGAGACCTTACAAAACGAAGATAACATATTTCGCCAAGCAGTTCGATCTTTTGCTTTATTTCTCCAGTTGGCAGTACCAAGTGGACGCAGGGATACGTCAACCTGATCCCTCCAGCGGAGTCTTGGTCTTCCTATTTTTCGTCTTCCTTCGAGTTCGGTTTCGAAACCCCTTAGTGCTGGTTCGTCTTCATCCATTCCAACGCAATCGTGTTATTTTGATCCGCTCAACTATACCAATGTCGGGATATATGTAGCTCATACAGCTCATGGTTCAACCGTCGCCCATACTCGTCGTTGTGCACTATAGTGCCATTTTTCGGAGTACTATTCTTTCGAAGACTCCTGCAAATGTTTTGTCTGCTTGCGATAAGACCCATGATTTTGCGCCATAAGGCAAGTCAGGTTGTATGAGAGTCTGGTACTGCTGGACTTTTGTTACGTATATCTAAAGTGCTTGATTAGCCCAAAATACTCTGCTTGATCTCAACGCTGGCATTTTTGGTTTTGTTTACGGCAGATCCGAGGTATATAAATTCATCCACCACCTCGAAATTATAACAGTTATCAAGGTTCACGCTTTGGTCAAATCGTGTGGAGGCGCTGCTCGTTGAAACCATTTATTTTGTCTCTCCTTCTCAATTGACTCATTCTCAATTCTCGAAAAAACCGCAGTAACTTGTCTCATTGTGCGCCCAATGATATCTATATAACAGCATGTGACTTTTGCTACTGATGGTTTTGTTCATGTTGACTGCAGCTTTTCTCATAATGATCTCTATTAAGATGTTAAAGAGATCGCACGATAGGGTATCGCCCTGTCTGAGGCCTCGTTCAGTTTCAAAAGGTTAAGTAAGATCCTTACCGACTTTCACTGCGGATTTGGTGTTCGTCAAGGTCATCATGTCAAGGCGTATGAGTTTTGCAGGAATACCAAGCTTAGACATTGCTTCGTAGAGTTTCTCCCGTATCAGGCTATCGAAGGCCGCCTTATAATGGAGATATGGGTGCCGAATTGCTTTTCATGGGTCTTCCACAGGATTTGGCGTAGCGTGAAAATCTTGTCAGTTGCCGATTTTCCAGGTCTAAAGCCACACTGGTATGGTCCAATCAAGTAGACACTGGGGGCTAAATCCAGAGAATACTGCGGATGAAGTCGTAATTCGCAGCCTAATTTATGGACTTTTTTCCTTAGCAACTACACATCTGAGCGCCGGTGGATTTTCATGGGGGTGTTTACTTTTTACTTCACCAATTGCAGACGTTTTGGCTTCAAATCAATGTCTAATCTGTCCAGCAGAAGTGAATTATATTCACCTGTGTTAGTTTTATCCTTTTCAAGGTAATCGATGTAAACGATAGCACATGCACCCCAAAAATCTTACCTTATTGGTCTACAGACCCACCTTTGTCACACGGTCACCCAGAAAAGTCAACTGCTTTAACTGTTTTATGGTCTCTGGTGTGTTGCAATGGATCCAAAATTCGTCAACGGTTAGAAAATGGCTCCGTTGAACTTCGCCAAACACTCCTTTGAATTGCCCACACTGTTGCGCTTATATTCGAGTATGAGTAATCACGGCACCCATCACGGGGACGGTTTTTTCATGTCCAAATATTCATGTAAAATGTGATGTATCCGTTCTGTTGACGCATTTTCATTCGCCGATCTTCCAATATCATTCCATGTGTTGTATCTACGATGTCTGGCGTGACGACCACGTTTGGCCGACCTGAACGTTCAGCATCCATTGTGCTGGTACGACCACAACGAAGTTCAATAAACCACTTTTTAACAATTGAAATTTTTGGTGCAGAGTCCCAATAGTAAAGGATAGGCCATGTACATAGTAAAGGATAGGCCATGACATTTTTTTCAAAATAATGATTTTGTTGGTCAGGCCCATAGAGTAATACATACCATAGAAGCTTTTATTCGCTCAATATATTAAACGTCATAGGTACGATGGAAAGTAAACATTGGATGGTGGGAAATATGGGTTCAATAATACCAGATAGAGACAATAATAAACAACGTCCAACAAAGGAACAACAACCGAATTTCATGTTTTTGTGGCAAACTAGTTGTGTTAAATACAATACAAATGTATACCAACGATAAAAGTCAACAAAAAAGTGCAAAATATATTTAAATTTTTCAGTTCTACACCAAAACGACAGGAAAAAGTTAAGTTAACATATTTTGTAACTCCACCTGGTGTAAGGTAATTTTGAATTTAATTGCTCTCATTTCCACAAACCTACGATGAAGAGTGTGAAATGAAACGTCAGATGGGAGAATAAGTTTATCTATGTATGTATTATTCTATGGTAAGGCTCATCATTGACATTTATGAATGTAACACTACATCCTTCAAATGTCTTGCTTTACAGTACCTCATTCGATATAGCCAAGTTTTCCGTACATTTTCGATTGTTTGGGCCTATATCTCGTGAACGACAGCGTTGATTTCGAGTTTCGACTCGGAATTGGTTGCGTAACACTTATCTTTCATGGCGTGCCAGAGATAGTAGTTTAACGGGGTCAAATCTCAGGTGCGAAACGACCAATGGATTTCCGAGTTCCGGCTGATTATAGGGTATTCGAACACTTGTGCACTGTGTTAACGTTGCGATTTAACGTTGGCTGTGTGGCACGTAGCTCCGTCCTGTTGAAACCATACGTCATCCATGTCGTCCTCTTCAACTTAAGGGAACAACAAATCGCTGAGCTTGGCACAGAAATGTTCGCCATTGACAGTAACCGGCGCACAGTGCTTCGTCCCAAAGACAATAACACTGTGCAACACCAATTTTGGGGGTGGACGATTCCTGCGCGAAATGATCACATCCCAAACCCCAAAAATTTAGACCGCTGTGTAGCTACACTTCTTTTTATGGGCGTGGCAAGTTTGAATTTTCTTATCCGTTACTGTCCGAAATAAATTTAAAAATCGAGTATAAATATTGAATTCAGCGAATTCTTGTGTTAACATGCCTTCACTGAAATTTCGTAGAATATTTAAATGCTCTATTTCAAAGTTTAAAGGGTCATTTTCGTCTTTTGTTCAATTTATTCCTCATTAAATTCCATCATGGGTCGTCAAAGACCCAAATTCTCTATCTTTATTTTCGGACGTCCTTTTTGTCCTTGTATTGAAACAAGGTCAAGAAAATTGCACCAATATGACCGGCAAAATATCCAAATGTTCTACCAATTTATTTTGAAATAGATTTTATTAGAGAATTTCGCAGACGAGAATCCTTCATATGCATACGTCCTTTTAGTTCTATTTTAAAAATTGACATCTTGAAATCATAGAATTTAAATCCGAAATGGTCTATTTTGAACACACTATGTACTGCAAATATATTGTCAAACAAGTATGTATATATTGCTCAAGAAGTTTCTCTTTATTGATCATATATCACAAAATTCCACCAAAAGTAGAAACAACAATGGCATAAAACAAAAAAAGTGGTTTCCTGTTATATCCCATGAAGGGATTAGGGGGCGCCAATGTGCTGTGCGCGGTCTAGTTTTAAACTCACAGATTGGGGCCTACAGTTTTATACCGGTTCCGAACGGTATTTTGCGAAGCTTTTTCATGGCCAAATACTCGATAGTGTCGGCGTCACTATGCGAGGTGGCCGCCGTCGAAAAAAATTCGAGGTGGTCAGAGCGAGGATCGAACCAACATTCTCATGCACAAGAGCCGCGCGCACTACCATTGCACCACCGACGACCACAAAATGGCATAAAACCCTTGTTAAAATATGGAGGAATTAATGCATTTATGAAAAAATTAAATATTTTTCAAACCAAATACAAATTAATCAGATTGGTTATCATTCGGGTCTTCTCCAATGTCCTCTTCTTCTACCAACATATACAAGTATTGCCGCTGGAGACCTTTTTCCCCGGCATCTGTAATTATTTAATGCATTAGAATAAAATTTACTATAATCAAAATAAACCATTTCAGATTTAAATTTTAAGATTTCAAGATTTCGATTTTAAAAAAAGAACTAACAGGACATATGCAAATTCAAGATGAAGGATTCTCGTCTGTCTATTTCAAAATAAATTGATAGAACATTTGGATATTTTGCCGGTCATATTGGTGCAATTTTCTTGACCTTGTTTCAAAAAAGGACAAAAATGTGGTCTAAAAATAGAGATAGAAAATTTTGGTATTTGACGACCCATGATGGAATTTAATGAGGAATAAATTCGTAAAACATTGTGAATCCGTAGTTGGCCATTTTAGTGTAAATTTTTGGTACTTTTTGAACAAAGGATGAAAAGGACCCTTTAAACTTTTAAATAGAGCATTTAATTATTATACGAAAATAATCCCTGTGAAATTTCAGTGAACATATGTTATCACAAGATTTCGCCCAAATCAATATTTAACTCGATTTTTAAATTTATTTTGGACAGTATCGGTTAAGAAAATTCCAATTTGCCACGTCCATAAAAACAGTGTAGCTACACGGCTGCCTACATTTTTTGGAGTTTGACTATACTCACCTAGTGTAATCATTTGGCGCAGTAATCTTCCACCCCAAAGCAAAAACCTGCATTTTGTTGCATAGTGTAATCAAAATCTAAAGTTGTGAATAAATGTTGATAAAATTAACAGTTCTCAAAAGCTTACAATACTTCCCATACAAATGCAAAAGTCTTCCTTGAATTTAATTTGTTTCAGAGCCACCATAGGACGCTAAAATTTTAGGTTTTAGCTTATTTCCAAAAATCGATTTTGATAAGTATTTTCAAATAATTCTCCAAAATTTCTTTTAAAACCAAATTGTTTAGCTTTTCCGGTTTCTGTTAAAAAGCTACATTGACAATAAATAAAGAATAGCACGTTAATAATACTGCTGAAGGTAACCTCCAAAATGTGCTCAATTTCGAAGAAAACTTGGTCTAATATGCCGCCATAACAAAAACCGCCCCAAATAGCATCTCGTTGTGGATATATCGGCTTCTCCTCCACGACGTGTAGATTTTCTGATCTCCAAGTGCGACAATTTTTTATATTAACGTAGCCCACGAGGATAAAATGAGCTGCTTTATCCAAAAATATTATTCTTCGGTAAAAATGCTCATCTTCAGCCAAGCGATCTTCAGCCCATTCATCAAAGCGAAAACGCGTTGGATGGTCACGAGGCTTCAGTTCTGGAACTAATTGGACTTTATAAGCCTTCATACCGAGCTCTTTATACAAAATTCTGCGCAAAGAAGTCCATTGGAATATGTATGACACTTCTGGACCCGAATTGGAACATTATTGCACGCTGAAAAATAATGGCCCCAGCAACATATTGCAGGAAACATGTACATATTTGCGCAAGCATTGTTTTCATGAATTGAAGATGTGCTGCCTTTTTGTTTCTTTGTTGTCTGTCTCGTTTTTGTTTTTAGCTGCTTTCAAAAAATAAATCCACATTTGGGTCTCAAAAACATATATTATAGCCTATTAATCCTTATGTCTCAAACATGTTATATTGAATAGCAAACACAATATGTTTGGGCACAAGTATAGTATATTTGCGACAAGCTACAAACACGATATATTGGCACTCAAGCAACAAAAAGAGACAAATTTTGCAGTGTATGATGAGTGCATCCAAGTAGGGTACTATTAAGTCATACAGCCTCGATCGCCATATGTTTTTAAAAATTGATGGTTTGAGTTTGTGTACCACTTGAGTGAACGGCGTCGTATGTCATGTTGCCGGCCGAGTTGATGTTTATGGCTGTTCGAGCACACTTTCAGATACAGCGGCAATATTTTCCACTGAATGCACTGGACGAACACGTACATGAGTTATTTTGTCGAATAAGGACCCGGATTGATGAACACATATTTATTAAACAAACAAATAAACAAGTTAAATAAATTTTATCATATTTCTCCAACTGGTTCTATCCTTCTCCTTTTCCGTTCTATCCTTCGCCTTTTCTCCAAGGATATGAAGGGAATCTTCTGCCTGGTCGTTCCATCAGAGTCTTGGTCGTCCTCTTTTCCTGCTTCTATCGGCTACGTTATCGAAAACATTTCGCGCTGGCGTAACTTCATCCATACAAATATATAGCTCATATAGCTCTTGGTTCCAACGACGTCGGTACTCAGCGTTTTGTTTAAAAGGACCATATATTTTACGGAGAATTTTTCTCTCGAATACTCCCAGGTGTTTTTCATCCACTTGCGATATGACCTAAGTTTCGGAGCCGTATGTCAGGACAGGTAAAATGAGAGTCTGGTACAGCTGGACTTTTGTTTGTCGAGAGAGGGCTTTGTTCTTAAACTGCTTGCTGAGCCCAAAATAACATCTATTTGCAAGCACAATTCTATTGTTTATCTCCAGGCTAACATTGTTGTCCTTGTTCACGGCGGATCCAACGTAAATTCATCTACCACTTCAAAATGAAATGGGTTATCGACATTTTAGAGGTCGACCAAGTCGAGAGGTTTGTCTACGCGTTGACACCATCATTTTCGTCTTGCCCTCATTAACAGCAAGACCCATCTTCGCTGATTCTTTTTCGATTCATGAAAATACTGCAGTAACCTCTCGCAAATTCCGGCCAATGATGTCTATATTGTCAGCATAGGCCAGCAAGATATGACTTCTCGTGTTGATGGTCTTCTTCATATTTACTGCAGCTTTTTTCAATATTATCTCCATTAAGATGTTGAAGAGACTGCACGAAAGTGTGTTGCCTTGTCTCAATCCTCGCTTAGTACAGCATGGTTTTGTGGGGGTTTCCCCAACTTCACTGGTGATTTTGTGTTGGTCAACGTCATTCTACAGAGGCGGATCAGTTTTTCCGTAATCCCAAATTCAGACATAGCTTTGTACAATTAGCTATCGAAAGCGGGTTGGTAATCGTAAAACAGATGGTATTTATCGATTTGATTTTCTTGGGTCTTTTCCAGGATGAATATTTGGTCAGTCATGGACATGACTGGTCTGAAATCACACTGATAAGGCCAGTCATGTTTTCAACAATTGGCTTTAGTCTTTCACATAATACGCTCGACAAAACCTTATCCGTGATGGATAAAAGAGTGATGCGGTGATAGTTTGAACAGACTCACGGACCACCCTTTTTAATACTGGACATAATACACTGAGCCTCTAATCGTCAGACATAGATTTCCACAATCATTTACCGCATATAAGTCAATGCATGTGGGCTAGCAGTCCTTCGCCACCGGCCTTATAAATCTCAGGGTAGTCTATCCACACCAGCGACTTTATTATTCTTAAGCCGGGGGATTAACGTTCTAGTCTCATCTTGTGGATGGGCGGGTACAATCTACACCCAAATCATTACGTCCTGATCTTCAGTGGAAGAATCTGATTGGAGTAGTGCTGAAAAGTGGTATCTACAAATTTTAAGCTCAGACTGCATATGTGTCACCAGATTCCCATTCTCGTCCTTGTAGGAGGGCAGCCAATTATTTGTCCCGTTATTCAATCTTCTTACCATCTGGAAATTTGTCGGAATTCATTACTCATCCTGCACATTTCAGTCTTTTCATTCTCTCTCTGATCCCACTACCATTTTTCCGTCTAAATATTTGGTCTTCCTTCCTTCTCAGGCTCTTGTACCGCTCATTGGCAGCGCGAGTTGTAACCGACTGTTTCGTTGCAATACGTTCAGCGTCTTTTCATCAATTACAATGCGCCATTCTTCGTCGTACCATGGCTTATACTTCTGCGGTTTTTGATAGCCAAGTTCAGTCCTTGCAGCGGCTTCCAAAGATTTGCTTCCACTGCGCTTCTGGGTCCTCGGGAGGGGGGAATTCTGCCCTATCAGGTGAGAGAGCTTCTGTTGATAGGACGTTGATATCTCCGGTATTTGTAGCTTGTCAATATTTAGCTTTCCCGTGTTCGGCTTCGTACATTTTTCGCCCTGCTCAGTCTTGTGCGAACTTCGCAGCTACCAGGTAATGACCCGAGTCGATATTGGCACCTCGAATCACACATAGATCCATTAAACTAGAAGAGTGCCTGCCACCTATTACCATGTGATTAATCTGGTTATTCGGTCTCTAATCAGGACATAACCAGGTCGGCTTATCTATGTCCTTATGCCGAAATCGTGTACTACTAAGTACCATGTTCTTTGCAGCGGCGAAGTTTATCAGTCATATTCCATTATCTGACATTAAAATTGCCTAGAATGATCTTAATGTCGTGATCAGGGCAGCATCCGTATATTTCCTCCAGACGCTCATAAAATTATTCTTTGACCTCGTCGTCTTTATCCTTTGTCAGTGCGTGCACAGAAAATAACGAGATATTGAAATATTTTGCTTTGATGCGAATTGTGGCTATGTATTCACTCACTGGGTTGAACCTTAAACTAGATGTCGCAGTCTCTTGCCAACTATAAATCTGCAACCGAATTCGTGCTCTCGTCCATGGGAGCTATACGAAATATCCCAGTTTTTCTTTCCGGTGCAACCATATCCTGTCAATTACATTTCCTGGATAGCTGTGATGTGAGGTTTACGTTTTTCGAGGCCATCCGCAAGTTGAAAGTTAGCACCAGTCCTGTATAGTGTTCACACATTCCAGGTACATCACCTTAAATCGTGGTCCTAATATCATTTCCGAAGGTCGTTAACGCTTAGGAGGTTCGTTTACTTTCCTTGTGCATTTCTATATAACGGTTTCTGGAGGCTAACCCAGCCCACCGTGGCTTGTATTTTACCTACTGCCAGGATAATCATGTTTCAGCCGCTCATTATGGATCAGACGCTGACCAGACTGCAGTGAGTCGAAACTGGATTTTGGTTTCTTTAATTTTGATTCGCCGTTGGCCAGGGGTGTTGGCTCATCCGCCTTCAAAGAACAATGACAGAGCCACCTAATAATCCTGAGACATATTAGTGAATGCATAACCAATCAAGCTTTAGCTAGGTAGCGGAGGTTTCCGATAAAGCCATTGCCTAGGACGTACTGCATGGACGTAGTGAACTGCTTGGACTGCCCAATGAAGGAATCATTTCTGGTCACTCCCAAGTTAATGGCTATCAGAAACTTTCCACCTCCAAGGACAGTCCTATGTCCTGTATGTACGTATATGTTTATTACATTTGATGACCGATAATTTACTGTAATCTGAAATAAACATTGCTACCATAATCCGAAATGGACACATGGATATACAAACGTACACATTAGGGTGTATTGAAAACGTAAAAAATGCGTATTGAAGAGCTGATTTCAAGAATGATGTGAAATGCGTGAATGTGAATGTGTGAATGCGTGAAAAAAATGCTCTATCAAAATTTTGAAAATATTTTTTTTCTGTTTATGCTCGTCATGACAGGTTGTTTGTGCGCCATTTAACAAAAAAAATTTTGTACCAAATACAATAGGCATCGAAACTTCAACGGCCGGTAGGGGACTATAAGTACCCTCGTATAAAACAGTTAGACGTTCCCATAATCATCACTTCGGTACACATCTATTGAGAACCAACTCCAAAAAATTTGTTTCAGTACACTCTAATGTACATATAATTTCCTGCAAATGTGGGTATTTTTTTTATACATTTTCAAATATTTTTGTAATAAATTCTGATAATTTATCGCCTATATTCCAAATATAAATTGTTCGGATTTACGTTTTTTGAATAACTTCAAAATCTACGCACATGACTCGCAGTTAACAAATGCTAAATACTTCTCATATCGGCAAGAAAGCTTTAGCTTAATAAGAGTCAGTCATGACACAATGCTGACAAATCAATAGAACGGTCTTACATAGATTGTCAGCCCCATCACAATTTATGTCCCCTAAGTCAAGACTAGTGAAATGATAAGAAGATGGCTTAAATAAAGCGTCATCACCAACTGCACAGAAAAAAACATTGTGTAATATTACCCAAATTCACGGTCTGATTTCAGCCAATGCACTGGGCAACATACAGCCAGCCATTTAATTGGGCAATATTACCAACCAACGTAGGCAATATCACGTTAACAAACCGTAAAGAAATTTGACTTGCATATTTGTAAATTTACCCAATACAAAAGGGAATAAACAAAATTTAAAGGGGGTGATTTAAAATGTAAATTGGTGTAAATGTTCAAATGTGTAAGAAAAGAAAATATTTGTATTCCGTTGTTCGACCTTTCCTTTATCAACAAACAATCTATATTCTCCGAGCTTGAGGTCAGATTTGCTTTTCTTGTATTTATTTTCCTCGATATTTCGCTACTCTATATCATGTCATATCTCCTGATGATGCTACACAAAGGAGTAGCGAAATATTGAGGAAAATAAATACAAGAAAACAAATCTGACCTCAAGCTCAGAGAATATAGATTATTTAATTTTAAAAGAAAATATATTATGATTTTCAATTTTAGTATCGGCTCGAGGTCATAGATATGAAAAAAGACAGCGAAGTTGTATAATTTTCCTTTTATCACAATTTATTTAGTGTCCAATATTTTAACTCGAAATGGCTATAACTCGAAAATGGTGTGTCCAACAGAAAAAATAATAAAAATTTTACCTCCATAGTTGGCTTTAACCAATGGGTGTCTCCAATATGGCATCACTTTTTTTGGCATCACTTTTTATTTTAGCGATCTTCTTATTTTGGCGATTTTTGAAAAAAAAATCTTCCATACGAATTGGACAGCTTTATGAAAACCCCTTACAAACCTGCAAAAATTGGTTATTTTTTCGCTTGGACGCTCCGTTTCCGAGATATAAACATGACGGCGTTTTAGCGATTTTTTGTTTAAAAAATTTTAGTTTTTATCGATTTAAAAAACGAAAGTGATGCCATAGTGGAGACATCCATTGGTTAAAGCCTCCTATGGCGGTAAAATTTTTATTATTTATTCGATTGGACGTACCGTTTTCGAGTTATAGCCACTTTTTTGTTTTAGCGATTTTCTTATTTTGGCGATTTTACGAAAAAAATTATTACATACGAATTGGACCACTTTATGAAAACCCCTTAGAACCCCGCAAAAATTGTTTATTTTTTCGATTGGACGGTCCGTTTCCGAGATATAGAGACTTTTCCTTATTTTTTGATATTTTCGATCAAAAATGTGGATGGGTTACCCTGGGTAACCCATTGCCCATCGTCGTGGGTAGCTACCCATTATTTTCCCCATTTTCCTGAGGGTAATGAGTAATCGTGATGAGTAATTCCCCATTGTCATGGGTAGCTACCCATTATTTTCCCCATTGCCCTGAGGGTATTGGGTAATTGTGATGGGTATTTCCTCATTTTCGTGGGTAACTACCCATTATTTTCCCCATACCCTGTCGGTAATGGGTAAACGATCGCTACACATTCCTCATGGCAATAATAATGGGTTACCCTGGGTAACCCAGGGTAACTCATTATCCATAAAATACGAACTCTGCTTTAAATAACATTTTTGTCAAAATAACATTAGAATTGCCTTAATTGCCTAATGTTAAGTACTCCTAAAAGTATGCCGTAGGTGCTACCTCATACCAACAATATCTCGATGCCGAATTTTTAAGAACATACAGTAGCCCTGTTGTTTTATTCCTGATAAACTAATTTGTCGACCACTTTGTATGGAACGTCATTTACACTGACCAAGATTAGCGCATTTCGAACGTTAGCTCCGTTAACCCACGCTAAGGCAGAAGATTACTCACACAAATTCAATCAATACAATTCAATCTGAAAATACTGCAGATTTGTCCGACTGGTCAAATTTTAAAGGTTCAGTTATTTCAAAAACATCCCAAATTTGACAAAACTGGTAAAAAACAAAAGCCGCCAATTTAATTTGTCTACTGTGCCGCCGTCTTCGATACTTTAGTCACGGCAGGGGGGTACTCAAAAGCACAAAATTGCCACCTGAAATGTCAATTTAATCTCAAATTGTATGGTATATCGGCAAAGACGACGTCGTAAACTTGTTTCCATCTACATCACACAGTTATATATGGAGTTATTTTGATTTAAATTTAAAACTCCCTTTTGATGATGAACTGACCACTCTGATGACTTCACCACGATCAGCTGAGAGTGATAGCAGCCAACAGCTGAGTGAGAACAGCTGCGCCGCACAACCATAGGCACACACACACACATGACTGGACCATATACAGTGGCGTGCACAGCTCAAACAAGTCAGTCGTTGGATAGCCGACGATACTAAAACATCGTAGCTAGTTGCAGTCATAGTATCTTGTAGCATTGTATACTAGTAGTTTTAGACTTGTAGTTATCCTGTTTGGTTACTTGTTCAGGGACACCCTGCCTGAGGGAATCCGAACCAGTGCCTCGACAGCGATAAGACCTGTATACTCGATCGGAGACACCGTGCCTGAGGGAATCCGATTAGGGTATCCCGACGATATCTTGCCTTAGCCCTCTTTATCCTTGTATTTAATTCTGTAGTTATCCTGTTTGGTTACTTGTTCGGGGACACCCTGCCTGAGGGAATCCGAACCAGTGTCCCGACAGCGATAAGTCTTGTATACTCGATCGGGGACACCCTACCTGAGGGAATCCGATTTGGTATCCTGACGATATCTTGCCTTAGCCCTCGTTATCCTTGTATTTAATTCGGTAGTTATCCTGTTTGGTTACTTGTTCGGGGACACCCTGCCTAAGGGACTCCGAACCAGTGTCTCGACAGCGATAAGTCTTGTATACTCGATCGGGGACATCCTGTCTGAGGGAATCCGATTTGGGTATTCTGACGATATCTCGCCTGGTAGTCCTAGCCCACATTATCCTTTATTTAATGCCGTAGTGATCCTGTTTGGATACTTGTTCGGGGACACCCTGCCTGAGGGAATCCGAGCTAGTGCCTAGACAGCGATAAGTCCTGCGTCCTCGATCGGGGACACCCTGCCTAAGGGAATCCGATTTGGGTATCCTGACGATACTTTGCCTGGTCTCTTTTCAGAAAAAGGGCGATCTGGTCCCTTATCATAATAGTCAGGCCTACCATCGTCTTGCAGCAGAAGACAACGTATTCCCGTACCTCGAAGGGTCCTGATGTATCTCAAGTCACAAACATCGCCTCCCGTGTGCCCGTCGTCTGTTTTACGAAAGCAACTGGCGTTCGAACTAGCACCACCACGAAACACCGCCAGATCCCATGCCAGCCGTCTAAAACTCCTGTGTATACAACCGCCAACTACAGCACAACCCGCCGAGGATCCTACAAAGCTTAGCAAACCCAGAAGATTATCCCAGTGAAATATCCTAGAGTGTGCATTAAACACAAAATTGTAAATTAGTTAAGGTCAAAAATTGAAAGTGAAATAAAACAGTCATCAAACACGAACACCCGTCTTTCTCTCTCTCTCTCTAGTGAATCTAAATTGTACCTAACGGACTCTGGATACCCCTGAGCGTATCCTAGCTTCAAAGAGTAAAACTCGTCGTTTTCGGTAACCTGGTCTGGTTAAACTACGGTCTAAATGCGACATTAGTGTTACTACAAGATAGTTGTGGAAACGGTTGAACTGGTATAAGTAAGGAATTTACAGTGAACCTGGAGTCAGTCTCATTTCAGACGCGTAATTGCGTAAATCGTCGAGTAATAGTGTTAAACTGCAGTTACACCTATCAATAAATTCGATTTTTCGGGATTATAAATGTCAAACTGGATAAGAAAAAAACGTCGATAATCCTGAAAATGAGATAATCGAGGTATACGAGTATAGCGTATACATCGGCATGTACACCAAACAACATTAACGCAATTTTGGGATTATCAACGTTTTTTTCTTATGGAGTTTGACATTTATAATCCGGAAAAATCGTTACTCTTGGTAGGGGTAACTGCAGTTTTAACGAGTCTGCAGTGTAGACGTAAAATTAGAAAACGGTTGTACTTAACATAAAACGAACCTTGTTTTATTAACGCGAAATAAGAAAATTCGGAACAATATTTAAACTTGGAATTGGACTCGTAACATTTTTAACGACTTCGATCCTCCTTTTCACACAGCACAATGTTTAACAATTTGGTTTTTTCGTGTTGGAATGTGTGCCAAACGGATAACAGCAATTTCGAAATGTATTTTGACATAATTCAATATCTCTCTGAAAATGACATAATTCAATATCTCTCCGAAAATGAATGCACGCCGTCGTTTAAAAGAATTACTTCAAAACGTAGCGCAATTTTTTAATAAATTCCCCTTGATATAAAAAAAATTTTACAATTGTTAAAATGTAAGTCTTTCGATGTCACGTAATGGCTGGCAGTCGCATGTCGATCTAATTGTTTTAACAAGTTCAGCGAAATTTTAATAAAAATCAATGCTGTCTACCCAAATAACATAGGTAGCAAAGAAAATTTATTCATAAATTATCATTTTATATGAAAAAAAATTCTCAAGAGCATTAAAAATGGTGTTCCATTTTACACTTCATGCTAAACAATTTTGTTTTAAATCAATTTTCGTACAGAAAAGACACACACGCAGGGTTAAATGATGACATTTCTTAGATTTCCCAGTTCCATGATTATGATGAGTATTATAATGAATGTAATCCTTAATGAAGGTTTAATTATTTAAACAACAAATTAAGGACAAACACATTCACATTGCATATGAATTCCTTATAGTAAATCAGAGATGCTGCCACACATTTGCCGCTGGCCACGAAATTGTTGCTGATGCTGATGCGATGGTATGACGTCGATGTTCCTAACATCATCATTATTCGTATCATACAACATTTATGTGCCCTAATGCGAAGTCATATATATACTCTATTGCGGGAGGAGCAACTCTATGACTAGGATCCTTCCCTATACTTGGGATCAAAAGAATACAGAAGTATCCTTTAAGTGTATATGAAATGTTGTTGGAATTAATCCCAGCTGATTAATACTTCTTTTAAGCTTCCACACCCAGCGCTTTGCTCCACAGGTACAATGAAAATATAAGCAGTAGCACCACAATATATCGTCAAAGGGCTAAATGGAAAGAAAATGAGTTAAGGTATTATTAAAGTTTTTAATGATGCAGACGTGATTTAAACGCTTTACAAAAAAATACAGTTAATTCTGGTGTGCAGCTTGGCACAGTGGGGGATTTCTTCAGTTACCTTTCTTGAGTAACATTATGTGTACAATTGTATCACGCTTTTTGGTAACAACCAGTTGCACAAGTTACGTATGAATAATATTAATACGGATTGTCGACGTCGTATACGTAATAGCTGAGAAAGATATTACTTATAAGCAGGGGTGTAAAGTCGACATTCGGGTCGGAGCAGGAGCTGGAGTTGAGTTTGTTAGCCCGACTCCGAAACCGTGTTAACAAAATTGCGTAATAGCAAAATGGAAACAGATGAGAGAGAACAATAGAATACTACTTTGAAGAAGCCAATTGCCATTAGTAGCGTTTAACGCCCGACTCTGTTCAATACTTTTTTCCCCCAGAGTTGTGAGATAAGGTTGATAATTCAGTTATAGTGATTTTAATATTTGAAACTGTTTTTCACTTTTGACTTTAGTTTTTGAGTCGTCACTGTTCGAAAGAATTAATTTGAACTAAGAGTTTTAAAGGGTGTCCCAAAATTCTCGCAAGATAGAATTGACATTGCATTATTCTCGGAATATATGTTATGTGACACCGTACGTCCTCCACATCCATATCATGCATTTTGGGAACAACAAAACTAAATTTTCTTGTTGCGACAGAACACCATTAACTGTTATTGCCCGACCAGCAGCATTTTCAAGGGAAAATGGTTCGATATGGCTCCAGATGGCTGTCGGTGGTGCAATAGTTAGTGTGAGCGACTATTGTGCACGATAACACGGGTTCGATCCCAGCTCTGATCACCTTAAAATTTCTTTCGACGGCGGTCACCTCGCTTAGTGATGGCAACACCATCGAGTATTTAGTCAGGAAAAAGATTCTCAAAATACCGTTCGGAACCGGTGTAAAACTGTAGGTCCCAATCAATGGGTGTAAAATTAGAAAGCGTACAGCTCATTGGTTGTGAGAAGACATTTAAATATATTTTGCATTTCAGTTTTGAGCCCGACGACTGCAAATATTCGTTCGTATGTTATGTGTATCGGTGTTGGAACGTGTCTGTACGTTAATTTTCGCGTCTTCGTGGAGGAGGTACCATTTTTCCTGGTTATATCTCTTGATTTCTTCGTAAACAGGAGAAATGGTACAGTGAGTTATTGCATAAGTGTGAAGATAGTTACTATATTGGAGTATGGCGGGTTTAATGTATTTGCCGTTACCGTGCGTCTTGTACAGTGAGTGCTTGTATAAGTGTGAAGTTAGTTACTATATTGGAGTTTGGCGGGTTTAGTGTATGTGTGTTTGTTCCCTCAATCTGTTTAATGGGTTTATTAATTTAAAAATATATCACCCTGTCGGAAGAATCTATAACTTTTGCAAATGGCGGCAACTGTCAGTTTTGTTTTGATATTTTGGAAGTAAGTTTGGGGTCGCACATGGCAATTTCACTTTGGAAAGACTTGAGTTTATAGCAGGGATAAGGGAAAAATGTCCATTCTCACATACAGAATACACGTTGACAAACCATAAAAAATGGTGTCCCATAACATTCCATGAATGGATTGACAAGCCATGGAACCCTATATTCCTCAAGATCGTTTAATACTCGGGACTAATTTTTTTTACAGAATAATTCGTCGGCGATTTTGGCGTAATGTGAATTTCGGCGGAGATATCACGATCATGTTACGCCAACAGGTTAAACTCTAAGGCGTTTAACCACTCGCCTCGAAGAAACTGGAATACCACGTACCAGAACAGGCACAGGAAGTCCTCCTAGTGCTCTAACGAGAATATTGCCACTGTGTCCGAAGATGTAGCGGGTGAGTAGCCAACGTTAACTGGACGACGTTCCAAGCAATTGGTCATTACACATTCTTCATTCTTCTTCTTGGCGAAAGACTTGGAGAAATTTCCTGCAGAATATCAATCGCGCTAAACTACGCCCACGCTCTCCTCAACCTCAACGACGCAGTGGACTGACTATCTTTGGTCGAAATTTATCACGAGCGACCCCATGTTTTCGTCTGAACGGATACGTAAACAAAGAAAATGTCCACTTATGGTTACCGATAATCCACTTATGGTTACGTATTGATTACGTATCATTCATGAAGGAGCATTACGTCTACTCAAAATCAATGCATGGTTACGGCGGAGGTGTCTCCGTGTCAAAATTATTCGAGGACGCCATGGGTAACACGGTTCTATTGCCGAAAATTGATGAATAGGGATTTCAGAGCACTTGGTTCCAACATCATGGTGCAACTGCTCACACAGCTGGGAGACACTCGACATTTTGAAGGTGTTTCCTGGTCGCCTAATTTCTCGTTTTGGTAATTTGCAGTGGCCGAAAAGATCGCATGATTTGGCCGTTCCAGACTTCTCTCTTTGGGGGGTTTTCAAGTCACGTGCTAGAAGTCTCTATGCATTTCTTTTGTTAGCTAATTGTGTCATGTAGATAATTTTTTGTAATAATAATTTGTAAATTTGGCTGATATGTAAAAAAGGATGACATTTCAATTAAAATCCTCCTGTAAATATCAAAAGAAAGCAGAGAAAACGTGGGCGTTATCAAATAATCTAGTTTGGAAGAAAAACAAATTGCGTTTAAAATGTCTATGTGTTTAGTATCTGGCGCACTGTTATGAGAAGGTTGGAATTGTGCATTACTTTATATTTCGTCCCCTATATAGGTGGCATTTCTAGCCAACGAAAGGAATTATTGCTGTAGATTTTGTTGGTACATCAAAACAACTGTTCTTGGAAATCACGACAATCTTAACAGGGATAAGTATTGAAAGAAACACTCAAACTTTTTCATTTGCATGACTACACGTAATACGAGTGAAAAACAACGCCCTTTTTAACTTCCATCCAATCCACCAATCAACGTATAAGTATTATTAATTCCATGTGTTGGTGGCGTATGATACATGCACATATATGAAAGATAAACATAATATCATACGGTGTAAATAACCAAATTAGGGATGAGCATGTAAGCGCGAAATTTAACTAAATATCCCACAGCCAATAAATATGACAGAATAATGTCTTATCTTTTGGAAATTTGCTGCAACTGAAATTTATCTAAAAAGAATAGACACATATAAATTATGAGCTAAGATTATAGGCATATATATTTTTTCCATATCTTTTACTAAATCGCCCACAGTGATTTATGCCAACAATACCACATATGAACACGTAATTGCTACAGCTCCGCTATATTTAATCGTATATGGGAGCGTGTGAAAACCAACAAGATAGATAGGACTTTCCTGAACTAGTTATTGTTAAAGCAGTTTCATTTCGAAGGACATGTCACCGGTAACTAGACTAGGAAAGTAACTGTTGCTACTAACAATCGTAAAATTTACTTTGTTTTTATAGATCTGTTGAAGTTTTAAGTTGTATTTTCAAAATTAGTTGTCTTCGCTTCAAATGTGCAGAAAATTAAAACGTAGTGATTTACAGTGCAAGACAAAAGTTCTCAACCTAAAAGTGTAGTAAATAATGAATTAATTAAAAGTATCAAACACGACATTAACATAAAACATGTATTTTCCTTACATTCTGAAGAGATATTAGGAGAACTGTGGCCAGATCAGATCGATATTTAAACAAACAATAAATAAACGTATATCCCATGATCGGACTGAGAGCGTCCCACTATAAGTAAACTGTACGCTTTCTAATTATACCCTCACCGATTGGGACTTACAATTTTACACCGATGCCGAAGGGTTTTTTGAGAAGCTTTTTTGATAGTGTAGGCATCACTAATGCCCAGTTTTTCAGTCAGTGGTGATTTTCGTTTCTTAGTGAAATTGTGGTTAAGCTTCGAAATGTGTTTTTCAGTCAATGGTTAACAATGATTTAACCACCCAATGTAGGTTAGTTAACTTGCCGTCAGAACCATATGATTTTGACAATCACATTATTGACTGTCAAAATGAGAAATGTAAGATTGTATAAAATACATGTTTCTGTTCTCAATAATTGTACACATACATACTTTGAGCCTAGTTTTGCGCCTTTGTAGTTTTTTATAAATTTTTGTTAAAATTACGTCGATTTTATGCATTTATTTATTATTTTACGTAATTTCATTTGGTTGTTTCTCTTTGTTGCTTTGGTACTTAGACCAAAACAGATGTTTTTCCCAAAACAGACAAGGGTTGCCATAATCGTTAACAATATGACGACTTATATTAGCACGCCACTGACAACCAAAATGTAAAGTTCACCTCTAATTAACTTTCAATTACGATTAAGTAATCCAACAGTTAACTATCCATTTAAAAACTGGTCATAAGCGAGTCAGAGCAGTGATCGAACCGGGGTTAATATGTACAAAAGTACCGCAGTACCGACGGTCATTTAGCAATAACACTGAATAGAAAATAAAATATTTTATAAGTTATTTTTAGAATTAATTTCGAATGTATATGATATTGAGTACCGAGTACTCAAGTACTTAATGTTTGTACACCTCTAGGAAAGAAACAAATTCTAAAGCCCCGTATTCAGTTCTTGGGAAATGTTCGTAGAAAGTTTTGTCATTTATCTCAACGAAGTTACCACCTATCTCTGGTATACCTTGCAAATTTATCATGAATAATAAATAAAATAATCGAAAGGTCAAACAATTGTTTTCATATGAAACAAGTATGGAGTAACAACCCTGTAATTGATTTCGCCTACGAAATTTTCGCTATGAACTGAGTACCAAGGAAATGGAAAGTCAACGAATTGTTCGGTTCACGAAATGTTCGATGGTTCTATACACGTACATGCTTCTTATGGCAAGGACAATGTCATAAAAACTGAATACCGGGCTTAAGCAGATATAAGGTTGGTCTTACCGTTTTTAGTTGTGACTTTGTGTGACTCTCAGTTACGATGTTGGTGCATATTAGCTTCCCAGGTAGAAAATGACTAACAGCAGAGTGTTGTCCCAGTACTGGCGATGTTTACAGTACTGACATAATGTCAGAATGATAACATTAGAGGACAGTTAGCCGACAGTTCTCGTCAGAAGTTCATTTTTAAGAATCCACATTTATATATCTAAAAGGGTGATCCGTGTGTATGATCCAACTATCGCGGTATCAGTCTTTTATAGATCGCGTATAAGGTCTTGTCCAGCGTATTATTTGAAAGACTAAAGCCAGTTGTTGAAACCCTGATTGGACCTTATCAGTGTGGTTTTTGACCAGGGAAGTCCACGACTGACCAAATGTACACGTTATGCCAAATCCTGGAAAAGACCCACGAAAAGCAAATCAAAGCAATAGCCCCAAACGGGGAATATTGTACAAAGCTATGTCTGAACTCGGGATTCCAGCAAAACTGATTCGGTTCTGTAGAATGACGCTGACCAACACCAAATCAGCAGTGAAGGTAGAGAAAGATCTCACCGAACCATTCTGTACCAGGCGAAGACTTAGACATGGCGGCACAATTTGGTGCAATCTCTTCAACATCTTAATGGAGATACCAATTAGAAAAGACACAGCTCTCGACTTGGTCCGCACTTCAACGTCGAAACCCGATTTAATTTTGAAGTCGTAGATGAATTTATCTACTTTGGATCTGCCGTGAACAAGGACAAGAACGTTGGTTGGTTGGTTGAAAAGGCTGCCAGACAGCACGCTGTCTAGCACACTTAGGCTAAAGAAGCCCATTGTGATACCTGCAGTTTCCTCTATACCAACTATTGACTAGTCGTCTAGCCAATTTGCCCTTTCAATGAATTTCTCTATAAGACCTACAGGAATATCCTGTAGGGCTACTGTGCTAACTAAATGTGTTCCGAATATCCTACTTCTCAGTCCTGCCAGAGCAGGGCTATCCAAGAGAAGGTGTTTCGTCGTTTCCTCGTTCTCTTCCATGCAGCATCTACAGAGAGTGGAGTTTCTATGTCCCAATCTTAGGGCGTGTTTTCCTACAAGACAATGTCCCGTAAGTGTTCCTATCATTGTGGATAACCTGCCTCTCGGCAAGTTAAGTACTTGCCTAGTCCTCTTCCTGTCCAACTGTGGCCAGAGGACCCTGGCTTGTTTGCAAGTTGAAGTAAGTCTCCACTTGTCCTTGAACATACTATCGGCCCAATGCCGGATCTGCAAACGGCAGGTAGAGATTGGCATACTAGCACTTTATTTTGCCGGAAGAACCTGTGCCGTAGTACCCTGTCTAGTTAACGCATCCGCTACGGAATGTCGCTGTGTCCCTGTACCCAGATTAGCCTGATGACTCTGCCATCACAAAAGTGATGAGTGCCATTCTATCACCGTCAGGGACATAGCAAACATGGCTTCCAGGGATTTTATGGCAGCCTGGCTGTCTGTGTATTCTCCGGATGGTTGTGACACTACTTTTCAGTAGTTCAGCAAACTCCACTATGGCAGTAATTTCCGCCCGAAATACACTACAGTGATCGGGCAGCTTGAAGGAGATATTTACATTTAGCTTCGGTGAATGGACCCCATAGCTACTTGCTCGTCCAACTTTGATCCATCCGTGACTTTTCCCAGGTATTCCTGTTCGGAATAGAAGTCCTTAGATTTGTCGCTGGTAGAAGGTAGGGGATACAGTAGTCCGGTTTTACGGGAATAGATTTGATCCGGTGTAGTAATTCAGCGTGTCCGGAATGCCTCGATATCAAAACGTCATAATCTCTGATTCTCACCAGGGATGTAGCGGCTGCCGATTCGGCCTTGATATCAGGAGTACAGATGTTGAGTATAGCAGTAAGTGCAGTGCCTGACGTCGTGCCCATTGCCCCACTAACGCTAATCAATGCTGATCGTTGAATTTTCATCAAGGAATTCAGAATATATTTCTTTTGGAGGGACCTCCACCAAACTACGGTGCCATAGAGAAGTATTGGTCTGACTAGTGCCGTATAAATCCCCATGGTGATCTTAGGAGACAGTCCCCAGCGCTTTCCTATCGCCCCTTTACAGCAGTAAATAGCAACAGACGCCTTTTTCACCCTCTCCTCCACATTCGGTTTCCAAGACAGTTTTCTGTCGAGAATTATTCCCAGATGCTTGACCATTTCCGTCAACTGTAATTGCACCCCATAAACTGACGGCAGTTCAAATGGGGGTATTTTATATTTACGAGAGAACAAGATAAGCTCGGTTTTATGTGGATTAAGTGATAGTCCGTTGTTAGCGGTCCAGTTCGAAATCAGACTAAGTAGGCTGGTTGTATGAATGCTAAGTAAATTGAGGTTTCTACCCGTACAGATGATTATCTGCATAGGCAAATGCCTGGCTCTTTCCAATTCAAGAAGCAGTTCATTGACAGAAGTTAACTATAATAGTGGAGGCAGACTAGGCCGAAGAATCCCTCCGTAGCCTTGGTGTTAGCAACTGGCGAGAAGAGGCGAAGGATGGAACCAGTTGGATAAATATGTTAAAATTTGTTTATTTGTTTGTTTAATTAACATGTGAGGAGATGCCTGGCCTTGTGAGGTTGTAAAATAGCCAATAAAAGATAGAAATACACTAGATGATGTATTCGTTTATTCACCATTTTCACCAGATGGCAATGGCTGTTTCTGTACGACAATTGTACACTCGGGTACGACAATAAAGCTGCCATACAGGATCACACCACGTGCGATTGCTTAATTCGCTCAGAATTATCTAAAACAATCGAATACAGATGCTGCCACAATACGATCTCGCTACGAACTACTCTTGAACAATGGACAACAGGCGGCGCTACTACTTCATGGTTTTGGAAATGCCTGCTGAGAGTTGGAGTTAATACAAAAAGCCGATTGGGGCTCTTTTCAGCCAGTGTAATTTAAAACGCGTTAAACTATACATCGTCGAGGAAAAGGGTAAAGACTTATTTTGGAAGTGTGTAGTTTGGTACTGTATAAAAAAGAATTATTACTGTCTCTATCGTAATTAAAAAAACGTTAATTAGAAAAAAAACGTATTATAATGGTGGAAAAAGGGGCAGTTTGTAAATTCGGAATACTATTACGTAGATAAAGGAAATAAAATCATGGAAAACAATAGCTATGGAATGTAGATTTTTATTTTCGATTCATGTACCGTCGGTGGTGCAATGGTTAGTGTGCGCGGCTCTTGTACATGAGATCCTGGGTTCGAACCCGGCTCTGACCACCTTAAAATTTCTTTCGGCGGCGGTCACCTCGCATAGTGACGGCGACACTATCGAGTATCTAGCCATGAAAATGCTTCTCAAATTACCGTTTCGGAATCGGTGTAAAACTGTAGGTCCCAATCAGTGAGTGAAAACTGGAAAGCGCACAGCTCAGTGATTGTGAGAAGTTCTCCCCAGTCCCTTCATGGGATGTAATGGGAAACCATTTATTTATTTATTTAATAGATAACCGATATATTACGGACGACTTTGGTAATTAAAATCCCATATTCCACAAAATTTCAGATACATAGTTTTGAATAATTGACCTTAGTGCTCAATGAATTCAAATTTGGTCGAACATACACCAGTACAAAAGTTTGATTTATTCTGTAACCATTTTCATTTGATTCAACCCAACATAATTTCTCGAAGAAAACGGGCGTAGGAACTAAAGAAAAAATGCATCTAACCTAACATTTACAACCTTTATTATAACATTGGCAACACAACAATGCTCTGCAACTTGAAGGTGCTTATTCAAGTCCAAAGGAAACACTCAGCCGTAGACAAAAATAGTGCAAGATGTTGTAGGACCACAAATATATTTCAACTACTATGGCAAGATGACTTTTATGCGAAATGTCAAATGTTGGCATTAAAAATAAACTTGTTTTACATCGGCATCATTAAAGGTCATAAAATTCTTGAAAATCTTTATAATACAGAACATTAAATTTAAACTGGAAGAAGATTAATACAGGTGAAATTTTAGTTTAAGACTAAGTAAGAAATCGTAGGTTAGAATATATTTTATATTTATGAAATCCGTAGGTGTATGAGTGCATAAATGACAATTTATAAGTTTGTAGTATTTTTTTCAACATATTTTAAAATATAATCATTATGTTGTACATGTGTAAACTACATATGTATTTGTGTTATGTAAAAGAAACACAAAATGTAAAAAATACATATGTGTAAACAACATTGGACCGAGACCCCTTAGGGGCATTTACATTATCTCTAGTAGTGAGTAAGATGACATACTTGGCATGGTCGCCGGTTTCATTATTTATTTTTCCTCTTGTTTTAAAACAATTCTTAAGAAATATAACGACAACAAAACAAACGCCTTGCAGTCAAATATACAGTCATTTCGGTCATTTGATTCAAAAATAAAAAGAAAACACATTCTGTGACACTTGGGATGTTTAGAGCTCCAATCGAAAACCGTAAACCGAATTTTTCGCGAAACAAGTACAGAAGTTTGAGTCGGGTGAACCGACTGAAATATACCCTCGCTCAAAGTCATAAATGCATTAAAAAGTATTATATTTTTTGCAGCAGATCAACCTTCAGTTACAAGATGGGCGTGGCAAATTCGCCATAGAATGGCATTGTGACATTATCTAATTTCCAAGATAGTTAGAAGCTGCTGTGTTTTTGGGGATTTAACGTGACTACCAGCCAATTGTCCGCCCAACATTTGTGTGAGGAACAACGTTGCCTGAATTTGTTTCTGTAAAATCTAGATTTTCTGAGGAAACAGATCTAAAGAAAGCTGGATTGTTTTTGAAAATGATAGTGTTAGTTTGTAACAAATTGTAAAAAGAATTCAATTTTATTTCAGAGTTGCCTAATTATCAAAAGTTGTATTCGATTGCGTATATGTATTGTCCTTCACAAGATTAAAGTTACTAAAAAGTAGTACCACAAAATAGGATACTCCTTGGAATTTAATTACTTCAGCCCAAAACTTTGTAGTATTAGTTGTGTGCTTCCATTTTATGAATTGGAGACTGGTCTTTTTTTCTACCAATAGATTTCTTTTGCATTTGAAATACTTATACAGAATTTACACCGATGAAGATTTGTGCATTTCGAAGGTTGACTTCGTTCAGTCACGCTAACCCAGAAGATTACTCATACAATTTTAATCCTCAAAACCTGAAGTTTAATTTTTAATCTCAGCTTAAACTAGTTTACAATTCGCTGCAATCCTGCTAAGAACCAAAAAATGCAACCATAATAAAAACATACCCAAAAATGATCAACTGTTGGACAGGCGGAAGCCGATCGAAAAATTTCACCAAAAATGTTTTGAAGCTCACGCCGCCGCCGATACAATTGACTCTAATCGGTTTAAAATGTAAGCCGACTGGACCGACTGATTCAAATTTAAAAGTTCCGTTATATGTATCAAACTGGCGAAACCTAGAACTGCCAATTAAATTTTTTTTGTGCCGCCGTCTTCGATAATTTCGTTTCGGCACGGAGTTCCTTTGAATTTGTCTAAACACAAAGTTGTCACCTGAATGCCAATCTATTCTCAAATTGGGTGGTGTAAACGGCAAAGATTAGAGAACAGGGTTATCGGTAACCTAGTCGCGATAAATTGTGGTATAAATGCGACATTAGGGCTGATTTTTTCATTCCATTAAGCTATTGCAATTTATGACTTTCCAAAAAACGATCCACACTTAATACTACGAAATGTGACAACATTTGCTGTAATGAGTGGATACGGCAACGCGTTTGTAGCCAGTGCCAACAAACACAGGGTGTTTCAAAAGTGGCCACCCTATTGGAAGATGCTCTTATTTTTGCAAATGGCCGCTAATGTCAAATCCGTTTCGACATTTAGGGACTAGACCGATGTAGAATACAAGTAAACAAGCCATTTAGCGATATACTCACCAAGAACGCGGAATAATCGTGTCTATTTTTTTGCGTAACAATTCGTCTGTGGTATTGGCGCAGCGCAAATACCGTCGCCGTTTCCCCGGCCGTCCGACACCGACTACGCAAACACTGCGCCACTTGGCCACTAACCTCGAAGAGTATGGGACCACACGAGACGTTGCCAGTAGTGGCCGGCCCCGGAGCACCCGTTCTGCCGAGAATATCGCCGCTGTTGACGAGGATATCGACCTGTCGCCGGAAACATCGACCAGACGCCGGGCCTCGCAATTAGCCATCAGTTGATCGTCCCTATGGCGAATTTTTGTCAAAGACCTGCTCATGTTTCCATACAAAGTCCAGTCCGTGCATCAGCTGCTGCCTGTCGACCGCCAAACGCATGTAACCTACGCCCAAGCCATCCTCAATCTCGTGGACGAAGTGGACAATTTTTCCACCAAAATCTGCGGGTAGGTGAACAAGCAAAACTATCTCTTCTAGGGCACCGAAAATCCACGAGTGATGCACGAGGAGCCATTACACCCGCTCAAAGTGATTGCATGGTGCGGTGTTCACGATGGAGGAGTCTTCGGGCCATTTTTTTTTTCGAGAACGCCGCTGGTCAAACGACAACAGTGAACGGTGCGCGCTATAGGGCCATGTTAACCGAGATTTTTCTGCCGCAATTCGACGAAGCAACGGTACACGCTTGTGACGGAATAAAATTCTAAAGGTTCAAATAAACATAATCAAAAACAGAATCGAAGTTTTTCATTTAGAAAAAAAATGAAAGCCAAACAACATCGTATGACTTCTTTTGAAACACCTTGTACATGGTAGCAGCAGATGTTATACACAAATATATACCAATAATACAAAACTACAAAACAAAATGAATATGAGTACGACAAGTGAAACAAAAAATAAAATCACCTGTTTAAAAGACTATACCTGATAGATAATTCTACCATGATCAATATATATAACACTTATCGGGCGATGTCGTGAACTATTTAATTCCAATTTTGATTTCAATCGGAAATAAATATCTCTCCTTTAAATTTGGTGATATTAAAATATACGTAAAATAATTTGTTTAAGCCATTTTGCAAATTTCTGTATTTGAGTCTCTCCTTCTTGATAAGATTTTCATTCACAAGAAATGATAACAAAACTTATGTAAGATAACTATTTGTTACAATTTCCTGAAATTAAACATGTGGCAACATTGTTATTGCTCAAGTCGGAATTTAAGCGGAAAATTGAAATGACGCTTAATATCGCTTAGCTGCCCTGTACAAATTAAGCTATAATTAACTTAAGCGGGGTGGAAAAACCAAACTATATACTTAAAATTAAAGGTAAATCTTTACTATAATGTTTTTAATTGAAAACAGGTCAATGTTTTGTATTGAAGGAAACAATTATACACTGACTCTCTGACTCTCTCAATTTATTGGCGAATGTTTCGAATTCAAAACCAAAATTATAAATAAAAAATATATTTTTACGTAACTAGAAAAAAAGGTCTATATTAGCATTGTCCACAAGTTGTTCAAAGGCTTTACCTCATACAATGTCGGTTTCAAAAAAGATAAGAACGATAGAGAAAGAAATTGAAATAAAACCATAACGGTGTAAGATGTCAAATTTGTCAGGCTTTATTATAAAGCAAAATTTATGTCATTGTGTATGGAATATCACATCATTCAAATGGTCTCCTCGGCTTCGCTGGCAGTGCTTCAAGCGATCGGTCTAATTTTTGATGACTCGCTATTGGAAAGTTAGCCTCGAGCTCGTGAACAGTATTTGGATTGGTAGCGTAGACTAAGGACTTAACAAAGCCCCAGAGAAAATAATCGAGGGGTGTCATGCTACATGATCGCGGGGGAAAATTGATATACTCTCGCCGTCAGATAACCCAGTCGTCAAATTTTTCATTCACAATTTCGAGATATAGGATATATCGATGTTGTCAAGCTCTGGCCATAGAAAGTCAGTTAACGTCGCTCTAAACTGAGAGCCATTGATGGTAACGGTGTTTCCTTCGTCAGGCTTCAATTCTTGCATCGTCACAATCTTATACGGATGTAGTCCCAAATCCAACCTCAAAATAAGCCGGGTTGAGTGTCTGGCGATGCCCAATTTAGCTGGTCGGTGCCGAATCGATATTTCCGAGTATTCTTCTTCGATACTGGCCGCTACGGCGACTATTTTTTCTTCTTAACGCACCGATCTATGTCTGAATCCGAATATATGAATCTGTTCGTTAGCTTAATTTTGACGCAAATATACGTTATGCCTACGAACGAATTCACTCATGCGTTACAGCGTTAAATGGTTTACCATTATTACATGAACCAAAAGAAAAGTCTTATAATGAAAAATAGATCAAGATATTCACTTTTAACTAAATATTTCCGTAGTACTAGCAAACTATAGCTACTATCTACCGACTGTATTCCGCATCCTAAATGCCAATTTTTATCCATACTTTCGAAATTAAAATCGCTAACAAACCATTTAACTGATTGCATGGTAGTAGATAGTTTGAACATCGCAATTAAAAATTCAGTCTTCCTATCAATTGAAACCCGGGTTTTGTAAAAAAAACCCTTAAAATACAAAACTGTAAACACTCTCTCATTGTCTTGATACCCTAAATGGAATAGCTGTCATTCTTTCCTATAGAGTCGGCACATGTATACAATTTTGTTTTGCTTTACGGCTAAATGTTTAGCAACAGGCTAATTGTTCCATCATACAAGTCAATAGTGATACGATGTAAAGTAGTACGAGTATCTAACATCGTACATCATTACACTCAATGAAATCGTCAGTTAATTAAAATTGTATAACGAGTTTTCTGATAACTTACTAGATTCATAACATGTCCTTAGTTTTGTATGGGTATTTGGTTTGAAATCATTGTAACTAATAAAGTTGAAAAATTTTAGAAATTTTAAAAAATGTAAAACAAACTGGACCAAACGTAATTGGTATCATCACAGCAGAAAAAGCAATACTGCGGCGATGTCTTCATCTAATTGCCTCGAAATTCTCCACCGTCGGGAGAAACTGTTAGTCGAAAACGATACATCCAGCAATACGAAAGCATTACTTCGAGAAGATAAGATCGCCATATTCCCAGATTATCACTATAAAGACAATTTCGAGATATCACTAAAATATCATATGGAAGATAGAAAGAAGTTACGAGTATTACTACATAAACTCCTAGAAGATAAAAAGAAGACAACATTTTTTAATGTTGTTGGCTTTTTTCTTTTTGTAGTTGTGTCAGTAATTATATTATGGCAAAATTACAATTTATTATGCAAACATATGAAAACTTGTAACAAATTAAAGTAATTAAAAAATGTAATTTCTTTGTGGCTTTCTGCGCGGTTTCTTGCCCTGGGATAGATCTAAAAATGCTTCGCTGTTTCTGGTCCATGAATTTGTTTCTCTGTGGTGGGCCAAACACCATATACTCGGCTGCAGAATAGATTTGTTCAGCGCTAGTGTCGCTCCAACATTGTTTTCGCTTTTTAAACGTATTTGTGCTTAATAAAGCTTTAGCGGAGACTGACCTGTGGCATGTCTTTCGAATTTCCCCTTCTGGGCTATCTGGATATATGGAATAGTGAGATCTGGAATCATGAACAAATTCCATTTATTAATTTTGCTTACTTAATACAACAAGTCCGTTTTTCAAGTATGTAGGCCATTCTGAAGGGATCCAATTTTTGTATTTTTCCTAGAATGGCAGCAAAGATTCACCCAGTTGGAAATTTTGTCATGAAGACATTGTCAGTAGTATTTCCTCAGGACCGTGTCAGTAGGTGATGACAATTTATATAAGACATCTTCTTGACATGTCACTAGTTTTGACTTACGTGACATAAATTGTGAACGGGCTGACAAACTATGTAAGACCGTCCTATTGATTTGTCAGCACCATATCCTGGCTGACTCTTACTAAGGCTAATGCTGAATGTCGATAGAGGAAGTCTTCATAATTTGCCAAATGCTAGTCATCTGTGAGGAACTTCAAACTGAAAAATTTATATTTATTTGTAGTTTCGAAATATATGCCTTAGATTTTCAGAGTTTATTTCAAAATATATGAAATTTGTTAAAAGAATATACTAATTTTCAGAGCATTATAATTATGGCCGTCGGTGGTGCAATGGGTAGTGTGCGCGCCTCTTGTACTTGAGATCCTGGGTTCGATCCCTGCTCTGACCACCTTAAAAAAAAAAATTCTTTCGGCGGCGGTCACCTCGCATAGTGACGGCGACACCCAATCAGTGAGTGAAAAAATTAGAAAGCGCACAGCTCACTGGTTGTGAGAAGCTCTCCCCAATCCCTTCATGGGATGTAATGTGAAACGGTTTTTTTTTTTATAATTATGTGCACATGCACATATGTCCCAATTTTGTCATGTTATCTTTCAGAGTTTATTTAATATCTTGCAACAGATCAAATACATATATACACATTGATCCCAACAAAGAAGTACCTATAGGATGACC
Source organism: Phaonia tiefii (assembly GCA_963931995.1). Classification (NCBI taxonomy): domain Eukaryota; kingdom Metazoa; phylum Arthropoda; class Insecta; order Diptera; family Muscidae; genus Phaonia; species Phaonia tiefii. The sequence goes on along the minus strand of OZ008367.1, from coordinate 353,560,125 downwards.
CGAAACACCATATATAAAGACGTCATGAGCAGCTGACCTACTGATGAATGGTTACTCAAGACGATTTGTGTAAATTTCGTAAAGTGATCACCACTCTTGACTAGCTGCGGAACATTCCTGCTGACTTTTGACCAAATATATGAAAATGTCAGGGGGTGTCATGTTTTTTGTATAGGAGTGGATCGGTAAGTCAGCAGGAACGCTGACTCTGATGTCTATTGGAAATTCCCAACTGGGCTCTTAATTGAATCTGAAAACCAAATATAGATCACAGAGCAGCGTATTGCTTTTGTTGCTTTTTTACAATACAAAATGCAAAAAAGGCATCGTTAACTAGTTTTTCCAATAGTTTTTGTTTTCAGGGAAATTTGCACATATCGATTTGCACCTGCGCCATCTAGAAAATGTTCCTTGACTTTCAAATCCACCAATTATTTTTCACCATTTAGTCTAAACAGTTTTGGTGGAATATCTCAAGAATGATAAAAGGAAGATACATAAAAATACTATTTGGTTTATATTTTTTATGGCAATAAAAATGTTATATCGCCGCAATATTGATCGGAAGATATACATAATTGTTTGCTACTTACTTACTAACTTATCCGGTCTCGAGCAACCCCGGTAAGTCAGAGACGTTACAAAACGAATATAACATAGTTTGCGAACCAGTTCGATCTTTTGCCTTATCTCTTATCATTTGGCAATACCAAGTGCACGCAGGGATTCGTCAACCTGATCCCTCCAGCGGAGTCTTGGTCTTCCTATTTTTCGTCTTCCTTCGAGTTCGGTTTCGAAACCCCTTCGTGCTGGTTCGTCTTCATCCACTCTACTGACATGGCCTAGCTAGCGCAATCGAGATATTTTGATTCGCTTAACTATGTCGATGTCGGGATAAAGCTCATACAGCTCATGGTTCATGCGTCGCCGATACTCGCCATTGTTCACTATAGGGTCAGTATTTTTCTCTCGAAGACTCCCACAGATGTTTTATCTGCTTGCGATAAGAACCAGGATACTGCCCCATAAAGCAAGACAGGTTGTATGAGAGTCTGGTATAGCTGGATTTTCTTCATTCGGAAGAGGGTTTTATCTCTAAAGTACTTGCTTAGCCCAAAATAACATCTATTCCAGCAGATCCGAGGTATATAAATTCGTCCACTACATCGAAATTATATCCGTTATCAATGGTCACGCTTTGGTCTAACCGCGTGGAGGCCCTGCTCATTGAATCCATTAATTTTGTCTTGTCCTCATTTACTTACAGACCCACTTTTGCTGATTCCTTCTCAATTCGCGAAAACACCGCAGTAACTTCCCTAATTGTGCGCCCTATAATATCGATAGCATCAGAATACGCGAGCAGCATCTTGCTGCTGATGGTTTTATTCATATTGACTGCAGCTTTCCTCATGATGCCCTCCATTAAGATATTAAAGAGACCGCACGATACGGTGTCGCCTTGCCTGAGGCCTCTCCTTGGTTTCGAAAGGTTCGGTAAGATCCTTACCAACTTTCACTGCGGATTTGGTGTTCATCAAGGTCATCCTGCAAAGGCTTATGAGTTTTGCAGGAATACCAACCTCAGACATTGCTTCGTAGAGTTTCTCCCGTATCGGGCTATCGTAGGCCGCCTTATAATGGACAAATAGATGATAGGTGTCGATTTGTTTTTCGTGTGTCTTCTCCAGGATTTGGCGTAGCGTGAAAATTTGGTCGGTTGTCGATTTTCCAGGCCTAAAGCCACACTGGTATGATCCAATCAGGCCAGCTATAATTGGTTTTAGTCTTGCGCACATTATACTTGATAGAACCTTATCTATGGATAAAAGGCTTATTTAACGGTAGTTGACTCGGGTCAACTTTTCTAAATATGGGGCATAGTACGCTGAGACTCCAATCGCCGGGCATGCATTCATCTAACCAAATTTTGCTAATGAGCTGATGCATGCACTTATCAGCTCATCGCCGCCAGCCTTAAACAGCTCCGCCGGTAATCCATCGGCTTTGTTGTTCTTAAGCCGGGCAATAGCTGTTCTTACGTCGTTTTGGTTAGGAGAGGGTCAATCAACGTCGTCGTCCAAATTGTGAGCTATAGTCTCATCGTCATTGGACATCTCAGGAGCCAGTAGAACGGAGAAATTATCTCTCCATATTCCCTACATGCTCTGCACATCTGCAATGAGATTTCCGTTCTTGCCTTGAACCATGTCCATTAGTTCCGTTTTCGACTTTTTGGGCCTCCTTCTGTATGTTTCAATTTCCTCACACTTGCGCTTTCTCCACTGCCGCGTCTAACGCCTAAAGAGAAGGTTTACCTCCATTCTTTTTTCCCTATACCGTTCAGTCGCTCCTCGCATTGCAATTGACTGAGGCATTGCATTCATCATTTGCTATGGGACACTCTTCATTGTACCATCGTTTGCTGCGAAGCGATTTTTCAAAACCAAGTACGGTTGTTGTGGCAGTTTTTATAGAAACGAAAATGGGTTTCCACTGCTCTTTAAGATCGCCAACAGAAGGGGGTGGGTTTTGGGCCAAAAGTTGCGAGAACTTCCTTGTGTAGCCTGTGGCTACCTCTGGTAATTGCAGGTTTCCGATGTCTACCTTTCTCTGCGTCTGGTTTCGTACGATTTACGCTCTACTTAATCTTTTGCGAACCTTTAGCGACCAGGTAGTGATCAGAATCGATGTTACCTCCTCTGATCACTCGTACGTTCATTACACTGTTCTTGGTTCTTCGTTCTATGATTGTGGATGTCTTTATGCTGGAATCGAATGACCATGTTTATGCCGCGACAAAGTTAATCACGCTCATACCGTTATCGGAACTGTCAGCATGTAGACTGAAAATATTAAGCTGAATTGGATGAAACACATTTTCCCTGCCTACTTTAGCATTAAAAACTCCTAGTACAATCTTAATGTCATGGCCAGGGCAGCGGCCATACGTTTCCTCTAGACACTCATAGAATCTGTCTTTGGCATCATCATCCATCTCTTCTGTCGGGGCATGCACAAAAATTAGAGAAACTAAACACATCGTTTTTATGCGGATTGTGGCAATACGTTTACTCACAGGATTGAACCTAGAGACTAGATGTCGCAGCCTTTTAATTAAATAAATGGTTTCCGCTTATATCCTATGAAGGGATTAGGGAGAGCTTCTCAGAAACCAGTGAGCTGATTGAGACCTCGCTACAGTTTTACACCGGTTCCGAACGGTATTTTGAGAAGCTTTTTTCATGGCTAAATGCTCCATAGTCCAGCAGTCACTAAGCGAGGTGACCGCCATCGAAAGAAATTTAGGGTGGATAGAGCAGGGATCGAACTCACGTTCTCATGCACGAGAAGAGCGCACCATTGCACCACCGACGGCCAGTCTTTTGTCAACTACAAATACGCAACCATATTCATGTTTTTGTTTATCATGGTAGCTGTAGTATACGTCGCAGTTTTTTTCCCTTGTGCACCCATGTCCTGTCCATCGCATTTCCTGGTTAGCGGTAATGTCAGCCTTATAACTTTCGAGGACATCTGCGAATTAGACAATTGCACCGAATATGTGATTTCTGTGTACCCTACTTTACGATATGATTTGCGCTGGGCAAATACACATAAAACCTTTAAGGGCTCTACATAAAGTCCCGTATTCAGTTCTTGCAAAATTTTCGTTAGGAAGTTTATCATTTATGTATGTATCTCTCAACGAAAAATTTTGTTGCGGAGAGTTACCACCTATCTCTGATTTACCTTGCAAATATTTCATTATTAATTGTTTTCTGCACTTTTATTTTTTTTTATTTTTAACGCATGTGGTGTTACTTTAGTTTGTTAAAATTATCGAAATGTTAAAATTTCAGTCCCAAACAATTGTTTTCGTACGAAATAACTTTGGCGTAACAACCCTGTAATTGATACTGCCTGGGGAATTTTCGTAAAGAGCTGAGTACCTAGCAAACGAAAAGTGAGCGAAATGTTCGGTTAACGAAATGTTTCTTAAGTTTTATTCACGTACTTCTTATGCAAACGAAAATTTCACAAAAATTTAATACAGGGCTTAAACAAGAACAAAAAGAGTAATTTCTTGTACGATAATTGAAAATGACAATAAGGCTGTTTTTTTATTCCATTAAGCTATCGCCACTTACGACCACTTACCAAATAAAACGATCCACACTTAATACCATAGATAAAGGAATTAACTAGATATCGCACATGCCTTGGGAAATTTCTTGTTCAATGGGATATTTTCTAGATGGAGCTGGATGCAATAATTACAACGTTTGATCCCAAACAAAATATACCTTGCAAGATGTATTTTGAACAGGTGCTAACAATAGGTATGTAAGGCAACATCAGCAGGAATTTTGTTTTTGTTTTGTGGTCCGCTGCTCTCAAATCCAACACAAACGAACACCAACAATAACAGTAAACAAAAAGATGCAATCAAAATAACAAAATTTTAATTTGAAAGTGGGGAGCACAACGACGTGAAAAAAAACTAAATTAGTTGTTTGAATAGCACAACCTGGAAAATGATTCTATTTTTGTATTGAAAAAATGTCCCACACTGTTGAATAAACGTCAGTGAAAGTTATGAGAAACGTCAATGAAAGTTACAAAACGATAACACAGCACCTAGTGGCAGTATTTGACAACGCCTGTGGGATATCTACTTATTTCCTTTATCTATGCTTAATACTATGTAATGTGCAACATTTGCTGTAATGGGAGAAAAAAATGCGATACGGCAACACGTTTGTACCAAGTGCCAACAAATACATGGTAGCAGCAAATGTTTTTATAGTTGTAAGCAGAAACAACAGACATTTTAATTTCGCTCATTTGTTTCAATTGTCAAACTCTACACAACTATATACCAACAATACAAGAATACAAAAAAGTATGAAAACAAAATACATATGATTTTAACAAGTGAAACGAAAAATGACATGCAAAAAATGTTTAAACGACTATACCTGATAGATAATTATACCATGATCAATACGTATAACCATAGAATAACACATACCATAGAAGCTTTTATTCGCTCAATAAATTAAACGTCATAGGTACGATGGAAAGTAAACATTAGATGGTACAAATATGGGTTCAATAATACCAGATAGTGGCAATAGTATACAGCGATCAATATAGGAACAACAACCGAATTTCGTGTTTTTGTGGCAAACTAGTTGTGTTAAATACAATACAAATGTATACCAACGATAAAAGTCAATAAAAAAGTGCAAAATATATTTAAATTTTTCAGTTCTACACCAAAACGACAGGAAAAAGTTAAGTGAACATATTTTGTAACTCCACCTGGTGTAAGATAATTTTAAATTTAATTGCTCTCATTTCCACAAACCTACGATGAAGAGTGTGAAATGAAACGTCAGATGAGAGAATAAGTTTATCTAGGTTATTGACTAATACATACCTAGATAAACTTATTCTCTCATCTGACGTTTCATTTCACACTCTTCATCGTAGGTTTGTGGAAATGAGAGCAATTAAATTTAAAATTATCTTACACCAGGTGGAGTTACAAAATATGTTCACTTAACTTTTTCCTGTCGTTTTGGTGTAGAACTGAAAAATTTAAATATATTTTGCACTTTTTTATTGACTTTTATCGTTGGTATACATTTGTATTGTACAGGGTTGCCCATATTCGACGGACCCATCTGGCAACGCCATAACTTTTGACAGAGATGTCAGATCGCTTAATGACATACCGCGTTTGAAGCGTCAGTCCAAGTAGATTTTTACCATGCAACAATACACGCCACGCGAGCGCTCTGAAATAGTTGAAATTTACATTCAACAGAACAAGTCAATTGTGAAAACTCAACGTGCTTTTAAAATATTAAAAAATGTGAGAAGTGCGCCTTCTAAGAACACCATTAAGCGTTTATACGAAAAATTTTCGACTGGTGAGGCTCTTTCTAATCCGAAGAGGCCAAATAAAAGTCGACCAAGGCGATCGGCCGAGAATATCGCTGCCGTACGAGCCAGTGTTGAGAGGTCCCCAAGAACATCCCAAAAACGCCGTTCTCAGCAGTTGGGCATGGCTCGGTCCACTTTACAACGGATTATTCGCGTTGAATAATTGGAACAAATTAAATGATTAAGATTGCCAACCGCCAAATTTTTATTTTTTTCTTTGATTTTTTAAAAAAAAACATGGGTCCGTCGAATATGGGCAACCCTGTATTTAACACAACTAGTTTGCCACAAAAACACGAAATTCGGTTGTTGTTCCTATATTGATCGCTGTATACTATTGCCACTATCTGGTATTATGGAACCCATATTTGTACCATCTAATGTTTACTTTCCATCGTACCTATGACGTTTAATTTATTGAGCGAATAAAACCTTCTATGGTATGTGTTATTCTATGATCTAGGTATGTATTAGTCTATGCGTATAACATTTACCGCTCGTTGGTGTGAACAATTTAATTCCAATTTTGTTTTCAATCGGAAATAAAAATTTATCCTTCAAATTTAGAGATATAAAAGTATTATATGGTGGTCCCATTACATCCCATGAAGGGACCGGGGAGAACTTCTCACAATCACTGAGCTGTGCGCTTTCCAGTTTTCACTCACTGAAAGAAAGAAGCTTTTTCATGGCTATATACTCGATAGTGTCGCCGTCACTAAGCGAGGTGACCGTCGTCGAAAGAAATTTTAAGGTGGTTGGAGCAGGAATCGAACCCAGGATCTCCTGTACAAGAGGCGCGCACACTACCCATTGCACCAACGACGGTCACGATATAAAAGTATGCCATTTGCAAAATTCTGCTTTTGAGTCTTTCCTTGATAACATTTCAATTCGCACAAAATGATAACAAAATTTATCTAAGATACATTTTTGTTGCCATTTTTTGAAATTTAACATGTGACAACATAATCATTGCTCAAGTCGGAATTTAAGTGGGAAATTGAAATGCCACTTAATATCGCTTAGCTGTCCCGTACAAATGAAGCTATAATTAACTTTAGCGGGGTAAAGAAAACACACTTAATGTTAGATCAATTGTCTTCTGAGTAGCTCATACAAGGCCAATAACTACATAAATTGCACGTCTGTTGAGATATTGACCTTTGTCAAACTGATTTTCCCTTTACATCCCATGAAAGGATAGAGGAGATCTGCTTGTAATTAATGAGCTGAGCACTTTAAATTGTTCCCTATAACGCAGTATTAATATTTCTCTAAGTGTGGTTATAATATACTGCCTACACGTTGCAGATGTCATTAGAAATTCCATTTTAAACTAATTAAAACCCTAAGACGTTTTTAGTATGTCTTCTCATATGAGTTAATACATTATTCCATTGTTTCGACTCGACTCTTCGACATAACAAATTATAAGGATAAAAGCGCTGAATGAGTTGGTTGGAGTCACAACGAAACAGCATCAACAGCGACATGACCGTAAGCCCTAATCACGCAAGAAGCCTTTGATGTAGCACAATCTGTGTATTCAGAGATACATTTGATATTGCCACATAATTACAAAATGTTAAACAACCACGATTATTATGATGAGGATGGATTTAAGTACATATCACGTATGTACATTAGACCGACTCACAAAAAAAAAGTTCCTTCTGTCGACCACTCACAATGTACCGTGGTTTGTTTTATGATGATTCCCAAAATATTTCGTGTCTAGCCTAAAGATCCCATGAGCTGGAGCGTTTTGAAAAAAGGTATTTTTTTACCATAATACGGGTCGGTCTAATGTACATGCATATGGAATAGGCAGTATCCGTGTGGTAGTATCTCTGTTCCACAGGTGAGCACGCAGTAATATTTCAAAAGACATTTTATGTAAGGAAGTCTCTTGGCGATAATTAGCATAGGTCAAGATTGAAAGATACATACACTTCTCAGCGCCAGTAATGACCCCCAAAAGAGCTGGTGAAGGATATCATGATAATAAAATGGTAAAGCAGTAGCAGAACGAGCGAGTTGTAGTACAAATAAAATTTTACCAAATGCTTTCATTTGCAATACCAAATTACATCTTATTACACAATATACTTTATTTCGAAATCTTAGACCCTTTTTTACCATGTATATATAGCACAAAAGATAAACATCGTAAATCCTCCATTATGATATTGAAGGGATCACAACCAGGGCTTCAAAGACCTGAGATAAGTGCGCAATATGGCAACCCTCGTAAGAGAAAACTAAAAATTGGAGTCGAGAAATTGTGGTTTCAGCTGTAAATGGGGACATAACAAAGTTAATGGTTTCAACGAGGCTCTGGTCGCCTGGAGCACAGCGTGAATGTTGGTTATGGATTTGGATTTTTCTGTAAAGAAAAGCAATAACGCCAGCTTTTAGATCAAGCGTAGAATTATGCGTTTTTGATGTGTTACCATCTTATAGGCGCGGGTAGGGCAATCTATCAAAGCAAACACATGCAAACAACACACAGCGTTGGCATCACATACGTGGTTGTTGTACAACAATAGTCTCTGCCTCAAAATAAGTATGATGGTATTGATGTAGCGGCAGCGAACAAACAAGCAGGTCGTCGTCGCCTAAGAGTATTGAATAGTATAGAGAACTCGGCCCTAATTTCGACCACTCCCTCACACAATCCACAGTACTAGATTCTTCTATTAGACCCAATTCTGATCAAGGATCAGATATCACAGTATTCGCTGAGGATGTCTGTGAAAACACGTACATCGAGCATTACCAGTTCAATCATCGACTAAATTGGTCATTCATGCGTCGCCTGCCAGTCGGTATTTGGCTTGTGACGTGTCGTCTCGTATAGCATTTAAGATGAAATTCAAGGTTCAATAGTTCACTAATTCGAATAGAGAATCTATAAACCAAGATTCTAGTTAAAATTTCCTTCTATGCCATAGGTCATATTCTGTCGATTTACTGCTCCACTCATACGTTAGACCGTCGATTTTCTTATTTCACAGTGATCCGAAAAATGTCTGTAAGAAGATGCATGTCAAGCTCCTTCCAGAGGTGTGGAGTTTTCTAAAAACACTGAAAACTCCAACTCACTCTGCAATTTTAAAATTCGACTAAAATTACACAAATATTTTTTTATATTTTTGGTTTTTGTTGGGACCTACCGTTTTACACCGATTCCGAACAGTTTTTTGAAAAGTTTTTTTCATGGTAAATTACTCGATAGTATCGTTCTCATGTACAAGAGCCGCACCCCAGGGTACTGAAAATTACATATCGTACAAATTTAAAAACATAAAAATTCAAACTAATTTGTTCGAACCATGACGACTCACTAACGACTCAGTGAAAGCAGCTTCCAGTTTAAAGATTGACATCCTCGAGGTAGTATGGTATTGCATCACATGCTTCCGTTTTTCTATTTCCTAAATTTTTAGTAATTTTATTAACACGGCTGAAAAAATTTACTCCGATTCCTGAACTCGACTCTTAAACTTCAATTCCGACTCCACGCCCCTGGTTCCACCAGTTCAAATCAGTGGCAAGGCACCTGGTAGAATCAATTCAATTCTTTGGAATTGCGAACTCGTCCGTAGCCAGTCAGACACGTGGAGCAAAGTTATCACGAGGGGTAAAGCCTTCGTAAAAACAAAGGTGCAGTGCCAACAAGGAGCACAGTCTTCGTAAAGCAAGGTGCAGTATTTATGAATAGGAAAGCCTTCGTAAAACAAAGGTACAGTAACTTCGAAATATAAAATACCCGCATTTGAACTGCCGTCAGTTAATGGGGTGCAATTACAGTTGACGGAAAAGGTCACGTATCTGGGGATAATTCTCGACGGAAAATTGTCTTGGAAACCGGATGTGGAGGAGAGGGTGAAAAAGGCGTCTGTTGCTCTTTACTGTTGTAAAGGGGCGATAGGATTGTGAATTTATACTGCAATAGTCAGACCAATACTTCTCTACGGTATCGTAGTTTGGTGGAGGTCCCTCCAAAAGAAATATTTTCTGAATTCCTTGATGGAAATTCAAAGATCAGCACTGATTAGCGTTAGTGGGGCAATGGGCACGACGTCACGTACTGCACTTAGTGCTATCCTGAACATCTGTACTCCTGATATCATGGCCGAATCGGCAGCCGCTACATCCCTGGTGAGAATGGCGTTTTGATATCGGTGCATTCCGGACACGCTGAATTACTGCACCGGATCAACTCTATTCCCGTAAAAACGGACTACTGTATCCCCTACCTTCTACCAGCGACAAATCTAAGGACTTCTATTCCGAACAGGAATACCTGTGAAAAGTCACTGGAAGGGGATGGATCAAAGTTGGACAAGCAAGTAGGCTATGGGGTCCATTCACCGGACCTAAATATAAATATCTCCTTCAAGCTGCCTGATCACTGTAGTGTATTTCAGGCGGAAATTACCGCCATACTGGAGGTTGCTTAAATACTGAAAAGTAGTGTCACAACCCTCCGGAGAATATGTTTCTACACAGATAGCCAGGCTGCCATAAAATCCCTGGAAGCCATGTTTGCTACGTCCCTGACGGTGAAAGAATGCCACTCATCACTTAGGGTGATGGCAGACTATTTTGACATCAGGCTCACCTGGATACCGGGACACAACGACATTCCAGGAAATTGTGTACCGGATTAGCTAGACAGGGTACTACGGCACAGGTTCTTCCTGCAAAAGAAGGTGCTAATATGTCAATCTCTACCAGCCGTTTGCTGGTCACGCAGTGGGCCGATAATATGTTCAAGGACAAGTGGAGACTTACTTCAACTTGCAAACAAGCCAGGGTCCTCTGGCCACAGGTGGACAGGAAGAGGACTAGGCAAGTACTTAACTTGCCGAGAGGCAGGTTATCCACAATGATAGGAACACTTACGGGACATTGTCTTGTAGGAAAACACGCCCTAAGATTGGGACATAGAAACTCCACTCTCTGTAGGAAGAGGACGAGGAAACGACGAAAGACCTTCCCTTGGATTGCCCTGCTCTGGCAGGACTGAGAAGTAGAATATTCGCAACACATTTCGTTAGCACCGTAGCCCTACAAGATATTCCTGTAGGTCTTATAGACAAATTCATTGAAAGGGCAAATTGGCTAGACGACTAGTCAATAGTTGCTATAGAGGAAACTCCAGGTATCACAATGGACTTCTTTAGCCTAACTGTGCTAGACAGCGTGCTGTCTTGCAGCCTTTTCAACCAACCAAGCAAGTTATGTCTACGTAAATCATTTACGTAATCCATGTGTAAAAATTCATAGCCCAGACAAAGAAAATTGTACCTCTGCGTTCTAAATTAATCTGCCCCGATAATTTTTAATTTTTGTATTCAAGCTCAAGACCATTTTATATCCCTATGAGTAGAGATATACCAGATTTTAAACAGTAGTTTTGTAACATGTATACTCTTGATTCCTGGCAAACCGTCTAACTAATTCAAATCTAGCCTGAGATTTTCATCATGTTGCTACGATTACTTCCGGAGCCTTTCAAAAGTAGACAGACAAATGGTGCATATGATTCTATGCGCTGGGATTAATACGAGAGTTGTTTTTTGTTCTGCTTCTTCATTAATGAGAGAGCAGGAGAGAGATAGAGCGAGAAGGAGAATTGATGGAAAAATTCGATAGCTTTAGGGCGTTGATCTTTCTGTAGCGCCAGTATAGCATGATTATTCATCAGTTTCATTCCAATGTAGGATTTAGGTTTGGAAGACTTTTAAGCAGTTTTTGGCGTTATTCCGTCAATTGGCCGGACAGCAATATACGAACCTAAGATATTTTCTCTTGTCTCCATATCTCATAAATAATTACTAAAAAAATTTGCCATGTAAAATTATTTTCTTAGGATTTGTCACTTTATTAAAATAGAAAAACAAAAATATATCAAACTTATACAAAAAATAGAAATTAAATATAAATTACGATAGTTAAAATCAGTTTTAAACCTAGACGAACGTCCCGAATACCCTCAATTTTTCAAGCCATCCAAATTTGGTTTGTCGGTCAGTGTAATTTCTGCCGATGGCGACGCACTTTGATATTCAATAAGTACAATGTTATTAACACCAATCTTAAGTACTTCCGCTGGCACATATAGAGTAACCTGTGGACCCACCATTGGCCAATAGCGTCCCAAATTCTCACCGTTCACAAAAACGATACCTTTGCCCCAACCACTAGTATCCATATAAGTGTCGGCAGTTTTTAAATCTTTTATCTCAAACGAACCATAGAATATGGTGGGGCCGTAGTTCAACATTTTATACGAATCAACTTCGTTTATTTTCGAACCCTCTTTCTCGATTAAACCCGCTATATCCTCATATGACTCCAAAGGAAACTTAGTCATATTCCAAGTGTTAAGAACCTTCGAGTCCAAGCTGACATCACCGATAATGCCCTTGAAATCAGTAGTACGACCATAATTGATACGCCCCTGATTCTCAACCAGTATCTGCACTTTCTTGCCAGCACTCAAAGAAATGGGTAAATCGAAAATTGGTATCTCCCGCGACAAAATCCCCACAAATTCATTGTCCACATACACGAGAGCGCGGTCACGTAATCCCGGTACATGCAAGACACTGGGATCTCTTCTCGTTTTAGGCAAATAGGTTTCATACAAAACCAGTCCAGAGTATTGACTCAAAGCCTCAAATGTTTTTGGTTTATCGGCCATAACGACGCCCGTGGAAAGTTGCTTACGTCCCGCATTCGAGAGTAGAGTGCAGCATGATTGTAGTGTTACAGTTCCGTACTTCTTTTTTGCCATAGGTGGAGGAACCGGTATATCAGGCAACGGCATGTAACGTGATATAATGTCACGTATAGCAAAGAATTTGGATGTTGGATCACCAGCTTCATTCATGGGTGCATCATAGTCGTAGGAGGTAATGTCGGGTTGATAACGTCCAGGTCCGCCGTCATTCGCACCAGCGGTAAAGCCGAAATTAGTGCCCCCATAGAACATATAGAAATTTACACTAGCACCATCATTGAGCATATCACTGTAAAATAAATCGAGGGTGAAGACATTAAAAGATTAAAATTAATAATTAAATAATAATTATAATAAATTAATAAAAACAAATAATAATAAATAAAATTATAATAAAATATATGTATAAGCAATAGAAACCTCTGTTGCTTTGTGATTTCATTCAGTCAAACATCTGGTTTTAATTAGAACAATTTAAATCTATAGTGATTTATTGATCGATATTGAAATCTCGAAATTCGTTTGGAATTTGAATATACTATTCAAATAAGTGTAATGAATGAAGTGAAAAACTTTCCGCTATTTTAAGCGATTTCAATTCGATATTGTTGGCATTATTTTATTGTAGATAATACAACTCAGAGAGTGGAGCCGCAGTCTTCTATTTTTTTAATTGTACCACTGCCGAGTCTATCGTCGTACATGACTGATAATAAGCCGCTGGTACTTCTTTTGTCATTGGCATAGATGGGCTGAAATTTAAACGTTGATGATTTTTGGTCGACATAGATATAATCGTATTGTTAAAATGAAAGAATCCGCCAACATTTGACCATCACAGCCTTTACATGATGCCATTTTTTAATCATGCAATTTGCGTTGGTTGATAAGGGGTGTAGAGAAGCAAGAATGTAGAAGAAAAATGACACGAAGCGCCACCGCATTGGGTTTCATGCAATTCTATTTGTGCTCTTTTCGCATTTGTTATGATTTTGACATTTGATGTTATTGTTTCTTTCATTCTAGTGTTTCTTGTGTTGTGTTACATTGTTAGAGGTTACGTGAAATAATTTAACAGATGTTAAAAAAAAGAAAAAGAAAGTTAAACATAAAAATTAATTTTTATTTAATTTTTTGTAATTTAATTTTATTTAAAAAACAATTTATTAGAATTATGTAGAACAAAATTTGACCGCTTACAAAAATGAACAACACATACAAGAACACTCACTAAAGAGAAACGTCAGAAAAAATGGCAAGCACTAAATCATGAGATGGCAACGTGAAAAGGCACGAAGATTTACGCTGCAATTTCAAAAGAGAATTGATAAAAATGACAGCTAAAAAACGCATTGTGTAAAGATGGTGCATTTCAGACAGCGCGTCACTGCAGCCGTCGTTGACATAATGCCCTGTTTCCACTACAGAATTAGTCGTAATTCGCTCTCTCATTCGTAATTCAATCTCCAATTACAAACCTAATTACGTAATTCACCATACAAAATTTTGAGAGCGAATTACCTTGTTTGTAGGTAATTCAGTTTGAATTACTTTACGAATTACAAACAATACATTGCCTTCTCTAGTATTTATCGAAATTTTATCGTAACTGTTGTAAGAAACAAACAAAAAAAGAAAAATAAATGTAAAACATTTAACAATACACAATGGATGCTAAAAAGTAAAGTACTAAAAAAAATTAAATATACAAAATATATAATATTATATATAGAAATGTTGTTAGATATCCAAAAATGTTTTTTTAATATTTATTCCCTTTTTGTTGTTGCCATTCTAAGAATTATTGAAACAAAACAAATAAAAAAAGTAAACAACTGTCCGACCGAATTATGTATATGTAGTGGAAACAGGGTAATTCGGAATAGTAATTCAAAAAGCGAATTAAGTAATTGGCGCTGTAGTGGTAACATGGCATAATAAACCGATGGCAGTGGTAAGAGTACGATATTCGTGGCCCTTCGCTATGATAACTTATTTTTGTAGAATATCTGCAATCAGCAAAAGATTTTAAATAAAAGTTATCGATAACAACTTTTAATAAACTTTTAATATGATATCTGATGCTGAAAATTTAAAAATATATACACCGAAAAACTAAAATAAAAGTTATCGAGAGTTCGCTTTGTTATCGGGGTATCTGGGGTATCAAAATTCGATACGATGGTATTGAGGTATTGATTGACCCAACAACCTTTTAAGAACTGGAGATATTAAGGCCCTATGCGTGGCCTATCTTAAGCCGAGATTAACATCGCTAATTTTGAGGTTTCGGCAGATTTTTGTTTATTATTGGCTTCTCAAGAAAGTAATTTCGTTTTTTTTTTTCAAAGTAATTTTCAATTATTTTATTCAAATAATTAATTTTAATCTATAATATAGGTGCCATTTTTTTCAACGTCCTTCTGCCGTCGTTCGGGCAACCTTTTGATCCCAGATTCATACACTGAAAGCAAAAGCTTCTTTCAATTTATGAATTCCTTCATCAATTTGATGAAGCATTTCCTCATTTTCCAACCTACGGCACATCCCATTGCATTGACGAAGAATATTTCATCAATCAACGACAATGTTACATCAGTTGATGTAAAGTTTTACTCAATTTGATGTAAGTTTGTCAGCAAGTTGAAGCAAATTTTTTATTATTTTAATGTAAATTGTTTATCAATTTGCTGTACATTTTTCGTCAATTAGATGTAAAGTTGTCATCAATTTGATGTAAGTTTGTCATCAATTTAATTTAAATTGGTGATAATTTTGATGTAAATTGTTTGTTAATCAGTAGCCAAAATCTTTGGAGAATTTTTCATCGTAAAAAATCTACAAGAACAGGGTATAAGACCACATAAAAAATATTCATAGCGTGAATATTGTTTTCTGTCCATTGCACTATTTTCTATTATGTATTGACAATTGACAATAAAATTTTCTACTACTTGTTTTCTTTTTCCCTTTATTTTTTCAATACAACGTCCATATTTACACAAAATTCCAATGATAAAGATTGATGTAAAAAAGATCATCAATTCAATTAGGCTGAAAAAGTTGGAGAAACACACAATCTTCAAATTGAAGAACTTATTCATTGAATTCATGAAATTTGTCATCAAGGGTGAAGGTGTCATGAAAGGGTGCAGAAACGTACAATCTTCAAATTGAAGAACTTTTTCATTGAATTCGTAGGCAAAATCAATTGCAGGGTTGTAGCGCCAAGTTATTTCGTGCGAAAACAATTGTTTGATAATTGTTTATGACCGGAATTTTGACATTTCGATAGTTTTAATAACCAAAAGGAACACCGCATGTGTTAAAAATAAAATGGAGTGCGAAAAGGTATTATAAATAAAATAATTGCAAGGTAAGTCAAAGATAGGTGGTAACTCTCAAAATTTTCCGTTTACAGGTAAATGCCAAAAATTTCGCAAGAACTGAATACAGGGCTTTAATGCTTTTCATGCACCGATGTTGTTGTGCCGTGATTCCTTCGCAAAATTCAATGGTAGATTTTGGTTTCCAAATGCGCAAAATTTGTTCCCGCCGCCAAATCAAATTGGTTTGTCAGCAGATTTCTGCTTTAAAACTGTTAAGCTGAATTTTAAACTTAAGCGAAGTTCACTTTATCAGTTTAGTTAGAGAGATATATAGTATATCTGACGGAAATTATCATTAACTAATCGGTTTATGCTCACACAGACTTTGTTGGACGTAAGTTATCAATAAGTAAACAGCGTAGGACGAATCGAAATGTTTGAAAAATTATGTCATTCAATATAAACCAATACAACTTTGATATTTCATTCAAAAGATTCCATATTAAACTAGATACATACATATATTTAGCCAGGAGAGAGTCGCTGATTTTATGTGATAATCTTCCGTTTCTTCCAAAGCTTTTTCACTTCTCTTACGATGTGAAAAATCTCAATTGAAAACTGATTCGTAAAAGTCGTTCATGCACTCTCTATATTTTACCCACTGACCAGGACCGAAAGTGGTACCCTGTTTCCGGAGGGAAATGCTTCATTAATGTGTCACAGACGTCATCTAGCGAGGTAGCCCTCGCCTTAATGCATGTTCCAATGTAGAAGGCCACAGAGGGTGGATTTAATTGTTCTACTTATAATCGGCCCTGTTCTGTAAACAGAATCCAGATAAACATAAATCGTTTCAGAATATTTGGGTTTGTGTAAAACAATTCAGAAAAAGAATGCAAAAGCCTTTTGATTTTGAAAACAAACAATTCAGAACAGAAATATTTCATGTTTTAACAACATCAATATTGTAGACTTTATATTCTGAAAGAAAATTCTGATTCAAAATGATTCTGTATGCAGAACAGGGCCGAATATATTATAATTTATCATTTCAATCATAATCTCCTATTCTGTAGACAAAACTCCAAAGAATCGTGTTCAAGATTCCTTGAAGATCTTTACCAAATGTATCATACGACCGAAAAAGCTTTCAGGTTTTCAAGTTGTAAACGATGACTGTTCGGAACCATAGTACAGCTGAAACGATTCTTATAATTATTAGAATTCGTCGCGAGTTCTACCAGTTTAACCCATCTCCTCCTATATTCTTGAACACTACGAGTATTATTCTCTTACTTACACAAAAGTATTCTTTAACGAATTCGTCGAAATTCTGGCCATGGGTTCACCCCAGTGCGTCAACCATCCTGGATAGTATTCAGCATTCACTAGAGGTCCTCTGGGTTGGATACGTCTCAGTTTATTCCAATTGGTAGTAACATTTTTGGTACTGCCAAAGTCCATGGTAGCCACAACACCATCTATATGGCCGCAATGCAAAACACTGGGACCATCATTCGTAAAGAGCACTGCATTGTCCTTAACGTGGGCTAATGTCTCATCTCGCAGCCAGGCACGATATTGCTTGTCACAAGCATAGAACGAACCATATTCGTTTTCAACCTGTACCAAAATAATTGGACCGCCATTGCCATAGAGATAGGGTGCCATTTTCGTCATTAGTTGTGAATACCAGATGCGGACTTCAAATAAATAATCTGTAAGCAGATGAGAGTACATTGAAGTTAATTTTGAAGAAACCATTATAAAGAGAGAGTTCTAAAGAGTCATGTTTCGAACGGAGTGTATTATCCCCTGGATCGACCACGTTTGATTTTTTGTCTAGATATATAATGAAGGGATGGATAATAGAAGAGCAGTGGTTTATGACTTGTTGTTTATGTTTAGTTCCAGATTAAAATGAGTCTGAGGAATTCAAAGAACGGCATATTAAACCACGTGCTTTCTATCCTGTTACAGTTAGGAAGTTTCTGCCCAAAAGCGATATTTGTGCTGTACAGTCATAGGTTCTGGGTCACAGTAAAGACAACAATCTTGCAGGCGAGCTGGTAAGACGCGAATCGTTCCTTTTTTTGATTTGAGATCCGCGTCAAGTATAGGGTTGGTGGGATACGTATGTGTATTCCCAGGGCTGTTTAAAATGGTTGAAGCACCATTGGGTTGTTAGCGACAATGTGTCGCGGTTACAAAATTTTACTGCAAGCATAGAATTATCGTAGTATTTGTTGTTGTTCATTTTTTCATGAATTGGTTATCAATGGAATGGGGTTTAGACCTCAATTTTGCATCTAGCCATAAAACTCATTAGTTCATCAATATGATGAAAATCGTTCATGGTTACCATTTCCTCTCTTCGGAAAACAAAGTCCTTTTTGCTTCTGGTAAATTGGAAAGATCTTGTAAGAATGCTCTACGTCTTCTGGTTAATCGTATCGAAAAACTCTGATTGCTTTCAAGTCACTGTAATGCAAAAGGCAAACAACTTGCAGGCAACATGACTACTATTGAAATCTGAAGGGAACGTAGAAGTATCCATCGGTGTCTACAAATTGAATGACTAAGATTGAGGTAAATACGAAAATATTATTGGAGATAGACCGAAGAAACACCTTGGATAGGGGAAGAAGAAATAAGCCATGAATTTTCATAAGGAATAAAATGTATACTGGTTTACTATACCGCGTGTAAACTGAAACCTCTTTTCTCTTTACATTCTATAAAGAAATTGGGGCGATCTTCTTCCAATCAGTGAGCTTCGCGCTTTTTTTGACGCCCACCGATCGTGACCTATAAATTTCCATCGGTTCGGAATGGTTCAAAACCGAAAACGAGATACTAGTTTTATTTAAAAAACTTCCAGCCGATTTATTGAATGTGCAGATTTTCAGTAATGTGCTTTCCAGGCTTAGGGTAGACGGCTATTTTCGCCACTTTGGGAATAATCCACTGATTTAGCAACAATTTTAAAGTTATTGCATCCTGCCTAAATATAAACGGCATCGTTTTAGTTGCACCGAAATTCTGTTTCGTGAAAATTACGAAAACTATACAACTAAAAACCGTAGTGTCTCGAAATTCCGGGATTTTCAATACCCCACTAATTACAAACCGTGACACCGTCACTAAACGATTTGGCCGTCGCCAGAAAATATTAAAAGTGGTCATTGCCGGAATTGAAACCGCATGGTATACATGTATAAGAGCCACTGTATCATTTAAGGTAAATTTATAAGGTCTTCTTTAGAACTAGCCTTCAAGTCTTTCGTTATCTCAGCGAAACTTGCTAGTCCCCTGGAACAAACCTAACCTAAATTATATTTAGGAAACACTCAAATACTCGTACATCTTCAATTGAATGATTTCTACTCACTTATATCTGCAGTACGTAACTGAATATTTGGGTATTTCGTCAATAGCCAATATGGAAAGCCACCCTGAATTAAAAAATCAAAACATGTAAAGGAAACAAAGAATTTTAAAGAAGAATTCAAAACTTTGAACA
This sequence comes from Phaonia tiefii, assembly GCA_963931995.1. Taxonomy (NCBI): domain Eukaryota; kingdom Metazoa; phylum Arthropoda; class Insecta; order Diptera; family Muscidae; genus Phaonia; species Phaonia tiefii. The sequence goes on along the minus strand of OZ008367.1, from coordinate 353,540,558 downwards.
ATCGGAAAGACTTACAAAATCTCTTTCGGCACAAATATATGGACCGGGCCTTAAGATAACGAACAGATCCTCATCAACCGCATATTTAATAAATCGCTCCAAATTGGCAATGCCATCCCATACGTAGACACCATCTTTGGGATTATGAAGGGACCATTCAACATACCTAAATGAATGAGAAGGAATAAAAAAATATATATATATTTATTTTTTCAGGGCTGTGGGGTAACAACGATTCCAAAAAAAATGTACGAGCCCAACTTATGCACTTTAAAGGTTTAAGATTCTTACTCACAACTCAGATCACAAAGTCGTTCTATTACCTACTTAAAGAGAATGTAGGATTTCATGTAAGTCTGAATTTTATTCGTTTTAGACCTTGACCTTCCTAGGTATAAACACACTTAAAGTTCAATAGAAGTTCACTAACGACGCTATAAAGCAGATAAGACAAATCGTATTGATCCTTTGGTCCTGTATAATTATTGCCTTACATTGCCAGGTTGTTTTAGTTGGAGACAAAATATATCTCTCCGGAGATGGATATTGGATTATTGTGGCATTTCCAAAATGATCACACAAATCAGCGGTTGGAGTTTAGTTGCTTTGTGACCGTCGAAGTTCCACTAGTAAGTGTAGGCGATGAATGTGCTTAAGATAACGGCTTCTGGCTCCGAACTGAACACCCTTCCTTTATTTCGACGTCCACATCACTCTTCAGTGATTTTTAAGCCCCGATGGTTTGAATTTTCTTTCAAAAAGTGTGAGATGGTATTTGCGTAGATGTTCATCGGAAAAGTTCTGTTTTGTAAATAATAACTAGATTCATAAGTCATTTCATCCAACCAGTCTTCAACAGTCGAAAACCTACAGTTTGAATCTTGTGTTTCCAGGAATGAGAACCCCATGTACTGCTCAACCTTTGCCATTAGCAGAGAGTATCTTCATCATGTGAGGTATATTGACTCTGGTTTGATGTTTTACCTGTAACGTACGAGATCCGTTGAATTCCCACTATCGGCAACAGAGAGAAAATGTATTCTGACTCTCCTATAAACATCATACTCTTCAGTAAAAAATTCTCACCGCTGAAGCGTATCGTATATAGCTTCATATTTCATTCATTCCTGATTGTCTACTGAATTAGACAAAAATTGTCCTATTACTTTCAATTTCAGGAAAACAAAATCCATATTCTTCGACGACTTTCTTTGTCAGGAAGGCAAACTTCAGGCACTCCACCCTCTTCGAAAATTCACAATATAAAGCACAAAGCCCGCTGGCTTTAATTTTCTTCTGAAGTATGACATCGGTTGTGGGCAGATAAACACCTAGGATTTTTCTAGAAATCTTGCTGATACTCGGTAAAATTTTCCTCTAACTTGAAGCACAACGTCAAAGCATACGCCCAACTCTTTGTATCGCTTATTTTAAGATTATTAAGGATTTTTTCAACCACCATATCCCACCAAAACCATACACGCTGAAAAATATGTATTTTTTGTTGTTTGGATGCAAATATAATGTGTTTGTAGCGTGAAGCAAGTATAGTATACTTGTGTCTAAACACATTGTGTTTGCTATCCAATATAATATGTTTGGCATACAGTTATAACGCAAATGTGGCTTTGCTTGTTGAAAACTGCTGAAAACAAAAACGTGACAAATATTAAAGAAACAAAAAGCAGCAGATCTTCAATTCACGAAAACAGTGTTTGCAAACATGTACATGTTTCCAGCAATATATTGCTGGGGCCGTTATTTTTCAGCATGTGTGCGTGGATAAAGTCCTAGACTTTCCTAGACATTTCTGTGATATCCAGTAAATCGTACATTACTTCAAATCCCGATATTTCCTGAAAGTCTTCAGCAGATACAATAAAATCATCTATGCAAGCTTTTGTCATCGACGGAAGAGCTTCAGGAAAGAATGAAATATAGTACGGCATACGATTTATTAAAGATAACTTATTTCTCATGGTCACATATCTCAAGATAGTTACATTGCATGAGGGGTACTCGAACTTCGGTGGTTTGTATTTTGTCTTGAACTATTTTAGGTTTCTGTGCATGAATAACTAGGATCTACCTTTTCACCTATCCGGTATCATTCGTGGTTCCCTGTATAGTTTTCGCCAGACATGTAGCATAATGTCATCGGCATTTGTCCAAACCTTTTAACCGCTTCTCCTGAGTTTATTCAGCATGTTGTTGGTCATCCTATTCAACCAAAGATACAACATAAATTTTGTCGATTGTCTCTCTCCACTATTATCCTTACTGCACTTTCTCTTACTTACTTGCAACCCCGGCGGATCAGGGACCTCATAAAACGGAGATAACATATTTCGACAACCAGTTCGATCTTTTGCCTTATTTCTTATCAGTTGGCAATACCAAGTGTACGCAGGGATTCGTCAACCTGATCCCTCCAGCGAAGTCTTGATCTTCCTATTTTTCTTCATCCTTCGAGTTCGGTTTCGCAAACCCTTCGTCCTGGTTCGTCTTCATCCATTCTACTGACATGACCTAGCCAGCGCAATCGATTTATGTGGATCCGCTTAACTATATCCATGTCGGGATATAGCTCATAAAGCTCATGATTCATGCGTCGCCGATACTCGCTGTTGTGCACTATAGGGCCATAAATTTTTCGGAGTATTTTTCTCTCGAAGACTCCTACAGATGTTTCGTCTGCTTGCAATAAGACCCAGGATTCTGCGCCATAAAGCAAGACAGGTTGTATGAGATCCTGGTATAGCTATGTTTAAGACTTCAATTATTCGAAATGGAATATGGCATATTGCAGGCGCACTGCTGATAGTACCGATGTTGAAAGTGCCCTCGAAATTCAGAAAGTCTATGAGGATTTACTTTCCTTCTTCCCTCATATCAACCATTTAATGTAGACCTAATGCATTCTACTGAAATCGTATCGTTTTCGAATTGTTCCAAAAAAACATTAAAGATTAACTATCTTTCCCCTGTTGTTCAAATTTTCGTTTAGGATAGAAGTTCCATCCTGCATGCCCTGCAAACCGTAAATATTTAACGTAAAAAATCACTTGGTATCAATTTTTCAAGCCATTCGCACGAAAAGGAAAATGTCAACTCTAATTACCCGCCAACATTGCATGTCTCCTATTTCGAGGTCTAACTGTACTTGTTGCATACATTGCACACATGTATTCCTAACTGTACTTATTACACACATGTATTCCGTAGGATGTTTAAAATAAAGGATTTAACCCGATACAACTAAAATTGTGAATAGTTAATCTTGAACACTTACGTTGTTACAGCATTTAGACCACCTGCACGCATTGTTCGCAATTTCCTTTGCCACGTATCCGGATGAGCGCGGAAATAGTGAAAGGAGCCAGCAATGAAATGGAAAGGTTCACCATCTTTTAGGAATCTATCGTTGGCCCAGTCAACTTCGAATGAACGCTTCGCTGCAGCTGAATTGACCAGTGATAATGCCAGCAACACAACAGTGAATAGAGCAGCAAATGAGCAGCAACGGACCAGGGAATGCATTTCAAACTAGTTGGTTGGTTACGAATCCTGTAGGCGGATATGGTTAATGATGCTGGTGGGTGAATAGAGAAATGCAATTTAGTTAAGCTAAAGGTTAAGCACATGTGATATTTCTCACGGAAAATGAAATGTATAACTAAATGAAATTTCAAATCTGTTACGTATTTTTATGCAATAATCAGAGTGCCTAATGACGGTCATGATTACTTTACTGGGTGGGTTGTGTGACACATGTGGCCTGAAATGAGGAAACGGAAATGCGGACGATCTAAATGTATATAGTCGTTTTTTCTTCTTTGTTGTCATTTGGGGTTTATCTTTTGATTTATGTTCCTTGTTATTTGTTCTTTCAGTTTTTCATTTAACAAATCGTTCACATTTAATCGTCAACAATTGAAACTATTGTGCGAATTTATATTCATTCCTCGGTCGTACGTAGAATAAAGATCTTTTTATATATAATATGTACCATATGGAATTCGCTTAGAAAAATAAAAAAAAATTCATAATTGACGGATCACAACAAGTAGTTTTGTGTGCCGTCTCCGGCATCACATTCATCTCACAAAGTGTCAAGTTCATGACCAATAACTGTGTGTCAAAACAAATCTAGGAAAACGAACAGTGGAGCTAAGCAAATTAAATTGTACGAAATAGGTAACACTATATATGAACTTTGAGCCGAAAATTTATAATTTATTCATGAACCTTTTGTGCATTTACGTACTTAATTGGATTTGAACAATGGGGGGGGGGGGGGGTAGATACAAAACGGAGATACTATATTTCTCCAAACGGTTCGATCAGTTGGGAATACCAACCTTTCGCAGGGATTTGACCACCAGCTCCTTGTAGTTCGTCCTATTTTTTGGCTTCCTTTGATCCTTATCCATACTACTGATACGACCTAATCAGCGAAAACGTATAGTTTTGATCCGCATAACTCGTCGATGTCGGACTTCATACAGCTTTAATACAGATTCGAATGACGTCGATACTCGCCGTTCTCTATTATAGGATCATATATTTTATATATATTCGGACGTCGGTGGTGCAATGGTTAATATGCGCGGCGTTTTTCGATAATAACGTGGGTTCAATCCCTGCTCTGGCCACTTTACATTTCTTTCAACGACGGTCACCTCGCTTAGGGACATCGACACTACCCAGTGTCTAGCCATGAAAAATCTTCTCAAAATACCGTTCGGAAACGGTGAAAAACTGCAGGTCCCAATCAGTGACTGTAGAACTAGAATGCGTACAAAAACAATGGTGTCCCATAACATCCCATGAAGGGATTGATTAGAACTTCTCACAATCAGTGAGATGTGCGCTTTCTGTTTTTTACACTCACTGATTGGGACCTATAGTTTTAGACCGGGTCCGAACGGTATTTTGAGAAGCTTTTTCATGGCTAAATACTCGATAGTGTTGCTATCACTAAGCAAGGCGACCGTCGTCGAAAGAAATGTAAGGTGGTCTGAGCAGGGATTGAACCCACGTTCTCATGCACAAGAGCCGCGCTCACTAGCCATTGCACCACCGACGAACATCTCTCTGAATATGAGAAGCTCTCCCAGACCCTTCGTGCGATATGATTCAAGATTCTTTGTCATAAAGAAAGACAGGTTGTATGAGAGTATGATATAGGTGGATCTCGGAAGAAAACTCTATCTCGGAAGTGATTGTTCAGTCCGAAATATTCTCCGATTGATCTCGATACTGATGTTATTGTTTTGGTTACGGAAGGCACGAGGTAAATAAATTCATCATCTACCTGAACGGAATACTGTTTAGCAACGTTCATGTTCTGCTTCAAAACGAGTGGAGGCTCTGCTCATTTACCGTCACAGCCAATTATGACGATTCTTTCTCGATTAATTTTGTCTGGTCCTCATTTAGTGCCACACCCATTTTTGCGAATTCTTTCTTGATTCTCGAAAACACCTCAGCAACTTCTCCACATATGCAAAAAGAAATAAAAAATGGTTTCCCATTATATCCCATGAAGGGATTGGGTAGAGCTTCTCACAAGCAATGAACACATACAACCCAATGCTATACACATAAATCATCAGCAGTAGTGAGCAGCATGTGGCTTTTGATGCTGATTGTTTTTGTTCCTGTTAATTACGGCGGTCACCTCGCATAGTGACGGCAACTTTGTCGAATATTTAGCCAGGAAAAGTTTCTCAAAATACCGTTCGGAATCGGTGTAAAACTGTACGTCCCAATCAGTGAGTATAAAACTGGAGCACAGCTCACTGGCTGTGAGAAGCTGTCCCCAATTCCTTCATGGGATGTAATGGGAAACCATTTTTTTTCAATTGCAGAAATTCTCATTATGATCTCCATTAAGATGTTGAAGAGATCGCAGGATTGTTTGAAGCCTCGCGCGGTATGGAATGGTTAGGAAAGATCTTTACCAATCTTCATTGAGGATTTGGTGTCGTTCAGTGTCATTCTGCAGAGGTGTATCAGGTTCGAAGAGATACGAAGCACGGACATAGCTTCGTAAAGTTTTATACCTGTCGGGATATCGAAGGCAAGCTTATCGTACAATCAATAAACAGATGATAGGTGTCGATTGGCTTTCTTTCAGACCTTACAGCAATGAGAATAGTTGGTCAGTTGTAGGCTTTCTAGGTCTAAAGAAACACTGATAAGGACCGAGTGCAGCAATCGGTCTTCAGTCTTTCGAAAATCAGAGCTTTAGAGATCTTTGTATACAATGGATAAAATGTGTATTCCACAATAGCTGACACATATTCTTTTAAATATAGGACATAGTACTCTGTGACTTAAATTTTCGGGCATTTGTCTAACCACTGCATTCAACTACCCGATAGTCTATCAGCATCAGCGGCTTTATTTTTTATGAGTCTGGGGTCAGACACGGCAATTTTACTTGCGCAATTCTTGAGTTTATAGGAGAGAGATAGGGAAAGAAAATCTAAAGTGGTACAGACTTGCAATTTTACTTGCGCAATTCTTGGGTTTATAGGAGAGAGAGGGAAAGAGAATGGAAAGTGGTACAGACTTGCCCGTACTCTTATTTTGTTTTGTTTTCCCATTCGCAAGTTGGCTGCAGATGAAAATTTGACAATCCTCTAAATTGTTTGCTTCATTGTTCATAAAATTGTGGGTAATAAAAATGTAAAAGTGTTTTGTTAGATGTTAATAGTAAAACAAGCTTCTCCTATGCAATCAATTACTGTTGTTATTATTTATTTTTTTTTCTTTAACTTCCATTTTATTCGTAAATATAACAAATTCCCCTCCGAATACATTTTTTATAATTGAAATTGTCAAAATGTCAAAGAAGCAAGAACTTGGAAACCAAAGAAAGCAAAAATTGCTCAAGCAAACTTTCCCTGTGTGAACATGAAAGCAAGTTCAAAAGAGAATTGCCAAAAACTTGAGCAAGTAAAATTGCCATCTGTGACCCCAGACTTAGTGGTGAAATTATTTTTCTGCCCTATAGAGTAATACTTAAGAGTTTCCATTACTCTCTTCGATGCCACTTCATGACGACGAGGTGGTAGGCAATTTCATAGAGTTTTATTTGCTGCTGTATTTTTACCAATTTTATACTTTCGTTGGACATAAAACGGACATAAATCCAATACGTATTTTCGTTCAATGCAAACAACATAAAACATAATTTAGCTGTCATTAGTATCAATAAACACTTTTTAAAATTAGTTCCTGTCTTCTTTGCTCTCTCATTCTCCATCATCGGCCTAGTACCTTTTCGATCAGCTGTGCCATAGAATCCCCCTGTCTGCCCTCGTCTTAATTAGGAGGATGTAATCGATACCATAGTCTTCTCTTTGCTTAATTCCCTTATCTGCATTTGATTCTCTTGCGACAAGTAATGCAGAAAAATGGTCTATCCATATCCCCAACATATACTGTACATCTGCGACAAGGTTTCCGTTCTTATCTTTACAGAAAGGAGCCTTCGGCTTTATATTTTTTCGTATCATTTTCATATTTCGTTCTTTACTGTCGCCGCCAGCGTAGCGACTGACTGAAGCATTACCATAAGTGAAGCGATCGTCAGTTGCTAGGCGACGCTCTTCATCGTTCCATGGTTTGTCTTGAGGCCGATTTTCAAAAAAAAGAACGATATTTGCTGCAATTTTTATCGAGTCGGAAATGTGTTTTAACTTCGCTGATTACTTGTGTAGACTCTGGTCACCTCTGATACCTGCAGCATTTTGATTTTGCGTGTCTGGTTTCGCATGATTTTCGCTCTACTTGTTTTTGTGCGATCATTTGCTGCAACCAGGTGACGATCCGAATTAATATTAGCGTCTCGAAAAAAATGGTGCCCCCTAACATCCCTTGTAGGGATTGAGGAAAGCTTCTCACAATCAGTGAGATGTGCGCTTTCTACTGTTTACACTCACTGATTGGAACCTAAAATTGCACACCGGTTCCGAACGGTATTCTGAGAAGCTGTTTCATGGATAAGTACTCGATAATGTCGCCATCACTAAGCGAGGGGACGGTCGTCGAAATAAATGTAAGACGGTCTGAGCAGTGATCGAACCCACATTCTCATTTACAAGAACCGCGCACACTACCCATTGCCAAATTACCAAATGATAAATCTGGTTCTTTGGTTTTTGATCAGGAGATACCAAAGTAATCTTGTGGATGTTTTTGCGTTGGAATCTTTTACCACCGATATCCATGTTTTTGCAGCGATGAAAGCTATCAGCTTCATTCCTTTGTTGAAAGTGTTGACATGTAGACTGTATTTACCGACGTTTGAGTTAAATATATTTTCTCTGCCAAAGAATATTGGTCAGATATATACAAATATACTATTTTATATATGCGAATTAGTATCGAGCGAAGATCTCTAAGTAGCCAACACACACTGAAAGAATGAAGAGTGAAGAGATTATATGTGCCATGGAGATTGCTGAAAATCGCATGACTCACACTCAGACGTTTTAATTTATACAAGTTTTAACTGATAAAATTCTAATACCTCTGAGATATTTTTATTTTAGACATTCTTTTATATACTGATGATTGCACCATGGGGGTTGGTGCAACTACAATGACTCGACTACGACAATTTAAATTATACAACTTCGACTCCCACTCCAGCTGTTCAAATACGGATTACTCTGTGCTATATATTGTGGTTCTAAAGATAATTGAGGTTTTACTTTAATTAACACTAAAAAAATAAAATTCATAAAAATTCAAAAAACTTTTTCTTCATTGATTTTATGAACAATTTTCATAAGTTTCTAAATAGTTCTGTACATTTAATGAATATTTTCACAACTATATAAAGATCGATTCGTTGAAAAAGTTAATAAATCCGGTAATTGTTTCATAAATTTGTTTACACAAACACAACAGTCTTTTGTTAGATGTTTCGTGATTTTGGAAAATTTTGTGATCATTTACGTACTAAAGAATTCTCATTGCATTTAGAGTTTCCCTTACATATAGCTTAATAATTCCTGAAGCAAAGACGATCAAGAAGTCGACGAAAGGAAGATGTATGCCATTTGGCAACCCTCGTAAAAGAGAACCAAGAAGTGGTCACAATTCACTGCAACGCATTTCTTTCTCACGTCATATCTTGATTATTTCATACTTTTTGCGTAGTTTATGTAATTTTACTTCAACATGGTTGAAAATTGTATAGTTATATACAATAACACTATCAAAAAGCTGCTCGTGTATTGAAGTATTCAATGAAGAGAGTTAGAGAGAGAGAGTAAAGAATTATTCACGTTTCACTCGTTTTGTCTGTTGAGATTCATTGAAGATAAATTTAGACTGTCTACATATTATATCGCTTTTGATGTGTCTGTGCATAGTTGAAAAAAAAAGTACTAAGTGCACTTATTGAACCAAAAGCAGTTTTGCCAAAGAGGATGAAGACATAAAGCAACTATGGTATAGAGAAGAAAATTTACTCAAGCAGTGGAATGCCCACAAAAAAAAACGAGTGAAGCGGGTCGTTTCTCTGCTCTCTCTCTTACTCTCTTCGTTGAATATATCAATACACGAGCAGTTCTCTGATGATGCTATCGTATCTAACTATAGAAATTCCAACCATATTTAAAAAAAAATTACATAAAGTATGTAAAAAGTATGCAATAAACAAGTTATGACGCGGAAAGAATTGCGTTTGAGTGAATCGCGTCGACTTTTTTGGTTCTCTACTACTAGGGTTGCCAAATTGCGCCGGTTTTTTCTCCTCTACTTGTACATCCTTTTTGATGAAGAAAGATAGAGAAGAAAAAAGTGCAGAATTTGGCAACCCTCGTAAAAGAGAACCAAAAAGTCGACGCGATGCACTCAAATGTAATCCTCTTTCGCGTCATAACTTGATTATTTCATACTCTTTACATACTTTATGTAACTTTATTTAAACATGGTTGAAATTTCTATAGTTAGATACAATAACATTACCAAAAAACTGCTCGTGTATTGAATTATTCAACGAAGAGACTAAGAGAGAGAGAGAGAGCAGAGAAACAAGGCGCTTCAGAGTAGAAACAGAATGCAGCGGCGGCGGCAGCGGTTGTCAAATTCGTATAGAAAATTGAGAGGCCAAACCGCTCTCAAAAACCGCTGCCAATTAAATCTATTTTTAATTTCTCAGCGGTTTTTTTTACGCTCTCAATTTTTGATTCTGCAACTCTCTTTGTGTTGCCACATTTTTGTGTTTTTGATAACCAAAAACATATGGGCTAACACTTTTTGTGGATATTTTCAGTAAGAAGAAGTAAAACAATTGTTTTTTTAGAAGAAAGTTGTGAATTATTCTCCAATTCCATATAAATGTTGAATGTTGAGTATACAAGTTTAATAATATATTGAAGAACTTCAGTGTTATTGTTAGACATTTTAAAATAACTGTTCTTTGAATTCTAATACGTACATACACAATACAAAACATCTGTGAATTGACAACAAAACCCGTCGATGCTGTCGTCGTCATTTAATTTATTCTCTTTTATCGCAGCGAAAACCGCTGCCGTCGCCGCTGTATTCTGTTTCTACTCTCATTCGTTTTCTTTGTTGGCATTTCACTCCATGAGTAAATTTTCTTCTCTATGTAAAATTCTATACTCTTTGGTTTATGACGTGATTTCATAAAAATTAAAGTGTGTTTTTTATCCCCTGCTAAACTAAAATTAGTTTTGTGGAGAATAAAGAAATAGGTCTAATACCTTTCCCAAAAGTTACAGTAATTTTAATCGTTGCTATAACGGATCGTTTCAATAATTTGTGGCCGTCGGTGGTGCAATGATTAGTGTGCGCGCCCCGTTTAAGTGAGATCCTGGGTTCGATCCTCTACTCTGACCACCCATGAAAAAGATTCTCAAAATAACATTCGGAATCGGTGTAAAAACTGTAGGTCCCAATCAGTGAGTATAAAACTAGAAAGTGCACAGCTCACTGGTTGTGAGAAGCTCCCCCCAATTCCTTTCAATTCAACTCAATTAAGTTCAATTGAATTTAATTTACATCAATTCAATTGTGTTCAATTCAAATCCATTTAATTCAATTCCATTCATTTAAATTCAACTTTATTCAATTCCATTCAGTTCAATACAATCCAATTAAACTCAATTCAAGCCATTTAATCCAATTCAATTCAATCCAAACTAATCTAAGATACTAGAAATATAGTTTAGTTCAATTCCTTTTATGTTCGCAAGAATAATGTTAACTAATGTGTTATTTTAAATTAAAATTTACTAAAATCTGAATAATGTTGTTATAATGAAATAAGACAAGAAATCTTATTTTGTGTTGATTTTTTTTAGTGCAAACCGAAAAACCGGAAAATAACCCGCGAATGAAATCGAAAATTAAACGGTTTCACCGGTTTCCCCTATTCTGGGAAACTGAAAACCGGTTTTCCGAAAATGTGATTTTTTGAATAAACCTAGAAACGATTATTCCAATTTGTTAGTTTTTTTTAACATTATATGTAGTTGCAAAAAAGCAACGACGAAAAGGCAAAATCGTCGGGTGTACGAAAAAGTAATGTAAACAAACTAACGAACATCTCTATCCCTGCTCGATTTTTTGTAAAAATTCATAAGGTTGTAATCTTTCTATATCAGTCAAACAAAATATATCAACCTTTTAAAAATGCCTTTTATTTTATCCCCTGCTAAACTAATTTTCGACCAAGTTAATGGTTAGCTAAGCGATATTAAGCATATAAAGTGGTCGAAAAATTTGTTTAGCAGGGGATAAAAACAGGTCTATTGAACAGTTGTGTACTGACAGATGGTAGTAAACAGCATTTGATTCAGTGTGTTTGTTAGTTGGTTTTGGGCATGATCGCCCTAAATTCTTTGTTTGTATACAAAATAAATAATTATTAATATTAGTATAAAGTATTCTACATAAATACATATTCATTATGTAGAAGTTTTTGCAATTACCATTCAAAAATTAAACAAGCAAAACAAACAAAAACACAACACGTTTCTTTAAATTTCTCCTGACCTATAAACTAATTAAAACTTATGATAAACACCCGGCATGACATTTGTGTATCACAAATGATCGCACATTTTGTAGTGGATCATTTATAATAATATTAACAGCAGTTAATGAATTCAATTGAATACCCAACGAATACTCCCTACAGAGATTGTTAGACTATTTAGTCAAGTTATCTTCGAATATTTCAGTTTATATTTACATCACACAAGTTTCTTACACACGTACTACATTAGTTTTTTCATATCTATCGTTTGTGTTCAACGGTATAACTTCCCCTTAAGAAATTAAAAAAAAAATAACAAATTTATTTACAAATACATTTCAAAATAATTAGGGCAAAAAGAAAAACAATCGCAACAGTTTTGGAGAATTGTTCATGAAATAATGATGTGCATTGTTCAGGTATACGGCGATATAGCAATTTCCGCAATTTCATTTCCATAGACAGCTGATTTTTGTACGGCTCAATTTATATTTGGTGAGTTGAAATCTCAAAATCGCGATATACCTGAACGCCACTTTAGCATAATTGGAAAGATTCTCCAACGATTGATGGGTCTTAATCACATTGTACAAACAATTCTTTATCTCTTTGAATAATTGCAAAAAAGAAACCACCATTTCATTAGATACCTACAATCACAGAATTTATTTATGTTCTGTTAATAGCAGGGGGTTTTCACTTATTAAATAGATAACGCGACGTGATTTCGTGTTAATTTTTTTAACGTTATATTATTCGGCTGAGCGCAAAACAAACGAACCAGAACGAATGACCTGATAGTGAACCCAATGGTAATCAATTGTGGTGATTTTACAGTTCCCTCTTAAAGACTCGTATTCAGTTAAGCACCGTATTCAGTTCTTGTGAAAGTTTTGTAAGAAAATTTGTCATTTATCTCTAAACTGAAAATCAGATATCTCTGATTTGCCTGGCAAATATTTCATTAATAATTCCTCGTCATACCCCATTTTCTTTTTGACGCATGTGGTATTAGTTTTGTTTGTTCAAATAATCGAAATGCCAAAATTTCGGTCCCAAACAATCATCAAACAATTTGTTTCGTACGCAATAACTTTGGCGTAACAACCCTGTAATTGACTTTGCCTACGAAATTTTTCAGAAGAGCTGAGTACCAAGCAAAGGAAAATTGAGGTACATTTTTTGGCACATGACATTTTCGATTTTTTTTATACACGTACGTTAAAAAAAATATGGCAACGTAAAATTCATACAAACTTAATACCGGGCTTTAAGTCCCATATTCAGGTCTTACGGAATTTTCGCTCTTATAAGAAGTACGTTTATAAAAACTACACACATACAGATGGCGCTTATGTTACACTGTATTGAATAGATGGGGATACAAATAGAGCCAGTTGTTATACTAGCAGCATTTAAAAACCATGTCTGGCGTTCGTTATATCTAACTAAAGTTATCGATAATTAATCGGTCTACTTTCACACGGTGTGTTTGATTAGACGGGTGTAACGCAACCAATTGGCCTTATTAATCTTTGCACTAAATTTGATTCACGGCATTTATATCATTCGGGTCCCTGTTTGTTCGGTTAACATGATAACTGCTGAAATTATTTACCGATCGCAACGAAATTATTATAACTATTATAAAGTATACGAGGTTTTGAGTTTAGGTTTTGGGTACCTCCTATACAAATAATGAAAAACATGAAAAAGTGAATCTGTGGAATACGGGTCTGCTTCGAGCCCATTCCGAGTTCGTAAAATCATTTGTGTAAAAACTATTTGTGAATATTGGCGTAGAATACGTCTTACCTTACGGTATAGGGTGTCATGTCAGATTGTTATTGTTGTAATCTTTATTTCATTGATTATGAGGAAACGGCGAGATAACTTTTTTAAAAATTTTTTTGTAGGTAAATGAAGATGTTATCTTTCGTTTGATATACATTTCATATTGGTTGATATCTTCCTAATATTTAAATTTCTCAAATGAAAATTGTTTAAACACATACACTCAAACATATGTGTGGTGTTTACTATGCTGCTGTTTCAGTGTGGACACAAACCTTCGGCTGTTGTTTTGATTGATGAAAGTGAAACAAAATGTTAAATGTGAATTTGAATTTAACATGGATATATAATTATAAAAAATATATGAAAAAATTAATTCATAAATTTTTATGTTAAATGAAAGTGCTGCCAAGTAAGCAAAATAACAATGCTGCTTGATGCTGTTTGACAGCAGCTGACAGTTGACGTTTATCATTTATCATTTATTGTTATATATGTTTTCTGTCTTATCGGATGGCGTATTCTACGTTAAACTTAATGGCCGTGGCTCTGACACAATCTGCAGGGACAGTCCGTGGCCGAAGGCCTCGGACAACTGTCTGCTGTTTTTACATATTTTAGGTTTCCTTTTTTCATTTAGGTGCGTTCCAAAGGAAATATTAAAAAAAATGGTTTCCCTTTACATCCAATGAAGAGATTGGGGAGAGCTTCTCCCAACCAGTGAGCTGTGCGCTTTCAAGTTTTTAAATAATAATACGGACAGAAATGACGACGAGGTAGTAGGCCATTTCATAGAGTTTTATTTGCTGCTGTATTTACCAATTTTACACTTTCGTTGGACATAAATCAGGCAGAAATCAAAGGGAATGCGTATTTTCGTTCAATGCAAACAACATAAAACTTAATTTAGCTGTCATTAGTATCAATAAACAATATTTAAAATTAGTTCCTGTCTTCTTTGGTCTCTCATTCTCCATCATTTCGCTTGTACCTTTTCCATCAGCTGTGCCATAGAATCCCCCTGTTCAAACTTAGTTTGCTGCATGGTCTATAATCTCTATTTCTTCTTTGGTCTCTCATTTTTCATCATTTCCATAGTACCTTTTCGATCAACTGAGCAATAACAACCCCCTGATTATGTACAACCAGGGGGATTCTATGGCAGAGCTGATCGAAAAGGTACTAGGGATATTATGAAGAAGACAGGAACTGATTTTAAATAGTGTTTATTGATACTAATGATTGCTAAATTATGTTTTATGTTGTTTGCATTGAACGAAAATACGCATTCCCTTTGATTTCTGTCCGTTTTATGTCCAACGAAAGTGTAAAATTGGTAAAATACAGCAGCAAATAAACTCTATGAAATGGCCTACTACCTCGGTGTCATGAGGAGGCATCGAAGAGAGTAATGGAAACTCTTAAGTATTACCATAGATAAAAGAAATAAGTAGATATCGCAAAGGCGTTATCAAGTACTACCACTAGGTGCTGTGTTGTCGTTTTGTAACTCTCATTGAAGTTTCTCATAACTTTCATTGACGTTTATTCAACACTGTGGGAAATTTGATACATAAAGGGTCCGCCATCTTACCTTTTTTATTTCAACTAGTGCTTATTTCGTGAATAGCTCATGTCTGATTTGACAGATAATTAGTTTTATCCTTCCGCTGAACGAATATGGTTGTGTATACGCTTGAACAACGCTGGGAAATATTGCGTTTTCGCTTCGCTAAGTGGGCCTGCGATCGACTTACAGAAGATGCCGATTTTGCCAAAAAAAATCATCTTTTCAGATGAAGCTCATTTTGATCTTGGCGGGTATGTAAACAAGCAAAATTGTCGCATTTGGGACACAGAAAACCCGCACGCATACATTGAAAAGCCGATGCACCCAAAACGAGTCACTGTTTGGTGCGCATTTTGGTCCAGAGGCATAATTGGGCCATTTTTCTTCGAAAATGAGCAATTAGTGGCCGTTACAGACAATGGCGATCGTTATCGGGCCATGTTGAACGAATTTTTGTTCACAAAAATTGAAGAGGAGGATATTGGCAACATTTGGTTTCAACACGACGGCGCTACGTGCCACGCAGCCGAAGCTACACTCAGCCGCAGAGCTGATGTCGTTTGGCCACCTCGGAGCTGCGATTTGACACCGTTGGACTATTATTTGTGGGGTGCCCTCAAAGATAAGTGTTACGCCGACAAGCCAGAGACAATTGACGCTTTAAAGGACAATATTCGTGAAGCCATTGGTGAAATACAGCTGCACACAATCGATAATGTGCTTAAAAATTGGACCGATCGTGTAGGATACTGCATGGCCAGCCGAGGCAGCCATTTGAATGAAATTATTTTCCATTATTAACCGGAAGGATTGTACTTTCAAATAAAAAAAGAAATTTGAGAATATATTCAGTAGTTTTTTTTATAGCATTTAAAAAAAAAAGTTATTTGGCGGACCCTTTACAAAAAAAGTATAATTTTCCAGGTTGTGTTATTCGAACAACTAACTTAATTTTATTTATGCCGTTGTGTTCCCCACTTTCAAGTTAAAATTTTGATATTTTGATTGCATCTTTTTGTTTACTGCTATTTTTGTGGTGTTCGTTTGTGTTGAATTTGAGAGCAACGGACCACAAAACAAAAACAAAATCCCTGTTGATGTTGCCTACCATACCTATTTAGCACCTGTTCTAAATACATCCTGCAAGGTATATTTTGTTTGGGATCAAACAATGTAATTATTGCATCCAGCTCCATCTAGAAAATATCCCATTGAACAAGAAATTTCCCAAGGCATGTGCGATATCTAGTGGCCGTCGGTGGCGCAATGGTTAGTGTGCGCGGCTCTTGTACATGAGATCCTGGGTTCGAACCCAGCTCTGACCACCTTCAAATTTCTTTCGGCGGCGGTCACCTCGAATAGTGACGGCGACACTATCGAGTATATAGCCATGATAAAGCTTCTCAAAAATACCGTTCGGAATCGGTGTAAAACTCAATCAGTGAGTGAAAACTGTAAAGCGCACAGCTCAGTGATTGTGAGAAGTTCTCCCTGGTCCCTTCATGGGATGTAATGGGAAACCATTTATTTTTTTTATGTGCGATATGTAGTTAATTCCTTTATGTATGGTATTACTCTATGGTACAACCAAAGAGTAGATTACAATAGCAACTCGAACTCGATGAAATTGCACTATTTTGCCGTCATTAAGAGAATGTGACGATAGGGATAGCGGCTCTTGTATAATTTTCTATGACTGTGAGCTTTTTAGCTTTATACGCAATGATTGGTATTTCAAGAGACTTTTTTAAATTTTGAATGTTTGCAAAATTTCGCGCGAAATGCTGATAAGAATTTATTTTTTCAAGTTTCTGTCTCACCTTAGTGCATCGAAGTAAGCGAATAGGACGCCAAATCTAATTTCTTTTTTCTTATTTAATGTATAGGGTGTTTTTGTAGCTACATGAGAGTTTAAAATGATAATAAATAAATGGTTTCCCGTTACATCCCACGAGGGGATTTGAGTGAGCTGTGCGCGTTTTAGTTTTACACTCACTGATTGGGACCTACAGTTTTACACCGGTTTCGAACGGTATTTTGAGAAGCTTTTTCATGGCTAAATACTCAATAGTGTCGCCGTCACGATGCGAGGTGACCGTCGTCGAAAGAAATTTAAGGTGGTCAGAGCCGCGCACACTACCATTGCACCACCGACGGCCACTAAATGACGGAAAAATGACAATACAAGACAGAAATATTATTGGAATAATTTTTTTCTTATATAATCTGGTACATAATTTCATGACATTTATTTTCTAATTACGATTTCCGGCATATGGCCGCCGCTGCTACGAGTTACATGGTCCATTCGATCAGTCCAATTTGTGACTAGTTTTTCCAATAAATCTGGCCGTTTGACGTCAATGATAGCTTGAATATTGGATTCCAATGCTTCAAGAGTTGTCGGCATAAACCAATGTCTAACATAGCCCCATAAAAAGACATCTAAATACAAGCGTTAAATCGCACTAACGAGGGGGCCAGTGAACAGGACCACTTCTGGGAATAAAGTTGTCACCAAATTGATTTTGCC
This sequence comes from Phaonia tiefii, assembly GCA_963931995.1. Lineage (NCBI taxonomy): Eukaryota > Metazoa > Arthropoda > Insecta > Diptera > Muscidae > Phaonia > Phaonia tiefii. The sequence continues at coordinate 353,522,627 of OZ008367.1, read as the reverse complement.
ATAAATCGATTGTTAAGCGCGCTGTATGGTAAGTTGCGCCATTTTATTGGAACCAAATGTCGTTTATGTTTAGCTGATTAATTTTCGGAAACAAACATTCAGTCAGTATGGCGCGATAGCGCTCGCCGTTCACTGTAACGGCAGTTCCTTGCTCATTTCGAAAGAAATAAGGACCGATTATGCCGCCAGCGTGTAAACCGCACCAAACACACATTTCTTTGTCTTGTTGATGGTTTTGAATCGGGAAGAGTAAAATTAGTGCGAAAACAATTAATAATTGCATAAATTGCTTGCTCACTAGACCGATTATGTTGACCGTAAAATGAACGAAGTGCTCTGTGAAATACGCGAACAGATTTATTTTTTTTAAAGTAAATTTTCACAATTTGGAAGAGTTGTTGCAGGGTTAAACGATTCCTGACGACTTCCCAAACCTTACTGAACAGAAATGTCAACACAGTTTGACATTCTCAGCTGTGAAACCATAGTTATCGATACCGATAATGCACATGCAGCTAAAAATAACACCCGTTATAATGTATGTCGCTGTAACCGACTGAAATCTCCGGCAATTGTTTTTCGCAGTAGATTACCATAAATATTCAAATAGTTTTGAAATACTTTATTACTATTTCGTAAACACAACTTAGTTACATGAAAGAAGCGTTACTAGAAATATGTTTACTATTTACTATTTAACACAAACAGCTGATTTGGTTTCCACTAATACGCTTCAAAAATGGCAAAGGGAACGAAAACTTGAAAATTTCTATAAAAATTAGTTTTCGTTCCATTGACAAAATATCAGTGAATCAGATAGATTTTCGGCAGTTATGGTGCTGACTAACCAGCCAGGGAGACTGCCGGACTTGGCTTAATCATTTTGAATAGTCCTAAAACTAAATAGGCCCAAAGTTACCTACGACCTACTATAATAGAAGGTCAAAGATGATAGAAATACCATAGATAGTGTAATATAAATGGTGGTTTTGAGGGTTAGGAGAAATTTCGTACATGGTGCAGAAATTATTAAATTCCCCTGAAAACAAAAACTATTTAACCATGTTTTCTGCATTTTGTATTATTAGATTTGTTCGTTCACTTTCGTTTGCAAGAATCTACTTTTGTGAGAGAAAGAAAGATGTTACTCTCTTTATGAAAATTTGCACAAAAAGTACGCGAACGACTTCTTTTCTTTCTTTCTGAATTTCATTGATATAATAAATAATAAAAATAAAAAACTCATTTGTACATATGTATTTATTCTTCACTTATATTATTTGTTTACATAAAACAGCTGATTTCAAACAGCTGTTCTATCTTGCAAATTTATTTTGGGTAAAATTTCCCCAACCAAAATTTGCCAGATTTCTAACATCGAACTGTCAAATTTTTCGCTCTCTGGCTCTCATGTACTGGACTTTTGTTGTAAACGAACACGATACAGTAAAAATTTCCACAAATTTTCGAGTAATCGAACAGAGCTATTTTCAAATTCAAACATCCGAAGAACCGAAATAAAAATGATTTTTGAATGCTTTTTCGTCGTATCCGCGTGAAAAATGGTCGCACGGAAACAGCGTTTGCCATCAGGTGAAAATGGTGAATAATCGAATACGCCATCTATGGTGTTTCCATCATCTTCGAGGAGGTATAACAACAAATATTAAAAGATCCAGAAAACGATTTGAATTTTTCTTAATGCAAAATGAAAATAATGCAGAAACTGAAAAAAGAACCACACGTTTGTCACAAAGAGTTTGTTACCTGATCAACTTTTGCAAAGTAATTTATTTTGATCTCATAAAAATGCCACAAACGAGGCACTCTATTATACAAGTACACAGCTATTTTAAATAAATAGGCCATGCGGGGACTTACTTTCTTTTAATTCCCTCAAAACCGCAAATCACTGGAACAAATATAGAAAATCAACTCACGATCGAGAACGCAACGAATCAATAACCGCACTAGTCGTATCGAATCATTAATCATAAAAAAAAATATCTTTTATTACTTTCGATATTTTTCTTCTTTTATTTTTTATTTAATGATCGCGGACGTTGCCGTCGTTCAATTAATTGAAATTCGATACAAAAATTGATAGAGTGAGTGGCGGCACTTTTTTACCCCATACGAAATTGTAGTTGTTTGTGTTCGTATAAAATGTATTTGATTCTTTATCGTATATCCGTTGTAACCCGTTTTGTGGTTTTCTTTATATTTTCCTTTTCTCAATTAAAAGACGAAAATGTCAATTAAAGCGTTTTCACTAAGATCCCCAGCAATGTTGGAGATAGACAATGGACGCGATAAAAAGCACAAGAACCGTACGATCGTACAGTTCGATCACAACTGTTGTTGAAATTATGAAAATGTTTTCTATTTACCGGTAGCATTGCAGCGGCGGCGGCGGTTGCGGTTGCGGCGCTTTAAAGTCTCGCTTGTTTGGCAGAAATTTGAGTATCGGACGGACATTAATTAAGCAAATTCAATGCATAAACATGAATGGTACTCGTATGTATTCATACTAATGTATATGGGGAATTCCAAGTCAAATCGGACAGCATGAAGAATTTTTTTTTTGGATTTGTTTCATTTTTCACTATGTTGATGTCCCTTTTCAACAGCGTGTCTCAGTAAATTTTCAGATTTTTGGGGCAACTTGTTACAGAG